>CM068962.1:54856551-54874366 GCA_035128595.1 Eptatretus atami
TATCCTTTTGGGGGCCCTCGAGGTGCTGAATGAGGATTCGGAGCCACTGGGATGACGGGTTTCCTGGGTCAAACCTAAGATCCAGGCTTTCATTGACATGTTGGATGCTGCTTTCCTGTCTGTTCCTGTTTGTGGTGGTGTTGTTGAGGTCATGGAGATATTCACTTACCTTGGCAGTGATGTTCATGTCTCTGCTGGCTGTGAGACAGAGGTCAATAAACGTCTTGGTCGGGCCTGGAGAGTCATGGATTCACTGTATCATGGGGTGTGGCACTGCCGTGTCGGAGGACTAAAGTCCGAGCCCTCAGGTCCTTGGTGCTTCTATCCAGTCTTGCTCTACGGATGTGAGAATTAGACTCCGACCAGGGATCTGAGATGGTGACTTAATTCCTTTGGTACCAGGTTCCTTCGGAGAATCCTTGGATATCGCTGGTGGGACTTTGTGTCCAACGAGCGGTTGCTGAGAGACACTCAAATGAGATTTGTTACATGCATATTCCTTGAGCGTCAGCTGCGGCTGTATGGTCACGTGGCTTATTTTCATGACGCTGGTCCTGCTCATTTTCATGACGCCTTCAAGACCACCATCCTTGATGTTGCCGGTGGATGTCTTGGAACTCACCACAGGGCAAAGAAGAATTTTGTCTCTCAAGGGACACTGGATACCATTGACCAGAGTCGCAAGGCCAGCTGAATGGCAGAGCTGAGCTGTTCAGGGAGCTGAGCGTAAAACTGTACGTGCACTAAGAGGTGGACAAGGAGGCCTATGTGCGAGGAATCTGTGAGGGGGTAGAGCATCACCTGTGGACAGGTGATTCTCGTCCCACTTACAGGGGAATTCGCGCATTGCGTTCATCCAAGCCCATCCCTCGGAGCACTGCAGTTAGACCGAGAGTGGAGGCTCTTGACAGAGGAGTCTGAAGTGAAGGCCCGCTGGGCCGGTTACTTGAGCGGTTGTACCAGGCTGATCCCCCAGCTGTCGAGTTGGACGTCAAGGGTGTTACAATCCCTGTTGCTGACCCTCCAATCAACTGTGGTCCACCTTCGCTTGTGGAAACACGGGCTGTGGTGAACCGGTTGAAACGGGTTAAAGCTCCAGGGATCTGTGGCATCCATGCTGAACTTCGCAAGGCTGGTGGAAATGCTGCACTCGTGTCGTTGCATGCAGTTTTGTGCTCTGCCTGGAACACAGGCATCATCCCAACTGATTGGAAGAGGGGCCTTGTTGTCCCTCTCTGGAAAGGGAAGGGTGATCGCCAGGACTGCAACAACTACCGAGGGGTGATGCTGCTCTCAGTGCTGGGCAAAGTCTTTTCTTGGATTATTCCTGATAGGTTTCACCACCATCTGCTTGAGCACCAGCATCCAGAGAGCAGGCTTTACACCAAAGAGGTCAACGATTGACCGTATCCTTGCTCTTCATGTCCTCACCGAACGCAGAAGAGAGTTTCGACAGGGGCTGCTTGCAGCCTTGATCTCTGTAAAGCGTTCGATTCAGTGAATCGGGATGCCCTCTGGAGGATTCTTGGTCTTCGTTGGGTCCACCTAAAACTCTTGATCGATCTGATGTCTGAACTCTACTCTGGTACTGAGAGTGCTGTGAAGTGTGGTGGTACCATCTCTGACTTATTTCCAGTTGTTACTGGAGTTCGGCAGGGGTGTGTACTACCCCCACACTTTTCAGCACTTGTATGGACTGGATTTTAGGGAGGATGTCGGAAAGATCAAGATGCGGTGCATCGTTTGGGAATGTCAGATCTCGGACCTTGATTTCGCAGATGATGCAGTCATCTTTGTGGAGACTTTAGATATCCTTTTGGGGGCCCTCGCGGTGCTGAATGAGGAGTCGGAGCCGTTGGGATTATGGGTTTCTTGGGTCAAAACTAAGATCCAGGCTTTCAATGACATCTTGGATGCTGCTGTCGTGTGTGTCTGTTTGTGGTGAGGATGTTGAGGTCATGGAGAGATTCACTTGCCTTGGCAGTGATATTCATGTCTCTGCTGGCTGTGAGTCAGAGGTCAATAAACGTCTGGGTCGGGCCTGGGGAGTCATGGATTCACTGGATCATGGGGTGTGGCACTGCCGGTACCTATGCGGGAGGACGAAAGTCCGAGTCTTCAGGTCCTTGGTGCTTCCATTCTTGCTCTATGGATGCAAGACTTGGAATCTGACCAAGGATCTGAGACGGAGACTTCATTCCTTTGGTACCACGTCTCTTCGGAGAATCCTTGGCTATCGCTGGTCAGATTTTGTGTCCAACGAGCGGTTGCTGAGAGAGACTCGGATGAGATGTGTTACCTGCATGGTCCGTGAGCGTCAGTTGCGGCTGTATGGACATGTGGCTCGTTTTCCTGACGCTGATCCTGCTCACCAGATTCTCTCAGCGAGGGAGTCTCATGAGTGGAGGAGGCCAATGGGCTGACCACGTGCCTCGTGGTTGCAGCAGGTTGACCAGCATCTCAAGGAGATGGGGATGGGCCTGGCATCTGCCTGGGGGAAGGCCAGACGGAGGCCCCTGGAGTACCGGCGGAAAGTGGATGCAGCGACGCGCTGTTCTGGCACATGCTCCCATACCTGACCTGACCTGACCTGACCTGATCCTGCTCACCAGATTCACTCAGCGAGGGAGCCTCGTCAGTGGAGGAGGCCAACAGGCCGACCATGTGACTCGTGGATGCAGCAGGTTGATCAGCATCTCAAGGTGATCTGGATGGGCAGGCATCTGCCTGTGGGATGGCCAGATGAATGCCCCTGGAGTTCTACTGGAAAGTGGACGCAGCAACGCGCTGCTTTGGCGTATCCTCCTATACCTGATGTACCTGACCTGACCCCTTATGACCGTTTAAATCCCTATAGATCCCCTACACTTGGAGACCCTTTTGACCTTTAGACTCTTTTTACCCCTTTAGACCTTTTAAGACCCTTCGACACTTTAGACCCTTTCACCTTTTCAACCCCTTTAGACCTCATACCCCTTTGGACCCTTTGAACCCTAACTACTGTTACAACATACCCTTTAGACCCTTAAAGATCCTATAAAACCTTCGACCTTAATGACCCTTTAGAGTATTAGACTCTTTAGATGCCTTTCGACATTTACATCCTTTAGATCCCTTTAGACCCCTCTCGACCCCTGAGACAATAAGTACTTTGGAACATACCCTTTAGACCTTTTTATCCCTGAGATCTCATAGGCCTTTAGACCCCCCCTATGACCCTTTGAACCCCCTATAGAACCAGAACACCTGTAGACCCTTTTGACCTTTTTACTGTTAAGACACTTTCGTTCTTCTAAGACCATTTCGGCACTTTCAACAGTTTAGACCTTTAAACCCTGTAGACCAATCAGATCCTTTCAACCCTTTAGATGCTTTTGACCATTTAGACCCTAACTATGATTGAAATCTACCCTTTAGACCCCTTAGATGCCACAGACCGTTTATATCTTTACACTCTTTTGAACCCTTAGACCTGTAGACCCTTTTGACCATTATGACCCCTTTGGACCTTTTTAGTCCTTTTAAGATCCTTTCAACACTTTAGACCCTTACACCCTTGAGACCCCTTAGACCCTTTAGTTTCGACAACTTTGGATCCTTAGTTCCTTTGCACCCTTTTCGGGTCTAAAGGGTTTCAGGGTTCTTTCGCTGGACAAAAACAAATGCAACGTTTTTCATCAATTCAGGACTCGCTCATCCTACATAGTTTTTACTGCCCGAGTAGAATCATGTTATCAGGCCTTTCAGCTTCCACGGGCCCCTTCCATCGCATCAAACTGAAAATCAACTTTATCACCTAATACACTCCTACTGCAACCACACTCCATCAGAAGATGAGCATCTGTCCCACTTGGGATGATTCATAAAGGACTAGCAAGGGTATACCGAGCATTGCCCGAGGCGGTTCTAATCCAGTTGGCATTTTGAAGAAATCAATTTTTGTTTTTTTTTGTTGAGATTTGTTACCTGCATAGTCCGTCAAAATACTTCCATGCACCCACTAAGGAAATTGGTCGGGGATAATTTTATATTACCTTTCACAAATCTACAAAGGTTTAGGCATGAAAAAGCGATAAAAAAACAAAAATCCAACTTTTTTTCAATTTTCTTTTTTTGTCTAAAACACTCCAAGGCACCCGGTGATTAACTTCTGAAAGTTTTACAAAGATCCGTTTGGCCATCTCTGAGAAAAGTAGTGACACACACACACACACCCACACACACAAACACGACTCATAGTATAGATGATATGGTCTCAATTTCATTGACTGCATTAGGCCTTCTATTGTTGTACTGAGCACTGGCTTTTTCATTGGTACCGTTGTACTGAGCATCCCTTGACCTACTCAACCTCCACTGTCGAACAACAAAGTCTGTACAGAGTATTCTGGAGTGTCAAAATGGATGCTTCCCTTGACCATGCTTGGACAGAGTACAGACCCAGCCTCCCACACGTTGCTCAATACAGCCTCCATTAACCGCGCTCAGCCATAGCAAAGATCGCACCTCCTGGACATTGCTCAATGCACCTTCCATTGACCCCACTTGAAGAGAGCATGGAGAACCAACCTCCCGCACATTGTTCAGTAGAGTCCCGCTTGACCCCGCTTGGACAAAGAACAGACCCCACCTCATACAAGTTGTTCAGTGGAGCTTTTACCAATCTTGGACAGAGTACAGACCCCGCCTCCTACATGTTGCTCAGCTTGGAGTCTCCTTTGACCCGCATGTCTTTAGTTTGCGAACCAGAGGCACAAAAATGGGAGTTTCGCATGTTGGCGCTGTTTACGTGCTCTCAGTTCTGATGATTTTCCCATCGGTTTGTGTCCGAGCTGCATCCGATCCCCAGTCGAGACGGTTCTTCGGACTGAGGCTGAGCGTGTCAAGCGAAAAGGTGCGTGCAGTCATTTACTGCTGGAACAATTTGCTCTCACAGGAATAACAAGGATTGTTCGTTTGTACTTCACCTCTCATTTTCCCACTGTTTGCCTGATTGTCCCGTATTTGGACAGGGTCATGTGCAGACCTCAAATGACCTATTTTGCGCTGTGGTTTGTACTCCCCTCGTTTATCTAAAGCGGCCATTCTGACGAGATTGCATCTTCAGGAAACAAGAGGGAATGTGCCAGTGCAGCTCACTGGGGAATTGATCGAAAGAATGTTTGAGCTCAAGAGTTGTGGAATGTTTTAAACTTTCAATAAAGATCTGTTGCAGCTTTGCCACAACCATGAAGCATGTTTTCTCTTTCTTTTACATACTTTTTGCATCAACTACAGCTAAATCTATCTTGTAACTATAAGGGCACTCAGTGGAGCGCATACCTCCACCATGCAATGCCTGATCCAGTGGAACATATCGGGCCCCATAAATTTTTGAAATGTCATGATATATATAGTTTTTGGCCGCATCTCTCAATGGAAAAGAATCACTTTAAAAATTAAAAAAATTCCTGTATCCGTATCTGGATTCGGATCTTCACCAAAATCGAATCATTTCGTTCTTGTCCCATACCCGACATGTTCACCAAATTTCGTCTGAATACGTTCACAACTTTTTGAGATATCATACTATATATCGTTTTTGGCCCTACCTCTCAATGGTGAAGAATCACTTAAAAAATTCTAGGAGTCAGATCTGGATTTGGATCTTCATCAAAATTTAATCAGTTCATCCACTTCATCCCTGTCACAGAACCAATGTGTCCACCAAATTTCATCCAAATACATCCCCAACTTTTTGAGATATCCTGCAAACAAAGAAACAAACAGACAAAAAATGAGGAAAAGATGTCGTGCAGAGCACGATAATTGCAAAATCCACCCCCTCTCCAAAGGTTGCCATGGATACATCAAATTGTCCATTTCATCAAGATTACAATTGACAATCTTAATCAAAGCTCAGGTCAATTGGATGAAAATTGATTATTTTTCAGATTGAAATTGATGATTATAGAGGTTTGATCTTGAGCTGACCTTTGACCTTTTGACCTCAAATAGTTGGTTTGCCAATTCAGTGAGGCAATATGCAAATCCTGTTCAACTTTCAAGTCAATCGGATGAAAAGTGATGATTTTAGGAATCTAACCTCAAGATGACCTTTGACCTTAGACCTCAAAATCAATGGGCTTCTCAGTTGAGAGTACTCTCCAACTTGGTTGTTGTGTATGGCAGCTTTGGCTGCTGGGTAGCTATCATTTCTTGGAGTGTGGCTGTGCCACTGATGCTGCGCCCCTCTACCAGAAAACTGCAACTCATTTCGCCGAACTTGGAAGGATGACAGGCTGAGTCAACCCCACCTGATGTTCATTCAGCAACCAACGGGGCTCAAACTCAGGACCCTAGGTTCCCAAGCCAGTCACCCTACCCACTAATCCAACACCAGGCTTACAAAACTGACTGACCAATATTCTTGAAAAATCTTAGATTTTGCAAGTACCAAACAGATAGACACAGACAGATAGACAGACAGGGGTGAAAACATAACCTCCTTCCACCTTCGGTGGTGGAGGTAATAAGGTGGTCTTCTGCATTCAAGTACATTCAAAAACGCATGCCCATTCATTTTTGGTCTCCTTGATACGATTGGAAAGAGGTTTACTGTGTTGACATCGACATTTTTCATCAAGTAGAAAGTATTGTTTCAATTAGACCCCAAAAATATTGATAACAATAACACAAGTCTGTTTGAATTGTATTTATTTGTTTATCTATTTCCAGGAACGAATGAACAATCAAAATACAGCAGCTACTTCAGCATATTTCCAACACCATGACCGTTGCCCCCCACCATCTTCGGGGTTCCTTGAGGATGCTTGTGAGGTGGAAACCTGCACGACCCATAAGGAGTGTCCCGGGAGGTACCGCTGCTGCTACAACGGCTGTGTTTATACCTGCCTGGAACCAGTGTCTCCTCCCGCTGGTACTTTACAAGATACTTGCCTTCATTTATCACTTAGCTTTTCTCATTTTATGGAAAAAAAAATGAAGACATCTGTTATGAGTTGACATTGAGCTCTACGTTCATGACCCGAGTCCCGACACAAAAATATTCACCAACGTTGGTGAAACCTCTTGCTCTTCAGTCTTTTATGCATTTATTGAATGAAAATTTTATTTCGGTCTTTTACAAATAACAATTTTAAATCAATAATCTTCCTTATTACTTGGGGGGAATTTTTTTTTTTGACAATTGATCAAATGTTGATCAATTTTTTTTGATGTTGATCACTCCGGTTTGGTTGTTTTGTTTGTTTGTTTGTTTGTTTGTTTGTCTGTCTGCTCGCCTCCAGCCAAAACCGCTCAGCCGATCGTTCTGAAAATTTCGGAGGTTATGCTCACTGACCCTGCGACGGTTCCACATTGAAGTTTTGTAAAATTCGGTCGAACAAAAAGGTCAACATCGGCCAAAAGGTCAATTTGGGCCAAATTTTCTAAAATCCTCAATTTTTGTCTGATTGTCTTTAAATTTGAACAAGATTTGCATTTCAGATCAATACATTCAACCCCCTATTATTTTTGAGGTTAGCTAAGGTCAAAAGGTCATATCAGGTCTATACAACATAGGCCAAATTTTAAAGTTGCTTCTAAAATTGTCAATTTTCATCCGATTGACTTGAAATTTGATAGACCATTTGCAGATCACCTTACTCAATTCAGTCAGCAATTATTTTTGAGGTCAACATTGGTCAAAAAGGTCAACATAGACCAAATTTCTATAAGTGTCAATTTTCATCCGATTGGCTTGAAGTTTGAAGAGCATTTGCATATCAGATCACTGAATTCAACCAGCTGCTATTTTTGAGGTTAACTTCGGCCAAAAGGTCAACATAGGCCAAATTTCTATCATCGTCAATTTTCATCCGATTGACTTGATATTTGAAGATAATTTGAAGATCTGGTCACTGAATTCAACCACCTATTATTTTTGAGGTCAACATAGGTTGAAAGGTCAACATAGGTTGAAAGGTCAACATAGGCCATATTTCTAAAATTGTCATTTTTCATGCGATTGACTTGAAATTTGAAGAGCATTTGCATATCAGCTTACTGAATTCAACCATTCTTCATTCTGTTTTGCCAAGTCACTCTGTGAGTGATTTTTCATTTTCTTTCTTGTATTTTTATCCACAAACCTCACCACAACCCCATCCATACTCATGATCTTTTCTAATGCAAATTACCCCATTCACAAGTACTCCCCTTTAAGCAAGCATAAGGTTATTGGGATTCCCCCCCCCTTCCTCCCTCACCTCCTTTCGTTCATTAGTTACCCTCACTAGAGTAGAGGATTTTGCATTTGGGTCCGTTTGTCTGTCTGTTTCTTTGTTTGTTTGTTTGTCCGCACAGAACGTGAGTACCGTTTATCTCTACAACCGCTTGTCAGATTGACATGAAATTTTCACGATTGAAGCAACTACACATGTAGAATGTTTTAATGATAATTATGATGTCATAAGTCACGTGGTGTGGCAGCCATGTTGGAAAAATGGGAAAAATTTTTTGACCTGTATCTCCAAAACCACACCAAGTAAAAAATTGAAACTTAGCACATGGTGAGTAGTCTGCATGGGAAATAAGTGGGATTTTTGTATGATGTCATGGGTGCCTTTGTTATGACGTCAAAGTTGCATAAGTAGAATGTTACATCCGATCAGCATGAAAAATTTTGAGGGTCATCTTGTGATAAATTGGTCGACAGAAAAAATGATGATATTGTTGCGGTTCTCGCGAACTGCATGCATACAACAGATAGTGTCCCAAGACAGTTATTCCATTATTATACATGTAGATAGTCCCCTTCCTTTTGTTTAGCAGGACAACAAGGGAGTGCGTTGTGATGATCTAATAGCTAGGTTGCTTCAATCATTTTTTTTCCTTCATTTCATCCCTACTTTCTTCTTTTCTGATTATTCCTGAGGTAAATCAGCCACGTGCGCCTTCGCTGTAAGTGGGGCCTCGTGGAGATCAGCCACGTTCGGCGCCATGGTGGGGAAACCACAGCGCCGAGTCATGTGGTGTGCTTGTTGGTGCGGGATTATCGACTCGAGCTTCCGATGGTCTGGGGAGGATCGCCGGTTGGATTAAAAAGGCATGCGAATACATACCTCTTAAGAGGCTGCACGAATGGTGTTTTTCACGGCACGGGAAACACAGCCAGCAAGACGCCCATGCTGCACGAAACGCATACGAAGGCCGATAAAGCCGACTCCACGCCATGTTGGGCAGGATACGAGTGTCGGGTAGAAGCGGCTTGTCCTTTTTAAACCTCAATATCTGACACATATTGGTGTTCGCCCCTGCACACGCTAGCGGAGTCATGTGAATGCAAGCGCTGGGCCACGTGCGTAATGGCGGAACCGCATGCACTGTATGGAATAGTGCTCGAAAGCAGACACGTACGCCGCTCATGAGACCTGCACGGATTTATCCATGATGATGTACCTTCGGTCCTCACTGGCAGCAGTGGATTCTCCACGGATGGTGAACGTCTTCTCGTCTCTACGGCCAGCGAAGCTGCGATCGAGCCAGGGAATGTACAGTGCGGGCCACGTTGGCGCGCGTGGAACGAGTGCGTTGATCGACGCTGGTCGAACGCCCGAGCGGGCATGCGGGACCCTAGAAAGGTCGCCAGGCACCGCCCGGGGTTTTTTGCAGGATGATTCGCGTTCCAATTTCGATGTGGGAGATTCGTGTCATATCGTGGGGTCGGAGCGAGGTGTGTTCGCTGTCTGGAATGGCCTTGCCGGAAACGAAGTGAGGCGGTTTCCGGCCTAAGCTGGTGGGCCACGTGAGGGGTCGGGGCCAATCGGAGCGCCCCAATTCCCGTGATGACGTTACGATCGGGTGGCCCTCCCCCCGAGCTTCAAATCCTATAAAGGTCGGAGAAGTTCTTCCATCTCTCTCTTGCCTCTTGCCTTTTAATTGTCTCCCCTCTCCTCTCGCCTCGCCTCGTCGACACCGCCACGACCTGCCTCCTGCTCCTCGTCTCCGCCTCCTCGTCTCCGCCCACACGACGTCGACCCCCGGACCTACCTGGTCCCGCCTACTACTCCACCCTCACACTCTGGACTCCGCCCCTTCTCGACTCAAGCTCCTCCTTTACGGTGCCAATTCCTGGTTCTAAACTCCCTCTTCATCAGGTTTTCTGTGTCTGTGTGTGTGCGTATGTGTGTGTCCTGGTGCCTGTCTGCCTAACTAAGACTGCAGAGGATCATTATTATTATTGTTATTAATTTCGCGTTAAGTCTGCTCTGTGTCCCCTTTGTAAGTTGCCTGTTTATTGTCGCACCACATGCTTCTTTCTATCGCTGCACAACCACACCCAATAAATCTTCACTGTGCCACATATCTTTCCTCACCCACTGTCAATAAATTATCATTAGGAATGTTCCCACTCGTCTTTTGTGTTTACTTTCATTGATCCAGCATGGTCCGGATCCTAGTTTAGCCGGGACTTTATTCCCAACGATCGTTCCTTTTAGCCTGTACGTCCTTGCAGTGTCGCTCGGCTGCATCCGATCCGGAAAAGTGATCCCGTCCGTAGAGTGATCCGGTTCGGACAAGGCGTACCGAGGGGTTGTTCCCGGTAATTAAACCACGTGATTAATTAGGTAACCCGATTAACCCATAGATGCGGAGGACCCTAGGTCACGCGGTTGAGTTATTGGCGTCCACGGTCGGTTAAGCGACCCGCCGCGTCATGGAATTATCTGTGTGCGACGAACCTACCAATTCCGGGGAGTCTGGTGGGAACCGACATAGCTTCCCCCACCTAGTGGTCTTCTCACCCGATCCCCCGGCCCGCAACAATATCATCGCTCACGTGGTTCGGCAACCATATTTTAAAAATAAAAAATAAAAAAAACTTCAAAAATCTTCTCTGAAATGGCTGAACATATCAAGGTGAAATTTTACAGCTTTGACTGCCTATCCATGATGAACAAAACATTCCCACCTATGATATCATAGGTCACTTGGTTTGGCAGCGATATTGGATTTACCCTAAAACCTATAAAAACCCTCTTTTCCAGAACGGCAGGACAGATCGATGGGAAAGTTCACACACATGTTCCCCAAGCCTTGGAGATACCAGAGTATTCACGAATAATAATTGATAGCACATGGCAAGGCAGCTATATTGGATTGAATGTAACCCCAAGCCTTGGAGATGCCATGGTGTTCATGAATAAGTGATTGGTCACATGGTCTGGCAGCCATATTGGATTGAATAAAAATCTTTAAAAAATCATTTCTCTTGAACTGCTTCATTGACTGATGTAAAACTTCACAGTTATGATATATTAGTGATGAGGAATATATGTTCTAAATTTCAACCTGATTGGATGGATAGTCTGTGAGCCAGAATTATTTAATTGTTTTAATCTGGGTTCTTTTTGATTTTTTTTTTTTTTGAATAAGGCTCACATGGTTGTGACTGGATGGGTTTGAGGGTAGAGGAGGAGCAGCTGAAACCTGAATCCTATTCAGGTTCCTCCTGATGACTTCATCTTTCCTTTTTGCTTGTTTGGGTTCTTTCTGATTACTCACATACAGGACTGTACCTATTTGGTCTTCCATTTGATTTGAATTGAATTTATTTCAATCCCATTCTGAATTCATTTGAATATTAATAAACGTCATGAGTCAGGGTCAAGTGTCCTATCAAAGCATGGTTGCCTCAACGCGGGACGTTTTTGTACCTGCTCATCACTGCCATCAGTTTTCAAGTGGCAGTTCTAGTTTTGTCTAATATTAATTATGTAACACACCAGCACACAAACACCACACAAAATACACTATGCAAAACCACACAAACATCACACAAAACAAGTCCTGGCGAGGGTCTGCAATCACTGTTTGCTCTTTTTCTTGTTGTTGATTGGTTTGTTCCTCTGCCTTTTCATACCCACTTTCCCCTTCCTCTTCTTGTTGTATTTCATTCAGTTTGTGTGCAGCTTGTTCACCCTCATGTGTCCTTCTCCCCCTTTCCTTTATCTATATATCTCTCACCTCTACTCTGCTGTTAGTGTTTCCCCCTTTCCATTTTGTTCCCTTCCATTCTGCTCCAGCTCTTCCATGAGCCTCGATGATATTGCAAAAAAAAGGGGAAAAAAACAACCTCATCATTAACCTTATTATAGAGATACCTCATGAGCTTCATCATGAGATAACTTTGTTTAAAAAGGCACACCTGGTCAAACTCTACATTAAAGTATCTATGGAAGAGGATCTCTTCCTTCTTTACTTCCTTCCATATAAGTGCTGCTTCATCAGGATGAAGATTACCACACTGCAGTTGCAGGCATGGACAGCACCAATACAACCATTATACCAGTTCCCTGGTACTCATTTCCCTGACCTCGGAAGGATGACAGGCTGAGTAAACCCCACCTGGTGTTAATTCAGTGGCCAACAGGGCTCAAATTCAAGATCCTCAGATCCCAAGCCAGCCACCTGAACCGCGAAGCCAACACTCTTCTAAGATCCCAAGCCAGCCACCTTAACCACAAAGCCAACACTCTTACCCCATGATTCTCTTTTAGTATGCAAGTGAAAAATAATTTTACATACAAAGAATGCCAAAACTATGCATTTAAAAAATGGGATATTTATTTGACATTTCCTTCAATAACAAAAGATGAGCTTGGAAATACGATGGTGGAACATGACAACACAAGCAGCCTGCTCTCCTGTACAACAGAAAATAATTCTATTTCCAGCAAAAACAAGCAATTGCAGCTGCGTTGGTGGCAGAATGGTCGATGAACAGTAGAAAAGGGCTGACTCTTCTACCAAAAAAACAAAAAACCCAAAAACGCACAAAGTGCCTGTACTTCGGCTGTCTCCCTTCATCGGTGCAACGAGGGAGATGTAATAATCAGGGCAAATCCAGGAATTGGATAGGGGGGTTTCCAAATAACAGAAAATCTAAGTCATATGAACGTTATGAAAACTTTATTGCAGCTTTCAAAATAAATGCACATTCACATATTCTTTATATGCATGTATTGTGAAAAAAGATATAAAAGTTAATTAATTTAATATTTAAATGCATAACTAAAAATAAAATAGCTTGAATTCAATAAACTTCAAGTTTCAATCTTAAATATCATGACTAGTGAGACCTACCTGAGTGATGGTAGTGCCTATATGACATACTAGCAACTATATGACATACTAGAAGGAGTTCTGGGTGACCAGGGAACCCCTGGGTTTGCCACTGTTAATGATAAATATTTTTTTGTTGGGAGGGGGGGGGTTCCAGGCAACCAGGAACCCCCCTGGATTTGCCACTGATAATAATGATTTTATTGTCCGTGCTGCTAACGACAATGAGAGCAGTATGCCGATGTCGTGCTAACGTCAATGACATGTGTATCAATAAAAATGTACCCCAGTCTTATTTGACGCGGTCGGTGCTGCCGAAGCAGTTCCTGAACAAAGATGATGTTGGATGGTTTGCTTTTGCCTTTCCAGTAGTCAGTCAGGGCAGGAATTTGGAATTTGTTCAGGGTACTTGTAATGACAACTCACCTACTCTTCCCAAAATATACTGTGGGATCTTCAATGTACATCAATAACCATTGGTGGTAGACAGGTCGGCTTAATGTCCTCCAATGAATCACACACACACACACACACACACACACACACACACACCACACACACACACACACCACACACACACACACACAGTGTCTTTTTCAGGACAACCATTATTTTAAAGAAAGATGTAGGGATGGTTTCACATGATCATTTATTGTGAGCATCCCTCCCTGTTTATACACTTTTGGAGGAACATCCCACATCCTTTTGCATTAAAAAAAAAAAACGTTTTTATTACTTGTTCCTTTCCCTTTTTAGAAATGTATTTACAAATTGGAGAATTGTGTTGTTATTGCACAGAATTTTTTTTTAGGACTTGCGTTGTATAAATACAAGCATCCCCCCCCCCCCCCCGGTGGAATTATATGGGTACAGAAGTGGATTTGAAGTGGAGTACAATCTTGCTGAAGCTAATTAAGTGAGTAAATTGATGTAACAGTAATTTCTAGTTCTAAAAGTTTTGCCAATAGTATGTGACAAGAGCGCCTTCATTAACTACTAGCAGAGGAGCCACCCCTTGGGTGGGTCGAGTTTGCGCACGACTTGCTGAAAAGAAGCATAGTCTGTATTTTGTAAGAAGACTATAGATGTTTGTGTGGTGTGTGCTTACAAGGTTCTTGGTGGTCTGAATGTCTAAAGGGTACGTTCCAATTGTAGTTAGTGTTGAAGGGGTCAAGAGTCTAATCTCTCAAGCATGTAAAAAGGGTCTATAAAGATCTGAGTGGTCTAAACCTCGAAATGGTCAAGGGTCCAAGCTGTCTCATCTGTCTGAAGGGTGTAAGGGGTCTTAATGGTGTTAAGGTCTAAGGGTCTATAGGGGCTTAAGGTGTGTAAAGGTCTAACACTCTAAAGGTTATAAAACGTTTAAAGGGTGAAGGGATCTAAAGGTGAAGTGTTGAGAGGGTATTAAAGGTAAAAGGGATATTCGGGGGGTCTTAAGTGTTTTGGGGGTATTAAGGGTCTTGGGTGTTTATGTGTCTGAGAGGTATTAAAGAGTCTTTGGGATCTAGAGTGTCAGGGGTCTTAAAAGGTCTTCTGGGTCTTCAATAGTCATAAGCGTATTAAGGGTCTTTTGGGTCTAAAGGGTCTTATAGGTCTTTTGAGTATTAAGGGTCTTTAACTATGAAGGGGCTTGGGGTCTTTAGAGGTCTGAGTGGTCTTAGAGGGTCTTAGGGGTATGAAGGGTCTTTAGGGTCTTTGGGTTCTAAGGGGTCTAAACGATAATATGAGTCTTCAAGGGTATTAAGGGTCTTAAGGATATTACGGGTCTTAAGGATCGAAGGGGTCTGATGCCGGGTCTTAAAGGGTTTTGGGATATTAATGGTCATCAGGGTTTTTAAGGGTCCTCGGGGTTTTGTGGGTCTTAAGAGTCTTTGGGGTCCTAAAGGGTCTTCAAAGGTCGAAGGGGTCTTGGCAATCTGAAGGGTCAATAGGTTTAAAAGGTACATTCCAATCGTACGTAATTAATAGACGTATGTGTTGTAAGTACTCAACTGACATTCAAAGAGTCGATATAATTAATAGATGTCTTGTGACACACAGACATGAACTGAACTTTATATACAAGATGTTCTACTACTGATTTACAAATGGTGTACAGTCGTACAAACTTTGTCGATGTGCTCACATTGTATTGGTACTGCACATACTTTATAGACGATCTAACATTCTCAATAGTACGTACTTTATAGAAATATGTGTGTTGCTGTTGATTGGCCCTGTAACTGCCATGCACGGACAGGGCTGATAATATTCCACAGTTAAGACATTAACCACAGCCATATAGGTCTGATTGGCCCTTGGGCAAATGTGTTGAGCGGCCCCGCCCACATCAGGCTGATTGACAGTCGTAGTCCCGCCCACCCCTTTGATCCCTTGCTCATATTCCTTTCCAAAGAATGCAGTTTATGTGTTCTTTTCATGGCATCCTTTTAAGTTATTAAAATTCTGATCAGTTTGCACCCTCCCACTAGAAAATGCAGTAGATTCATGTTTAAACCAAGTTCATAGCTTAAACCAGTTTTGAGTTAGACTGTCAGAAAAAAAATAAGAAGAAGAATGGCAAACAGGCATTTTTGGGTCTCTCGTTTTTCTTGTTCATTGATGATGTCCCAAAGTTAAATGAGTGTTATTGGATGGGGATTTCTCCACTGATGACTGGGAGGTAATTTGCAGGTTCATAAGCTTTTACCTTGGTAAATTGTTTTTGAGGATTTATGTTGTATTGATTTATGTTGATCCCCAACTGGTGATTTAAGCCTGGTGTTGGCTTAACGGTTAAGGTGGCTGGCTTAAGATCTTAGGGTCTTAAGTTCGAGTCCCTGTCGGCCGTTGAATTAGCACCAGGTCGGCTTGACTCAGCCTGTCATCCCTCTGAGGCAGGCAAAATGAGTACCAGCGTACTGGTAACAGGGGCACTGCATCAGCGGCATTGCCATGCTTCCAGAAAATGATGCAAACAGCACCCACAGGCTGCACACAAGAGCTAGCTACATAAATGATGTTTAGTGCTCCCACCTAATTGGTGCATTTCATTGTGAGGTGTGGAAAAGTGTAGGGTGTAGTAAAATACCATGATGCAGTACTCGGTGAGCCAGTGGGCTGAGCGACTGAATGGTGTATGTCTATCTCAACAGTGCAGAAGATTAGTCATGGATAATGAAGCAATAAATAAAAAATGATTGTTATTACATGCATCACATTCAAGCATTCCATCATCAATAGCTCTGACTATTCACAAAACCAACACTGCATCATTATTTGTCAACATCGACACAAATTATTCAAATGTTCCCCACAAACCCACATTGAGGCTTCTGAAGTGGCAAAGCCTGAGCAGACGTCGCCTCTCATCCATCATCAACTCCTGCCCTTTGTGAAACAGACACCATCTTCATCTTGCTTGAGCACTGAAGCACTAACTTCTTCGGTAGATAATAAATAGATGATCCCTAAAGTGAAACCTCTGCATCAGCGACAGCTTCCACTCCAACCCTCCCACATCTCCTCTCCCATTCGCTCTCTCCTGCTAGAGACTTGCTGATGTGGGCACAGAGAGACAGACAGCACATATATCCCCACCCCTGCAGCTGAAGATAACAGCATAGAGTTGAAGACAACAAACGATCCCTCAAATTTGTAGAATTATGGAGATGTCTGGAAAGAAAGCAGTAATAGGCCCTGTCTTCGCAGACAGATAAGCAAGCAGTGTTGAATCCCAGTGAGATGTTGCTTTGAAGTAAATCAATGTCATCTCCTTCAAACAGGCCTCAGTCTCCCGTGATGGCTGGACCAGTTTGCTGTGAAGGTTGTGCAGCAATGATGATGAGATAATAAATAATGCTGCCAGTATACCGCTGCAAAGTCAGATGCTCCAGAACTCATTAACATTCTACCATAACCTTCTTGTATATGAAAAAGCTTAAACAATTAAGAGTGTCAGGTGGAACAAACTTACTGGAACTAACAGCTGCTGATACATGACTTATTTACTTGGCCTATATCATGCTGGCAGGGTTGAAGTTTTTCATTAACAACAATCATCTCTCCAGTAATTGAGAACTGAAGCTAATATTAACATATTGGTTAGCTATGAGAATATAGTCAGAGTTCACTTGCTGAAAAACGATTGTAATCCTCATATTTTTATTTATTTCATTTTTTTCTCCCAGTGGTCGACTGGTTGATTCAGCCCAAACCACGCTGGCTTGGACGATATGGATGGTTACTCGATGGACCAGAAGAAGTGCTTCAAGGTATCTTGACTATGCTTATTTGCCACAGCTCCTACAAAAGAAAGGTGCTAATATCCCCCTACATCCCCCCCTCTCCACCCAAAATGTTGCTTCTGTATCCATCTTGTTCACCCCCTGCATTCTGCACTACCCCCTCATTATTACCCGCATCCTTTGTTTCCCTGTCTCCATCTCTTTTCTCCCTTGGCCCTGATGTTTGCATTTTCCTGCTGTTCCTTTTGTTGTGATGTGTCTCATTGTATGTTCTAGCTCTTCCAGTCCTGACTCTATCCAAAAAAAACAACATCTCAGCAGTGTGATACTTTGGTTGTATTGTGTTCACGAATTGATCGACTTACGTCGTTATGTGTTCATGACTAAAAACTAACAAATGAGTGGATGTGAGCAGTGATCCTGCATTTACATAGTTTCACCGCAAGGGGTTGATGGTAGACCGTGTGTGCTCTGCACAAACA
>CM068962.1:54946350-54959988 GCA_035128595.1 Eptatretus atami
AGAGGGGAACAGGCGGAGCGATGTGTGTTTGCTCACGCCCTTATTGGCGCGTCGACTCGAACCACTGTGTTGACCCTGCCCCAGGGTTTTGCACTGGAAATGGCCTGATCTGCTCCGTGCTTTGCCACGTGACGGAGCTCCTAGAATAACGTGGGGTGAGGGCTTCTGGCGGCACTCTCCAGCCACGAACATGCGTTAGACACCAAATGGGGGCTGCAGTTGAGTGGAACATTGAATTGCACCCAGCGCACACTCATGCCCCATGCTAGATGCCAGAATGTCCATCTCCGAGTATGTATCAGAGTATTGGCCAGTCCCTTGTCTCTTGCCGGTCCAGAGGGAGGTGGTGGTCATTGGTGGTGATGGTGGTTGAGCATTGGCAGCGGTGGTGTAGTGTAGCGATTGTAGTGTGGTGAGTTTGTGATGGTGATGGTGGTCGTGGTCGAGCTTGATCTGTGGTCTGATGATGTGGGAATTATTATGAAGGCGTTGCGATGGTGCATGAGATGCTGCAACGTTGGTGTCTCCAGGTATGGTGAAAGTCTGAGATGATGTGTCATTGGAGAATGGTGCGAAGTTTGAATAGGTTTTGGTGGCATATGCTAATGAGCTATCCTGTTGTTTTGGCCTGTATGCTTGCATGAAGGGAAGGATGTATGTGAAGCAAAATAAAATAGATAAAAGAATAAAGAATGGGACTAAAGACCTGCCTAAAAACGTTCGCAACGCATTTTTCCCCATTAACCCATAAGACATAAAGGAAGGACAATCTAAAATGGACAAATCTGGAGACGGCGATGGTTCACGAGCAATGTACACGGTTCGCCTTTTTTATTTTTACCTTCGAGACGCCACGGGCAAAGGCGGAATTGTGAAAAACGTAAATGATGAAATTGTAGTACTCGAAGAGCACTACTTGCATACCAACTTTCATTCGAACAGTTGAACCCTCGGAGCTCGATGCCAATTTATTGATTTTTTTGACATTCTAAGTTCGTGACCTGTGTCCTTGATCTTGAGACGAAAATGAAAATCGAGCTCCGTGGCTATGCAGGTGCCATTGGGCAACCAAATACCGAACCCTGTCAGATTCGACAACCCCTCGGAGAAGATGTAACTTGAAACTGGCTACCCCCAAAAAACCATTGTTTAGGGCGTGGCTCGCCCATAATGGGCGCAGCATGCCCATTCTCAAGAAAACACAACTAGATCATAATATAAACCTCCCACCCAAATTTTATCAGGATCAGATCAAACCCACGGAGCTATGCCGGACAGACAGACAGACAGACAGACAGACAACACCAATAACGAATATAGTGGTCACTTACTCACTCTGAACCCATACTAACGAAATAACTGTCTCAGGACCGTTATATGTTGTCTGCCATTGCCTGGGGGACGCGTGCTTCGCATAACCGCAACAATATGTGTTTGCTTTCTTCTCTGAAACCGCACATACAGTTCCGATGAAACTTGACCACAAGCTTCCTCACTCGTGATGTACCAAAGTTTGTTCACGCATTCACCCTAGCCCGGTTCATCCTGATGACTCCATCTTTGCTCTTTACTTCTGCGGGTTCCTTCTTGGTCTTCCGTTTGATGAAAAAAAAAATCAGCGCCACAACATCGGCTCATTGGTACATTTTGCTGATGCCGTCCCACATCGACTTCCACCTCAATATCATTAATGTACCAGGTGAGTGCCCAGGAGTATTGCCCATATTTTTGAGATCTTGGTATCTGGTCATTTTCTGGATTTTTTCCATTGTTTAGGTCAAAATCACCGGGTCTTTTCTTTTTTGCAGCTCATTACTATATCCGGTCACAATGCGTTGCTTTCTGCGTTCTCTCGATGGGATCATCAGGTCGTACGTGAGCATTACCTCCTTGTTTTGAATTATCACTTTTGGTTCACGTTTCCATGAGTTTTCTGGGACTGGGATATTGAAGACTTCGCAGATGTGCCACTGGATTACTCCACAAACTCTGTTGCGTCTTTGGGTGTTTTGACACGTGTGTTTCACATCCCGATAGGCGATAGCTATATGACTATGAGGTGACAACATTGTTTTTTGCACCCGGGCGCCGGACACCCTCCATGTGCCACTGATGTTGTCCCTCGAAGGGACGTTAAAGTGGCGTCCCGTCTACTGGCATTAGTTGGTGGACCTTAAAGACCGCCCGGGGTCCTTTGCGAGGAGTCGACGAGCTATCGCCGGCACGATGAAGAAATTAAAAATTACTGTCCTTAATCTTTTGATGGGATCCTGGGGAAGGAATGGCAAACCACCCAATATAAGTTACAACCCTTGTTTAGAGAGCTGCTTGGGTGGCACCGCACGCTCAGGGAAGAGTATTATGGCACTTCAGAAAGATAAAAAACAAATTTATTTTCGCCATTTAAAAAAAAATTTACACCATTGGTTATTCTCGTGTCACGAGTATTACTTTTAAACTCCAAAATAACTCAGTCAGATCGTTGGAGTGACGTCATTTCCGGCTGTGATGAATTTCACCGTTGTTGTTGTTGTTGTTGTTGTTGCTCTTATTATTTTTGTTTTTTTATTTTTTATTTTTCCTTCCTCGGCAAAAACACAGCCATTAAACTACACACATTTCTGTTTAATGAGATACCTCCGAAAAAGCAAACTGGTTGCTCTCTCCCAGGTATCTTAATGTTGAAAGAGTTGAACGATTTTTTGAGAACTATTTATCGGGGAACGGCGCGCGCGTTTGCCCCGGAAGTAATTCTGTGAGGAGAGAAAGTGAATCAGATGCTCGAGATAAAAAAAAAAAAAACAAGAGCTTGTTTCACTTACTCGTCGAGACGGTTTTATTTCATCGGTCGGTTAAAGATGTCCCGGCGCTCAGGCACCTTCTCACCTGAGGCGTGAGCAAGCTATGGGTCTTCCCGGTCTCGATTTTCTACGGTCACATTTCCTGGCGCGGTCCCAGGGCGACCAAGTCCAGTCGGACAAGGTGTGTTTCGTCGGAGCGTCTGGTGGAGGTTTGTGGTGTCGATGGTCGAACCGGTTGTTACCCTTCAGACCGGTTGTTGATCTGATTGTTTATTCACCCTTTGTCTTTCATTCAGTTTTATTGATGTTTTGTAAGTCTGGTGTTTACTTAACGGTTTAGTAAGATGACTGGTTTAAGATTTTGGAGTCTTGAGTTCGAGCCCCTGTGACCGTTCAATTAACACCAGGCGGGGTGACTCGGCCTGCCATCCTTCCGAGGTCGGCAAAATGAGTACCAGCTGACTGGAAACAGGGGGGGGCACTGCATCAACGGCACAGCCGCGATACAACCAGCAGTCACGGGCAGCGATGGGCACGCCTCTGTAAATCCCAATCCATGACGCTGTTCGCTCTCGTCAGGATTCTTCACACCTTGAGCAGTACCTACCTGTACGTCGGTAACGAAGTGAATAATGAGTGTGTGGAATCTGGAAAACAAATAGATAATGTCCAGGTAAACTGAGCGCTGTGGGCTGGAAAGGTGAGGAACTGCGCGTTCCTGAAACTGTTAATGCAAACCGTGCAAGTCCCCACAGGTGTACCGGAGAGTCGGATCGAGCTGTGTTGGCATTGGAGTAAGTCATTAATAAACAGGATTTGTGAATTACCTGCCAAATATGCCACGTGCAGGTGATTGAAGACTTTTCGCATTTCAACCGCTTCACGAGGTTATGGATTGCTTCTTTATAGAATGATGTTTGTTTGTCCGTGATCCGTTCCCGCGTCACTCCTTGGATGGATTTTGACGTCGTCACTGCAGTTCTGCCCCTCGGAGAGATTCCTTCGTTGGAGGACTTGGTGTGTTTTACCCTGAGAAAGAGCCACGATTGCTTAATGATGTCCGCATGTTCTCATGCCAGTTCAACATACCTGGCCGCATTGTCTTCTGTGGCCGCAGACACTGGTCATCCAGGCTGTTCATCAAACACACTCGCCTATCTTTTTCCAAACCACGTTTTTCCATGATGACATTGGCACCACACTGTACAGCCTTTCTCCAACGAATGTCACTCGGTTTGACACCTTCACTTCAAGCCTATTGTTGGCTTAATGGTTAGGGTGGCTGGCTTAAGATCTTAGGGTCTTGAGTTCAAGCCCCCGGCACTGTTCAATTAACATCAGGCGGGGTGACTCGGCCTGTCATCCTTCCGAGGTTGGCGAAATGAGTACCAGCGTGGAGGTGGGGAGGGAGCATTGCATCAGCAGCATCGTCGCACCCCCAGAAAAGAATGCAGCCACGACACAGGCTGCATCCAAATAAATATATATATATAAAAATGTCTTCAATTGGCAAACACCTGAAGGATTTCACAATTCTCCCTAACGGTATGAAACCCTCGTCGTGGAGCAGCTATCTTTACAGCACTTTTCCTCGCGCCACAGATGGGGAAGTTGGGTCCAAAGTGATCAACAAATGACTCTCACTTGCCCCCTGTCAATTATAGATATTATAATTATTGTCTTGCACCCATCTACATTAGTGATGGTAATATTCACTTTATTTCTTGTCTTAACCTCGTGTAAGTTTGGATTCCGCAAGGAACAAAATATCTGTGCAAACGAACCATTCTAATAGAAGTAGATGTACTTCTAGGTCATTGCAAGTTCATGGCAACAACGGATAAATACCGGAGCTGTTGGGACATGGAGTAGGTGAAGGGAGAGGCCATGTAACATGATCGCAAATTTCTCTGCATCACGGATCACACAGGCTTCGGGCATGTTTGTCTTCACATTCACATTGTGGAAGTTGCTTGGCACCAGTACAAGCAACAGTATGGATCAAACACCACTGATGGTTCACAGCACAAGAAGTTCTGCCACATCACACACAGACGGTTCGTGAGATGGTGCTGGCACTACCTGGGAAAGGACATGTTCATGTGCTGCCAGCCTGTGTAGTGCAAATCATTCAATTCACTTTTTCTCCACCCGGGGGTATTGTCAAAATTGTTGGCCTTCATTTCCAACTGGAATGGCACTCGGTAAAGCGCATACCTCCTCCAGGTTGAACAGTTTATGTTTTGTATCCCAATGATAGGCCGGATCTGCATCCGGATCATCCGGACCATCCGGACCAAACCAACTCCTCCACCAAGTTGTCTCATAATCTGTCCATAAGTTTTTGAGATATCGTGCTATATATCATTTTTGGCCCGGTCTCTCAATGGTGAAGAATCACTTCAAAAAAAATTGTGGTATCTGGATCCAGATACGGATCTTCACCAAAATAATCATTTTGTCTTTGTCACACACCCAACCTTTCCACCAAATCTCCTACGTTCTTCTCGATTATTTCATGCATTTCTTGTTCCAGGTCATTGATATAATTTAATGTCATTTCTCCCCTGATCTGATGGGCGATGGCTTCCCCTTGTCTGTACTTTGGGACGGCCATGTTGTATTGCAGCCCCCACGTTGGTTCACAGCTTCAAGGGGGGCAAATCCGGTGTGAGGTGTTCTGAACAAATCACGCCTGACTTATTCCCGGGAGCAGGCTCAAAATTTTTTTGCCTGAGATGTCCTGACAATCTTTGTCTATTTGTGCCGTTTCAAGGCATGAGATGGGAATACGTGTGTCGATATAACCCCCACTTTTTATCTATAGTGTTGTTGCAGTTGATTATCACACACTTCTGATCATCGTGATTTACTGTGCAAAACCACGGATTAACTGGTGATACAAAGAAAAATAAATCACGCCGTTCATTATGTGGTCATGCTTGGGCAGGCAACTTGCTGCTGTGCAGATGTCCTGCGATGATGTCACACTGTGGGGTGCTGGCGAACGAGCGAGCCTGAAAAGGGTGATAAAATAGCATGCAGGGCGAGCATGTGGTACCCTGGGATGGTGTTCGGTACATGTACTTGAAACTATTTATTAAGCCGTTTTCTCTCATAATTAGTCCTTTTCTAAACCCATTGTGTTATCGCTTCCAAGAACATGAAGAAACACGTTTGCGTAATGTCATGTCAATGGATTGTAGCTGCCTGAAAACCTTTGCTGACTTTTCCTCTCCCTTTGACGACTCCTCTCAAAGGTTCAAGTCGTCTTCATGCGATCAGCCAATAATCTTGTAGTTTAGCCAATGAAACTGTGGATCTAAGGCATGTGTGTGCATGTGGTTTGTCATCTGCCCTAACCCCCAGAAGAATTATCATGTGGGAGAGCTTACTACCCCCATGGAAGAACTATCATGTGTTGAACTCTTGTTCTTCCTTCTCCCCCCAAGGAACTGCAATTCTTTCTTTATTTTTTTTCTTCATTGTTTTTTGTCACAATTTTAAACTTGAACAACTCTTTCTCCTTGCTTCACGTGCCCCAATGATATCCCATTTAATGTTGTTCCTCCATGGTTGTCAATTTTTTTTTTAAATGCGTAAAAGTATACATCTCATATACAGCTTCATTATCAGAGTTTTGCTCCTGCTTGCCTAATATTATGCTTGGCTAAGTTTGCAAACACAAATAGTCCAGCCAGCGTTGATGTGCATTTTTCTGTACGTGTTTTAAAACAAAAATTTGCATATCATGTGCCAGTCATTTTACCTTTGCACATATTCATGATCAAGTCTGTGCTGCTGGCAGGAAAGTGGTTTAAGTGGTGAACATGAGTGTGAAAATGACACCATGATCCAAGTTCTAACCTCCAAGAATGCTGCAGACCTGACCACTGAGGAAGTTGCTTATGAGTTACAGGTACAGTTTCACCTTTATTTTGTCCAAGTCATAAAAAGGTGTAAAAAAATGTAAAAGGATGCAGGGATGGTATGCCAAAAAATGTTTAAAACAAGGAAGGGATGGTTACAAGAAATGATCATGCGAAACCATCCCTCCATCTTTCCTTGAATAGTGGTTGTTGCCTGTCCTTCCCCGCATCCATTTACAATGATAGTTTATGTTGATCATTTCAATGTATATATTTGACCAGTGAAATACGAAACGGTTAACGACAGACTTAAAATATCCAAATGAAGAGAGATTTATCCTGTCATTTACAGCCACAATCATTATTCAAAGAAGATGTAGGGATGGTTTCACAGGATAATGTCCTGTGAAACCATACCTATCATATTTTCCGGTGTATATACCGCGGCCATGTATTAACCACACCTCTGTTTTTCACCCTCAAAATAAATGAATATATTGATCATTTTATTTTCTGATCTAGATCTAAATACTGTTGCAGTTTTGAGAAACCGCTATTGTAAATATGCCCTCACGACACGTAGGTCCTCGAGTGTAGTTATTTCCATAATAAATGTTTAGAATAGTCCCTTACCTTTAGATGGGTCAGTGGGATCCAAACTGCATTGGAACGGGTAGATTAGGATTCATCCCCTATTTTTCTTTTGCCCATGGAAGGTAGTCGGCAAGGTGTTGGCGGCCATTAGATGTGGGTGTGTGCCGATCCCTTCCTTGCATTCCCTTTATCGTTAATCTCTCTCTCTCTCTCTCTCTCTCTCTCTCTCTCTCTCTCTCTCCTCTCTCTCTCTCTCTCTCTCTCTCTCTCTCTCTCTCTCTCTCCCTCTCTCTCTCCTCTCTCTCTTCCTCTCTCTCTTCCTCTCTCTCTTCCTCTCTCTCTTCTCTCTCTCTTCCTTCTCTCTCTCTCTCTTCCTCTCTCTCTCTCTCTTCCTCTCTCTCTCTCTCCTTCTCTCTCTCTCTCTCTCTCTCTTCTCTCTCTCTCTCTATATTCTCTCTCTCTTCTCTTCTCTTCCTCTCTCTCTCTTCCTCTCTCTCTCTCTCTCTCTCTCTCTTCCTCTTCTCTCTCTCTCTCTCTCTTTCCTTCTCTCTCTCTTCTCTTCTCTCTCTCTCTCTCTCTTCCTCTCTCTCTCTCTCTCTCTCTCTTCTCTCTCTTTCTCTCTCTCTCTCTTCTCTCTCTTTCCTCTCTCTTCCTCTCTCTCTTCTCTTCCTCTCTCCCTCTCTTCCCTCTCTCTCTCTCTCTCTCTCTTCTCTCTTCCTCTCTCCCTCCTTGTTTTTTTCTTTTCATCTCTCTCCTCTTTTCTATTTTCGTTTTAATCTCCTCTTTATTTATCTTAAATATATACATTAAGACCACGACATTTGGGTGGGATAGGTTCCTGAAAAATGTTGCGAATGTTGGGGGCATTGTTTTCAATGGGAAAAAGTTCCCAGATAGGTTAATGGGATAGGTTCCTGGCGGTTCATGATTCACAAGGGAAAATTTAAAATTTCACCAACACGAATGCACATGATTACAGTTTCATTAAAAATGCTTACAAATAAAAAAAAATAACAACAGCAGGTATTGTTTATAATTTTTATTTCAGATACAATGTAACTTTTGATGTGATTGACTGACTTTTTTTTCTTTCTTTTTTTTCTGACTTTTCTGAAGACCTTTTTTTTCTATACCTGTGCATTAACCGCACCCCAAACTTTTACCTTTTTTGCCGATTAAAAAAGTGCGGTTTATACACCGGAAAATACGGTATCTTGTTTACATAGTGTTTGACATACCATTTCCATATGCTTTTAGTTTCTTGAAAATGTTTTTACCTCTGCCACTGATGGTGGACAGAGGTTATGTTTTCACCACTGTTTGTCTGTCTGTCTGTGAGAAGGATATTTCAAAAACGTATGGACGGGTTTGGATGAAACTTGGTGGACAGGTTGGGTGTGTCACAAGGTTGAATTGATTAGATTTTGGTGAAGATCCAGATCCAGATACAGAATTATTTCATCTTTAAAATGATTCTTCATTATTGAGAGATTAGGCCAAAAATGCTACATGGCACAATATCTAAAAAAGTTTGGGATGGATTCGGACGAAACTTTGTGGACAGGTTGGGTGTGTGAAGAGGACGAAATCATTCCATTTTGGTGAAGATCCGGATACGAGAATTAATTATTTTTTAATGTGATTCTTCACCATTGAGTGATTGGGCCAAAAACAATATATGACATGATATCTCAAAAAGTTGTGGACGGATTATGATAAAGCCTGGTGGTTGAATAAGAATAAGCCGATTAGATTTTGGTTCAGGTCTGGATGCAGATGTAGCTTATCGGTGGGATATACAAACCATAAACTGTTCAGCCTGGTGGAGGTATGCGCTCTATCGAGTGCTGTTCTAGGTTATTACATGTTTCTGTGCTTTGAAAAAATATGTATGTACATGCTGCAGAGCTTTATTTTGATTGCATGATGAATTATTCTGTTGATTATGTGTGAAAACGCTTAGCATTAAATAGTTTTACTATTATATAATGGCCAATTAAAACAAAATGTTCTGCAGTTAGTTGTGTCTGTGCCATTTCTACACAGGAATTTCACCACCATTATCACATTTATTACCACGTAGAATTATAACATTCGTTAACTAGCAAACTGGCTGGCTCCATTCTGGATACTGGTTTATTAGAACACTTGATAAATAACAGGCATTTAGTAGGAAGGTTATTAGACTTTAAGAAGACCTTATTCGTTTGTCTCTGCTGCAGTGTATAATTTGTGCTCGAAAATTTGAAATTCTGATATATCAATGTGTTCAAGCACGCTCAGTCCGACTTCCACCAGAAAGATCTAAAGGTTTAATGATCTGAAAGGTCTGAAGGTCAAATTTACAGGTCTAGATGTAGTCATGGTGCAATGATGCGTAGTTTATAGGTGTACTCACGGTCCAATACTATGAAATAAAAAAGTTGATAGAAGTACAGTGCAGTACTCACATTCAAACAGTATGTAATTAATAGACGTATTCACATGTTTTGACCGAGGCTTCATCGTGTTTTTCGGTTTTATATACTGAACAGTGGCACCTTGCTAGCCCGGTCCCCACTTGTACAGATTCTGGAGAATCTGGACTAGTCTATCAGGTAGCTGCTGGCCTGACATGACCGCATGGCATCTGTTGATGTTTATCTGCCCTGCGGTGTGGGGCTCTGAGGAACCTTTTCCTTTTTCTAAGTTTTAACACCATATAAAGTGTTTAAAATGGGTTCAAAGAAAGTAGAGAGTGAAAGAAAAAGGAAACGTGTGTCGATAACAGTACTGCTGTAGACAATAATATAGAAACTTGAAAATGGCATGGCTGGAACAAGGATTGTGAAGGTGTTCGGCATAAACAAACTCTGATATTACGAACAAGAGCGAGGATTGCTTTGCAATACGTGTTCCCCACTGGTCCCAATGAAGAAGAAGAAACCCGCTAATCCACTGTGTTTTGGTGTATTCGCCAAAATTAAAGGAACAAGGACAAATGTGTCCAAGAGCCGCGTCCTAAAGGCAATAACAACAACAACTTCTGATATTTCGTCACGTGCCTTGATGGAGCCAATAGCGAGACCCGTCATGGAGGCTCCTGTTCATGACGAGAAAATCGTGTATTTACGAAATTACAACACATTAAATGGAATAATCTTTAAATAGTAACGTGAACTTTTCGAAACTTTAAAGCAATGTCCGAATATATTTAAAAGTTCATGATAGACGCTCTCAAAAGGAACCCTCAATGCGAGGGATGTGTACAGGTGTTTAGTATTTAAGGAGATCCGGATCTGTATATAAAAGAGCCGAGTCCTAAAGGTTTTGTCTTCACCAGAAGAAGAAGAACAAGAAGAAGAAGAACAACGCAGAGCTCTCTTAGAGCAGCGTTCGCCTACGCGAGACACGGCTAAAAACAATTTTCATTTACTGATATATTTTGCAGACTAGAAACCAATATAGACAACTAGGATAACAAACCGGATATAAAAATTAGTTTGCTTTCACGCACGCTCAAACCGATACCAGAACCAAAATGAAGAAGAACCTTTCAAACCCACCGTGTTTCATTTTTTTCTAGGCTTTGCCTGTTTAATATTAAAAAGTAGAAAGGCACTCTTCGACGCCGCCAGATATGCCCCTGCCCACAATATTACATAATTATACATACTTGTACCAAGTTTGATTTAAATCCCTGAACCCAGATTCAAAATATTAATTCTGGATGCCAGACCATGTTTCCGAATATATAAAATATATATTCCCCATGACTACTAGATCATAATTATGACGTCTCACATCGATTGATAAAGCAGTTCAAGAAAAATAGTAAAAAAAAAAAGATGTTCGTTCAATTCAATCTGGCTGCCAGACCATGCGACTTATAAATTATTCGCGCACACCCTGGTATCCCCAATGCTTGGGGAACATGTGGGTGAAGTTTCCTCTTGATCTGTCAAGCCACTCTGGAGAAGGTTCTTAAAGGTTTATTCTTCAAAAAATCATAGCTGCCAAACCATGGTCCTATGACATCGTAGGTGGAGAACTTTTTGCTCCTCATGGATAGGCAATCGTACCTGTAAAGTTTCGCCTCAATCTGTTCAGCCATTTCAGAGAAGATTTTTTAAAGATTTTAATGTTAAAAACAATATGGCGGCTGAACCACGTGACCGATTATGTCATCAGTGTTTTTTCCCTCATACAAAGTAGCCCTAGATTACCCTCAAACATTTTCATACTGTTTGGATAAAGCGTTTGAAGTATGCAATTATGATGGCTTAACAAAGCCACCTATGACATCATCAAAAATCACACTCGTTTCCCATGGCGTGTACTTGACATGTGCCAAATTTCAATTTTTTCCATGGAGTGGTTTTGATGATTAGAGGTCCAAAGTTTTTCATTTTTTCCAACATGGCTGCCACACCGTGTGACCTATGCCATAATTACGAAAACATTATACATGAGTTGTCGCAGCTATGGTGAAAATGTGTCAATCGGATAAGCGATTGCAGAGAAAACGGAGAACATTAGCATGGACGTACGGACGGACGGAAAACCTAAAAACATAATGCCTCTGGAGACTTCTTCAATGGAGGCATAATAACCCGATGTACATACATGAAGCAAAACCATACGTATGGCTTGTGTGCATATGTAATAAATACATTGTGGTTATATCCCTGGTATCATCATTCAAATTGCACTGGGCCACGGACTAACACTAAGGCCTGAGGCCTGCCAATCTGTGCTGCTTTCTGCAACAGCGGCACATGATTTTAATGGGGGTGGAGTCAGGCCAGTTATCCAGCCAATGGATGTAAAGCAGTGGGGTAGAGTCAGGGCAGCTGAACACTGACCCAAGTATACTATGTGATATTTTCAAAGTTTAAAAAGGGCTTAACTCTGAAAAATTGAAGAAACACCCTGAAACTCGAACCTTTTATGTAACTTATCATAATAAAGCCATGTGTCAAGTTTCAGTTGAATATGTTAAAGGGTATGGGGAAAAAATTCTGAAAACCCAAAAAAGCAAACCTACAGTCCCCTCCAGTGAAACCAGTATGGGACGAAAAAAAAACAAAAACAAGAGAAAGCAAGTTGTTGCATTTGATGCCGGTGCTGGTAGTACTGTCAACAACAAGGCCAAATGTGTCCAAGAGCAGCGTCCGAAAGGTTTTGTCGGCTAAAAAAAAAACAACAAAAAATAAAAAACAACAACTTCCGATATTTCGTCACGTGCCTTGATTAAGCCAATAGCAAACCTGCATAGTGTATTTACGTATTTACGAAATATAGTGTATTACGAAATAAAGAATGTATTTACGAAATTACAATATATGAAATGGAATAATCTTTAAATAGTAACGTGAACTTTTCGCAACTTAAAAGCAAGAATGTCCGAATATATTTAAAAGTTCATGATCGACGCTCTCAAAAGGCACTCTCAATGCGAGGATGTGTACAAGTGTTTAGTATTTAAGGAGATCGGATCGTGTATATAAAAGAGCCGAGTCCCAATATAAAGGTTTTGTCTTCACAAGAAGAAGAAGAACAACAACGCCGAGCTCTCTTAGAGCAGCGTTCGCTACCGGAGACGCTGCTAAAAATGACTGAAATAGCCGAAGGATATACAACTGTGGTGACTTCCTCATGTGTGGTGACTTCAACTGTCATCATGCCAGTTGGCTGGGTGTGGGTACCTCTCTCACCTGCCATGGCATCATCAGGAAAAGACTTCTGTGACTCATTGGGGCTGACTCAATCTGTCAACTTCCCGACCGTAACTCAACACAATTTTCTCCATCTCTTCTGGATCTGATTTTGACCAATTTCCCTGAAAATATCTCTGTTCTTCCTCCGCTCCAATTGGTTCATCTGACTACATGCTTGTCAAAGTAGACATCTCTCCAACTGTTATTTGAGAACCACTTCAGCGCAGTCGAGTTTGGCATTTCACTCAGGCCAACTGGCAGGGACTTCAAGCAGCCATCAAACTTTTAGACTGGTCTCCCATCTCTACTCCTCTGACATCAACTTTTTTTTTTCAGAGAAATTTACTCTCTCTCATGCACAGATTTATCCCATATCATCTTCAGTTATCCTACCCTTTCCTCGCCCAAGGTACACTGAAGCTTGTGGCGAGGCAGTTGTCCTGAATAACTTGCCTTCGCCTCATGGAAGGCTAATCCAACTGAAGGCAATCTCAGTTCCTTCCACAAAGCTCGCAACAAGTCTATGCCTACCCTCAGGAGAGCCAGAAAACAACATTTTTTAATCTCAAGTCTGAACTCTCAAACTTGTCTCCCTCCTCCAAATCTCTGCGAGTGTCTAGTTAAGTCTGTTTCTGGTGAATGATCCTGATCCATCCCCTCCCTTATCTCTCTCTT
>CM068962.1:54967653-54999865 GCA_035128595.1 Eptatretus atami
GGTCTCACTATCTGCCATGATATTTCCTGGGTAAAGCCACATTTCCAAGCTGGCCTCCAAAGCCAGTTGCCGACTGGGCATTCTCCGTCGTGCAAAGTCCTTCCTTGGCACACCTTAGCTCCTGACCACATACAAAGCTTTCATTTGCAGCCTAATGGAGTACTGCACTCCCCTCTGGGCTGGTGCTCCTGCTTCTCACCTTTCTCGGCTTCAAACTGTAGAAACCAAGGCATTTTGGATCATTGGTATCTCCCGTGATGAGGCTGAGTCTTTGGGTCTATCACTCTCTCACCGCAGGCAGGTCGGTGGTCTCTCTGTCTTCTCCCGTCTCCTCTCCGGTCTTGCCCTCCCTGCTCTGTCTGAGATATACCCCCCTCATATTTCCGCAGGGCGCTCAAGGTCCGCCAGCAACCCCTTTCTGGTGAAACTACCAAAATCAAGAATCACTGCTCACACCTCACTCTTTCATTCCTCTTTTTTCTTCCCACCTTTGAACAATCTCCCAATATCTCATCAATTCCACTCTTCCCTCCAGGTGTTTAAAACAGCGTTCACCACCATCTCTTAACTTCCCCATCCAAAATCACGATGTTTTCTACCCCCACTAATCCATCCACAACCCACCTCCTTCAAATTCCCTACTTTCCTTCCTGAATGTCCCTGTCATTTAAGGACCTGAAAGTCCCTGTGGTGTCCATCTTATTTACTTTGTGTACCCCACCCCATCCCTCTCCCTTCCACAGATCTCCTCATGTCTCTCTTTCCAAATGGTTTTTTAGCAGCGTCTCGCGTAGCGAACGCTGCTCATAGAGAGCTCGGCGTTGTTCTTCTTCTTCTTGTTCTTGTTCTTGTTGTTGTTCTTCTTCTTCTTGTGAAGACAAAACCTTAATCTCTGGGACTCAGCTCTTGTATATACAAGATCCGGATCTCCTTAAATACTGAGCACATGTACACATCCTCACATAGACGGTGCCTTTTGAGAGTGTCTATCATGAACTTTTAAAATATATATTCGGACATTTGCTTTAAAGTTTCGAAAAGTTCACGTTACTATTTAAAGATTATTCCATTTATCGTATTGTAATTTCGTAAATACACGATATATCGTAAATACGTAAATACATTTCACGGGTTTCGCTATTGGCTTAATCAAGGCATGTGACGAAATATCGGCAGTTGTTGTTGTTTTTTTGTTTTAAAATTATTATTTTTTTTTTTAGCCGACAAAACCTTGAGGACGCTGCTCTTGGACACATTTGTCCTTGTTTTTACTTCGCTCTCCCACCCCTCTTGTCTCCTGCTCTCATTGTTGTGCGTTTCTGTGTGTTAGCTCTCATTATGAGCCTCGACAGTGTATACAAAAAATAAAAAAATAGAAACTGCTAACTGGAAGAAGTGTCAGTGGTATGTACAGCAGCGTTCAAGTGGTGTTAGTGTTTGACATTGAGCTTCAATCTGCCACCAAAAGACTTGCATTCAGGCATCCAAAGTTTTGTTGCAAGCAGTGGGTGACTGTTGTGTTTTCAGAAAAGCCACAGCATTTTCAACAATAAAATCAGTCATGACTTTGAAAGTGTGGAGCTATTCTGACAGAAACTGAACAGTATTATGAGTGAATCAGGATTGAGTTTAGCCCAGGTGTAAAATGCTGATGAAACTGGGCTATATTGGAGGTCTTTGCCAGAAAATACTCAGGCCATGAGGAATGAGGAGACAACAGGCAGAAAAAAACAGCAAGGAATGACTGTCCGCTATTCTCTGTGCAAATGCTAATGGCAGCCATTGGCTGGTCTGTAATTGTGGGCAAGTCAAAATGCCCACAAATTCTGAAGGACTGCATGGGCAGACTTCCTGTGCTTCATTAGATCTCTATTTTATGCCTGGTTTACACAAGCAATCATGAGAGAACGGTTTCACCATCACTTTGATCCTTAGGTGAGGAGGCATCAAATTGAAATCCTGAAGCTCACCCTTGAGCTCGTGAAGGTAATTTTGATCCTGATAATGCTCCCTCCCATCCTGACATTGAACCATTTTGCAGTCAGACGGCAAAAGTAGGTACCTTGCTTTGCCACCCAATACAACCTCACGAATTCAACCAATGGATCAAGTCATCATAAGGCCTGCAAGAGGCACTATTGACGGATGTTTTTGGATGAAGTCATGGTGGTATTGCTGGAGAGTGAAGACGAAGACGAAGACACAAGATGATGCAGAACTTCAGCAAATATTAAGGCATACAGCATCAAGTTGGCTATTTTCAACTTGGCAAGTGCGTGGAAAGAACTTAAAGGGCAAACCCTCATGAACTGCTGGAGGAAACTCTTGTTGGACAATGAGGTACCTCTTGATTTTGAAGGTTTTGAACCTGAAGAATATCATACTGTGATTAAGTTGGCTTGGGAAACTTCCACCTCATTAGAAAACATTTTTGAGTGGTTGGAGGTTGATGGAGAGAAGTTGATGCAGAACTTTACAGAGGAAGACAGGAGGAGGAATTTGACAAAAACGACGATGAGGAACCACATGAAAAGAAGAAAAAAACTTTCTCAGTCCAGGGACAGTATTGATGTCTTCATTAAATTTATTGATGGATCCTCTAACGGGGAGATGCAGGCTTACTATTAACATTTAAGGAAAGCTGAGGGAGCTCATGATACATGAACGGTTGCAGAGATCCACTCAACGGAAAATTACCTCTCCTTTAAGCCTGCACCTTGTCTCAGATCAGTGTCGACATACAGCAGCATGTGACTTGCAGACCCATTAATTTTCTTCTCGTCTGCCCTCTGGTTCCAATGTTGGCAGTCTTTCTGGTGTCGGTGTAATAACCCCGGAGCCACCTCTGCACATTTTCAAGAGTGACTCAGAATAATGTGTTTTGTTTGGGCAAAAAATATTTGGTTGTGTCAGGCAGATCTTTTTGTAATGCATTTTTTTTTCCTATTTATTTCGGAGAGTCTGGACTTTCGGCTCATTCGAACACCATCTTCCCTCAATTTTTCTGGAATAGTGAGGTTTCACTATTCCTTCCATTCACAGGTGAGAGATGTGGGTGGGTCTTTCTTTATTTATACAGTACATTGACCCCTTTGACGTTTGCACGTGGTACACGCTTGGGAGCCTCATTGGTAGGCATTTCTGTCTACACTACCACTGATGATTCGCCAATAAGTCGTGAAACTGGTCCGGTAGCTGAGGGAGTGTATAGTATTGGGATTCTCATGTGTGTACTGTGTGTGAACGTCTTTATAGTTATTGAGGAACTCTGGGAAGTGTTTGAAACGGCATAGCACTTACCTTGTGTTGCTTTACGCAGCTACTTTGGCTAGAGGAGTGTGGGTGGGGTCAATTATTTATATAATCCTAGCCACCTGGGTTTAGTTGATTCAGTGAGAGCTGATTGGCTATTCCCTCCATTCACAGGTGAGAGATGTGGATGGGTCTTTATTTATTTATTTATTTATATATATATATATATATATATATATATATATATATATATATATATATATATATATATATATTATTGTACATCTGGCAACAATGGTTGTCGGACTGTATGTAATAATCCACCATTCACCACAGCTGCTTTTAAAAGTGCTTTTCTTTTGTTGTTACTGTCTGACTATGTCATTTGACACAGTTAAGCACACCCATTGAGGTGTAATTGGCCCTCGGGAAATTGTCTCCATAGCTCTGTATCACCAGGCTGATTGGCACGCGTGGTCCCACCAACCCCTCTAGTCCATGAGCTAGACCCCAAAATTTCATGGATTGGTACCACCTGGGGGGAGTAAGGCCACTATGATTTTCTGAAAGTACATGTTCTATAGTTTCAGAAAATCCCATAAGCCAAGGCTGGATCCAACTGAATTCCACAGCTTAATTGTAAAAATCTGCCTTTGAACGCAGGCGTGTGCGTTCGAATTTGTTGACAGTTGAGGTCAAAATTTTGGGGTAGGGGAAATCAAAAATGCAATAACTCAATAAGTATAAGGAATAATTTAACAAATGACCACTCATATTTTTGCTAATCAAATGTGTTTTTAATTAAATTAGTTTTATGCAAATTAGGTCATTCTCAAGGTCACCAGAGGTCAAAAGGTCATCACTTTTGCGGGTGCCTAAAATCTGGATACCCATTTAAAAATCACCATAAAAACATCCAAACATGGTATTTCCTGATTAAAATGAGTCTTATTATAGCTGAAGAGGCTCAAAACCATTAAAGAAAACAAAATATTCCTATCAACAGAGATAGGACATGGAATATTTGCGGACATAAATTTCAAAAGAGAAAAATGTGCGATTTGGGTGGGGAAATGAAAAATGCATAACTCTACTAATATATAGAATTATGATCCAAAACACCTTTTATTTTGCTGATTATTGTGGCTTCTGTTGCACAAAACTGTTTATGCAAATTAGGTCATTACCAAGTCACCAGAGTCACTTTTGCATACAGCATGTGTCGCGGTCATCATAGGTCATTGCTCAAAATACATGTAAAATTTGCTAGTAGGACCATTTCAGTCAGTGTGTTTTTTTAACCTCCGCATCGAAGATGGACGAGATTTTTTTCACCCCTGTCTGTTTGTTTGTTGTTTGTGTGAACAGTATTACGGAAAAACTCCTGGACGGATTACGACGAAACTTGTGGGGGGATTAGGTATGGTCCAAGGATCATCCATTAGATTTTGGACTGTTCCAAAGTCCAATATGGCCGCTATGGCGGCCATTTTGAAAAAAATTTAATTTTTGTTTTTGCATTTCTACATGTTTTAAGTGATTTCCAACCAAAAAAAAAAATTTGTTAGAAAAAAAAAACAAAATTTTGCAACTTTTTTTCAAAAAAATTTCTGTATTTGAAAAATATTTGAATTTTTTTTTTTGCATTTTTCTACATGTTAAGTGATTTCCAACCCCCTCCCCCACAAAATTTGTTAGAGAAAAAAAACTGAAATTTTGCAACTTTTTTTTCAAAAAAATTTCGATTTTTTTTTGGCATTTCTACATGCGCGTCGATCTAGTTTAGTTTTTATTCAATCGTGGTTCAGTAGAGTCTGATCCGTTTGACCTACAATTGTGGATATCAGGTTCACTTAAGTGACCCAGCAGTATTGGCGCGGAGGTTTTGCACTCTACAGAGTGCTCCCCTCTAGTTGTTTTTGCTTTTGTTGCCAACTCCATCTACAGGTTTCTAAGTGAATTAATTGGTACTTTTGTTTTCTAGCTCATTAGCAAAAAACAACTTGACATTTTGACTTTTGACACCTGTCATTGTAATGTAAAGCAATGATTAAATCATTTCTGTTGTACAATACATGAAAGCAATGATTGCTGGCATTATTCGGAGGATGTAGTCAAGGTAAGTGAGTTAACCTGTGAAATAGATGTAGAAATGTCAACGCAGTTGAGATTAGGGCCTACTTCCAAGGTCAAGAACACACCAGTGCATTGTACATGTACATGTACATGTACATGTATTACAATGTACTTTCTCAGTCTCCAGTCTAAATCTTGCAGATTGCAGGATGTTAATTCAGGAATTTGATTCAATATGCCACAAGATTATGATGATTCCTCCAGCATGCATCTTTTAACCCTTTAGTGTCCACACATAATTGAGCTTTTTACAGGTTTTCACAGATTCTGACATTTTTGACCATGGTTAGGTTTTTCCTCGAATGAGATATAAAAAGTTGAAGATGATGTACTACAAGTGTTATTATTTTTGTTCCTTAGGTCTTTCTCCATAGGGTTAAAGTAGAAAATTTACCAAATTGTGCAGATAATGGAAATTAACCCTCCCTACTTGGACTATGACCAATACAATTAAATTCAATTTTGAGGCCCCTGTTGCTTGTATTGGCAAGGAACTGGAGGAATAGTTGGAAACACGATTATATAAGATGGCAAACTCACCAGATGAAGGTTTGTGAAGTTTTGCAAAAAAATACCCCCAAGAGGGAGTGCCGGTCATCTCTGCCAGAGGTCAAAAGTAACTCTGTGCCAGACTGGAATAGGGGCAGTTCATAAAGTACGTACGCTCTACTTCCGGGTTTCAAAACCACCCACCCCCTCTGTATGCAGGCTATGACCACCCACCCACCCCCTCATACATCGCTAATCGCTTGCAAAGCCAGCATTCCTTAACCGATGTTTGTAAGCCATACGATGCAGTCCCTAGCGGTGAATTTACCTTTTATTTTAATATCACAGCACGTCATTTATGAAAATAAAAGTACAAATTGACATTAAAAAAATGTAATGTCAAAATGAAAGTAAGTGTGCATATAAACTGTGTTCCATTGTTTTAGTTAAATCTGACAAAAGCTTCAAATGTAATATTTGTCTCGGAGAGATTCCGGTTCTAAATTTTAATACTTTTTTTTTGTATGTACGTACTTTATGAACGGCCCATACGGGGAATCAGAACGAAGTTTGAAGGGCTATAAAATCGAACGAGAGCAAATTTCAAAAAAATGGCTCGTGTTGTTCTCGATAGTAGTCCATAGTATCTGAATCACTAATAACATTTGATCTCTCTTGATAAATGAGAGGAGAATACGATTTGAAATCGACGATTTTCGCAACTTTGACAGCCTCGTGACGTTGACCTCGACCTTGGACACCTTGAAAGTTATATCGTTGTGCATGTCTCATCGACCTCTATCCATTCCACTATTGGTTATTTGTCTCCACTCGGTTTGATTGTGGACGGACGGACGACGGACGACAGACTTCGAGACTGGGTTATTAGGTCATCTCTACTGAGATGATAGAGATGACCTAAAAAGGGGGGGGAGGGTGTCATCTTCGTTTGTCCAGAGGGGCACCTAAATATGGCGGGCTTCGTGTATATGGAATGATGCATGCGTGGGCGGTAGGGTGAAACTGAAGATCTGGTCATTGGAGTGACGCACCACCTGCCCCAGAAGCTGTTATGGAACTTCTCTTCCTGCACTTGCTCAAAGAGTGCATTGAGGAAAGTTTCCCGCAGGAGCGGAAGGAGGCGGGGCGGAAGCCAAGGGGATAAAAAGCCCGTGCTGAAGAGCGAAGGGCTGTCGAGCTCTTGGTCTATGGGTTGGTTGTGGTTGGGTCGGTGGAGGTCTCGGTCTGGTGGAGCAGTGAGTCGGTGGAGGTCTCGGAAGTGTGGAGTTGTGGGCAGCCGCGTTCGAGCCTGGATCCCCGCAGTCGGTGAGGAGCTTGAGAGAGTCCACCGAGGGTCGCCCAACCAAGTCACCATGAGGGTGAAGGTAACCTGCGGCGGCCTCTTGAGTTCCTTTGGTCAACCAAGCTCCTTGAACATAAAGGCCTATGGGTCCAGTCTGATTCCCTTGTCTGTGAGGGGTCTTTCTTTGCTTTTCTTTGTGTGAATGACGTGGCCGCGTTGTCCCGTCAAGTAGACACTGTTAAGTGACTGTATACATTAATAATAGACGGTTGTAGTTCTTCTTGTCGTGCTTTTCTTTGCCTTGCATAAATGTATACGTGCATGCCTGCATACGTTATTATAAATAAATGTCCTTGTGTGAATGTTAACCCGTTCGTTGTCCTCTTTCCCCATCGAACCGCCGTATTGCTCTCGGAATAATAGCAGGCATTTAATAGCCGATAAAAGAATTGGGTCCAGCGAGTCTCGCGATAATAAACCGCTCGGTTATTCCAGAACGGAATGAACCGCTTAAGCGGTTTGTGTCCGAGCAGGCCTCGCTAAGGTACGGTCTCTCGGTAGGCTGCCCGCGCGAATACTTAGGTATATCGATTAATTTGCGATTGACCCTGTTGCGCGCGGGTAGCACATTGACTAGGCCGTGGTGTGCGCATTGGAGCACAACTGTGACTGGTTTTCGGCGTTGTTCCGGAAAGTCGTGACTGAATTGTCCGTCCGGGCGAGACGGCCGCCATTGGCTAAAGCGGCTGTCCGCACGCTGGGCGGGCAGCGAATTTGTAACACTGTCGTCAAGGATTAAAACCTATCTCGCCTCCGAACTAAATTAACGGGAATCGGATCAGGGTGTGCGAAGCGACCCTCGATTCCCACCAAAATACGAGCTTTTAAAAATTATTCCGAGAAGCAAAATGGCGGTTCAAGGCGAACGGGAGGGGGTAATGGATTTTGAGATGATAGAATCCATGTACCAGGACGAAATCCCCGAGCAGGACATTATGATGCAGGTTGAACTTACCCCGCAAAGAAACGCAGAGCTCGAAATGGCGCAGTGGCTGGGGCGGTATGAACGCCCCCCACCTGCGAATCCGCCCACGGATCGGATGATGGAAATGTTTGAGGCGTTTGATAAAAATGGATAATGCACACAAAGCGAGCAATGAAATGAAAGAAATGAAAAAGAAATAAATACAAATGCGTGCAAAATGGAAAAGAAAATGGATGAAAATGTGCAAACACTGCGGGGTGAAATGCAGAGCGTGGGGCGATGCCTGCAGGCGGGCATAATGGCGGCGCCACGTCCTGGAGCAAGCGAGCTGAGGGGGAGTGGACTGTGTCGGCCCTGCGGTGGAGGACAAAATAATTCGGGAGACGTGTTGGACGAGACTCGTAACGGCAGAGAAAGTGACGATGACACAGAGGGAAAAATTAAATAGGGTGACGGAGACGTGTACGAGACATGTAGAGACGAGGAGATAACAACAGAGACGCGGGATAGAGAAAAAAGTAGAGGAGAGACTACAGATAAAGACGGGGTGAAAGAGAGCACACACACATGGAGGTAGTAGAGGACGATGAAGGGGAGCTCGGGGAATGTGTCGTGACCCGTGCAAGCAGCCGATAGCCTCCTTCAGGAATGGAGGGAGACTCTATGCTCCCTTGAAGCGGATCTCGACCAGGTGGGTCCGTCGAGCTTTGCGAGTTTAGAGGGGGCGAGTGCTGTGGACGGGTGCACGTGGAGCTTGGGGGGTGAAGGCCCCGGAACCCTGTGGCACAAATCCCCGGTGTGATTGTGTCGAAATGTGTGGCGAAATGTGTGCTGCAACGCACGCATAGCGTGGTGAAAGGCGTTGTGTGAAAGGGACCGCGTGTGTGGAGTAAAAGGTGTGTGTGAGTGAAGCCCCCTGTGCAAGTGACAGGCCGTGTGTGAGTGGAACCACGTGTGTGAGTGGAAGGCATGCGTGAGTGAACGGCCGTGTGTGAGAGAGACCGGTGTGTGAGGTCGCTGTATGTGAGGGAGATGACGGTTGGTGTGCAAGAACATGCAACTGCATGTCCGGTGTGAATGTCATGTCGAGGTGTGTGAGCGTCATGGTACGCAGGAGTTGTGTGCGAGAGTGCGACGACGACGGTGCCTGATGGTGACAAAGCCTAGTAGCGGCCGTAGATGTTTTGGAACAGTGACGGGTTTGCACGGCAGCGCTGCGGGTCCGTGCTGTGCTACGCACGAGGCCGCCACGTGCGCGCCTCGGGAGTGAAAGCCCGGTCCGTAAACGCACGTGGTGGATTAGCCGATCCCGCGGACGGACAGAAGTAGGCGGATTACGGATTTGGACCGGATGGGTTCTCCAGGCGGGCGTGTGTGTGAAGCTCCGACGAGCAGAGCACATGTGTTCGCGTGGGAACCCCTCAAAACGCGAGGCTTGTTTTTTGATGCGGCAGGTGACGTCTTGGCTGCATGTCGGAATCGGCAGGAGAAAGAAATCCCTGCCGGATGGTACCGTCGAGAAGGGACGAGTGCGAGAAATGCAAACAGCTGCCATACGTCACGGGGAGAAAGCGCAGGTTGCGAGTTGCCGCGCTGGTCACGCATTAAAAAAAAAAAGCAAGCCTCGCTTCGGTGAACAGGATTCCCGGGCAAGGGTGAAGACCCCTGCCAGGGCACAGGACACAACTAGCTAGGGGGAAGGTTAGCTTAGTTAGACCGGCTTCATGGGCCATATAAGTCCTCATGGAGCCCGTGGAATGGATTAGTTAGAGGGATTTTAGGTCAGATTTAGGATGGGAAATGGATTTGAGGACAAGGACGGACTTTGAGTGTGTAGTGGGACGTAGCTTAGCTACGTAGTGTTAAATGGAATGTGCTACTAGTGTAAGGATGACGAGGAGCACGAGATAGTTAGGGGATGCAGTCAGAAGAATGGCTGTTTCAGCGATGGAGTGAAATGAGAATGGAAAATGTACTTGTAGTGAGTGAGGCCAGGCGGCCTGTGGTAGAGTGAATGTTATGCATGGTGCGATGAGTGATTGGGGGAGAGTGACTCCCATCCAAGACCCTGGGTCAGAGTAATGCGAGTTAGGGGTTAGTCAAATTGACAAAATGGAGGTCGTTTTGCTGTTTGTGGGAATGTAGGCTCGAAACCCGTTTGGAGGGTGCAGGAGCCCTGTTGACGGGCTCGGAGCGTGGGCTGCGAACGGTGAGTATCGCTAGTGGTACCCGGGCACCGGCTAGTCGGCCGCGGTAGGCCAAGGGTCCATGGGGGCCGGATAGTGTATGGCACGGGTGGCCCGCATGATGCGGGCCTGGGGCGCCATTGGCCGCGTGGGCAGTGCATTGGACACGGGCACCCAGGGAAGGGCCCGGGGCCCAGCCTGCCACGTGAGCATTTCAGGGGAGTAGCCAGGGAGGGCACTCCCAGTGTTTAGGAGCTGTAGGCTCGGAGGCAGTTGCAGGGCCCGGGGTGCCATAGTTGGAGAATCGGCAGAGGTAGTTCCTGCCAAGGGAGCCACGCGTCCCAGCCACGAAACCGTGCGAGGGCACGAGGAAAATTCCGAGGGCGAGGCCCGAAATTCTGAGGACACCACACAGGCGACGGGAATCTGGTTTATAGAACCAGCAGTTTAAGGGAGAGCGCTTTTGGAAAGCCCCGTAGTTTGAAGTCAATAATGTTAGGGTAGATTAGAAATGTACCCCTCCACACCATCCATCCCTTCGCTCGTTGTGGGCCGCTGGACTCACCGTGGTGAAGTTAGATCGCTGAGATCTGAGGAGGCCATTCTGAGGCTTCATTGGGCCTCGACACAGACATAGCTCTCCCTTATTCCCCCCCAGGAAGGAACGTAGGGGTTGGGATAGGCTAGGTGTCGTCGTCCACCAGACGTCCACCAGAGTCGTCCACCAGACGCGGTCGTCCACCAGACGGCGGTCTCCTTGGTTAATCTGAGGCGGTCCCTTGGTGGGGGCCTGGAATGTCCTATCCCTAAGAGAGGATGATCACCTGTCTCTGTTATCATCTGAGCTCAAGCGTTTGGAATCGGATTCAGACTCTCTCTGAGGTTCGGAACCGGATTGCGGCGAGATAAGGGTGGTTACACCTACTATTGGTCTGGTCGCTCTGATGGTTACCATACCCAAGGAGTTGCTGTAGCTGTGTCCAATAAGCTGACCCAATGATAATTGAGGTAACACCGGTCAACGAGCGTATTATGAGATTAAGGATTCGTCACTCCTTAGGTGCATTTCCCTGGTCTCTGTTATGCTCCGACTGAGGCGATTGATCTCACCGTGAAGGATGCATTCTACGCCACGCTCGAGTCTGTGGTTGATCAGTGCCCCAGACGAGATACACTTCTAGTCTTGGGGGATTTCAATGCATCGACTGGAACTGATAGGGATTTATGAGTGTGTGTTGGTCCCCATGGGTCAGGAACTATGAACCAGAATAGCACTAAGTTTCCTTTCTGCAAGAAGTCATGGACTTAGGTGGCTGGTTCATGGTTTCAGCGCCCACAAGCTCATCGCTGACTTGGTATTCCAACGCTCTGTGGCAAGGAGATGACCATTCTCATGACGGTCGTTGAGGATGATCCAGAACTGCAGGTCTACGGAGTGCTCAGTTCCTCAATACTGACCACAGGCTTGTTGTTAGCAACTCTAAAGCTGCACCTTAAATCCTCGAGAATGGATACCATCCAGCCTAGGCTGGATGTTGCAGCCGGATGAGAGAGTAGCTGAGGAGTTTGCGAACAGGCTGAGTGGACACTTGGGGTCTGGGTTGCTTTGGGGGTCCTGAAGAGTTGTGGAGTGCCTTCAAGACCACCTCTTGATGTTGCCGGTGATGTCTTGGAACTCACCGCAGGGCAAAGAAGAGTTTTTCTCTCAAGGACACTGGATACCATGACCAGAGTCGCAGGCCAGGCTGAATGGCAGAGCTGAGCTGTTCAGAGCTGAGCGTAAAACTGTACGTGCACTGAGGGTGTGACAAGGAGCCTATGTCGAGGAATCTGTGAGGGGGCTAGAGCATCACCTGTGACAGGTGATTCTCGTCCCGCTTACAGGGAATTCGTGCATTGCGTTCATCCAAGCCCATCCCTCGGACACTGCAGTTAAGCAGAGAGTGTAGGCTCTTTGACAGAGTCTGAAGTGAAGGCCCGCTGGCGGTTACTTTGAGCGTTTGTACCAGACTGATCCCCCAGCTGTCGAGTTGGACGTCAAGGGTGTTACAGTCCCTGTTGCTGCCCTCGAATCAACTGTGGTCCACCTTCGCTTGTGGAAACACGGTGCGCGTGAACCAGTTGAAACGGGCAAAGCTCAGGGATCTGTGGCATCCATGCTGAACTTCTCAAGGCTGTGAAATGCTGCACTCGTGTCGTTGCCATGCAGTTTTGTGCTCTGCCTGAACACAGCATCATCCCAACCGATTGGAAGAGGGCCTTGTTGTTCCTCTCTGGAAAGGGTAAGGGTGATCGCCAAACTGCAACAACTACGATGGGTGACGCTGCTCTCAGGCCGGCAAGTCTTGTCTCGGATAATTCTTGATAGGTTCGCCACCATCTGCTTGAGCACCAGCGTCCAGACAGTCAGGCTTTACACCAAAGAGGTCAACGATTGACCGTATCCTTGCCTTCGTGTCCTCACCGAACGGCAGACGAGAGTTTCGGCAGGAGTGCTTGCAGCCTATGTGATCTCTGTTAAAGCGTTCATCATGAATCGGATGTCCTCTGAGAGGATTCTTGGTCTTCGTGGGGTCCACCAAAACTGATCGATCTGATGTCTGAACTCTACTCTGGTACTGAGAGTGCTGAAGTGTGGTGTACCATCTCTGACTTATTTCAGTTTTACTGGAGTTCGTCAGGGGTGTTACTGGCCCCCACACTTTTCAGCACTTGTATGGACTGGATTTTAGGAGGATGACGGAGAGATCAAGCTGCGTGCATCTTTGGGAATGTCAAGATCTCGGACCTTGTATTTGCAGATGATGCAGTCATCTTTGCAGAGACTTTAGATATCCTTTGGGGGCCCTCGAGGTGCTGAATGAGGAGTCGGAGCCGCTGGGATTACGGGTTTCTTGGGTCAAAACTAAGAATCCAGGCTTTCGGTGACATCTTGGATGCTGCTGTCCTGTCTGTGTCTGTTTGTGGTGAGGATGTTGAGGTCGTGAGAAAGATTCACTTACCTTGGCAGTATAATTTCATGCTGGCTGTGATCAGAGGTCAATAGACGTCTGGTGGGCCTGGGATCATGGATTCACGGATCATCGGCGTGGCGCTCGGTTACCTGTGCGGAGACGAAAGTCCGAGTCTTCAGGTCCTTGGTACTTCCAGTCTTGCTCTATGATGCAGACTTGGACTCTGACCAAGATCTGAGACGGAGACTTAATTTCCTTTGGTACCAGTCTCTTCGAGAATCCTTGCTATCGCTGGCGGAGTTTGGTCCAACGAGCGTTGCTGAGAGAGACTCGGATAATTTTAACCTGCATAGTCCGTGAGCGTCAGTTGGGCTGTATATGGACATGTCTCGTTTTCTGGTGCTGATCCTGCTCACCAGATTCTCTCAGCGAGGGAGTCTCATGAGTGGAGGAGCCAGTGGCCGACCACGTCCTCGTGGTTGCAGCACGTTGACCATCATCTCAAGGAGATGGGATGGGCCTGGCATCTGCCTGGGGATGGCCAGACGGAGCCCCGGAAGTACCGGCGAAAGTGGACGCAGCGACGTGCTGTTCTGGCACATGCTCCCATACCTGACCGGAGTAGGCTAGGTACAGGATAGGTAGCCGGACAGAGACTATAAAGGAGTAGGGAGACGGAATTTATAGGGGAAATAAAAATTAATAATAAAACAAAAAAAAAGTGGGCTAAATTGGGTGGATTTTTTGCCAATAAGGAGTGCGTATGAACAGAGACAGGCAAAGGCGATAGGTTGGAGGGAGACAGATAGGTAGGTCCGAGCCCACCTTCCGAGTGGCCAGCACCACCGCACTCCCTCCACACACTTGCAGGACAGGACAGGAGGCGGTCAGCTCATCTGCGGCTTTTGCTTCAAGGCCTTGCCGGTCAGTTCACCTCGGCCTGTGTTTGCTACAAGGCCTTGTCCGGTCAAGTTCATCGCTGGCTGTTTTTCTACAACGGCCTTTTCTGCCTGGCCTTTGCCTTGACCCCATGCCTGCTAGCCCCTCCTTGCATTTTGCCCCATTTCGTCATTACCATGCGCCAGATCATCGCGCGTTCGGCAGGGACTGCCCTAGGCAGCCGCATCACGGGACTGCATTGGTGCCCGTGCACCGTTTGTCCATCCATCCATCTGCACCACAGGACTGCATTGAGCAGCCCGTGCACCGTTTTATTTGCTTGCGTCAGTGCCCATTCAGTGTTCTGCAGGGACTACCTTGCAGGCAGCCGCACACGAGACTGCATTTGTGCAGCCCGTGCACCGTTTTCTGTTCACTGCGCTCATTTCACGGGGAGCCTAGGACTGCGTTGAGCAGCCGCCACATTCTCTGTCACCTGCATTGGATTCATGAGCCAGAGACTGCGTGTGAGCAGCCTGGCTCCCTGCTGAAGAATGGCCTGTGGATGGCGCGTAGCCGCGGTTAGGGTGATTGCCTTCAGCAGCTGAGACATAAAAAGTTTTTGTGACAGACAATGGCCTTTTGAACAGGCCCCGAACATCCGACCTTCAGCTGCGGGGCGCTCACCCTCAAAAATACCGCTGACAGTGATGCTATGTGCCTTTCTTTCCCACAGAGTCCATCAGTCCTGGCCATGTTTAGTGTAAAATTATAAGGTTAAGTTTAAGAGTAAATGTAAATGAGTGCTTCCCCCGCATTGTGTCGTAGCGCGGCAATTTTATTTAAGTCGTCTGTATGAGTGGGTTTGTTTAGTTAGTTACTCAGCCCGTAGGTATTTATTTTTGGACACGAATACACTAAATGTCGCACTCAGGATCCGAAGGTAAAATGTACTAGGGAAACTTACACATGATGGCACACGAAAATTCGACGACTCGGACGAGTCTGTTAAAAAGGGAGGGTAGTGTTACGGTTATGGAAATTCGCAGAGCACCATAAAGGATATCCCCAAGATCAGTTATATCGCTAAGTGTGTGTTCAGATAGATTTCCCCACCGTGTTTTAATGGGAATTATTCTGTTATCAGGGCTGTGATCTTTGAGTTAGCCGTTATCTTTGCTATCGTATTTGGACCAACCACACCACCAACCACCTTTTTCACAAGCGCCCACCACACCACCCTCACGACCACCACACAACGCCAACACGCCACCATTACAAACAACCACGATCACCTCAACCACCAACCACACCACCAATCACCATCTCCACGCTACAACCCTCTCCGCATCAAAAACCGTCTCTGCCATGGAGAAAGAGAAGGTGTTCCGATAACGCACGGATTTTTCCTCTTACTTTTCCCGCGCTTCGGAACGGGAGGGGCGAGTGGAGGGAGAATAAAGAAGACGACCAAAATGACTGCTACGAAAAACCCCGACCCACGAGGAAAACGCCCCCCTCTGGAAGTTTCCCGCAGGAGCTGGAAAGGAGCGGGCGGGGAAGCCAAGGGGGATAAAAAGCCCGTGCTGGAAGAGCGAAAGGGCTGTCGAGCTGTCTTGGTCTATGGGTTGGTTGTTGGTCGGTCGTGGAGTCTTCGTCTGGGGAGCAGCGAGTCGTGGAGGTCTCCGAAGTGTGAGTTGTGGCAGCCGCGTCCGAGCCTGAGTCTCCGCAGTCGGAGGAGCTGAGAGGGTCCACAGGGTCGCCCAACCAAGTCACCACGAGGGTGAAGTAACTTGCGGCGGCCTCTTGGAGTTCCTTCGGTCAACCAAGCTCCTTGACCATAAAGGCTACGGGTCCAGTCTGACTCCCTTGTCTGTGAGGGGGTCTTTCTTTGCTTTCTTTGTGTGAATGATGTGGCGCCTGTCCCGTCAAGTAGAAACTGTTAACTGACTGTATACATTAATAATAGACGGTTTAGTTCTCTTGTCGTGCTTTTCTTTGCCTTGCTATTATAAATATTATAAAAACTAACAGCTATTATAAATAAATGTCCGTGTGAATGTTAACCCGTTCATTGTGTCCTCTCCTTCCATCGAACTGCCGTATTGCTCTCGGAATAATAGCGGGATTTTAATAGCCGATAAAAGAATTGGTCCAGCGAGTCTCACGATAATAAACCGCTCTGTTATCCCAGAACGAACGAACTGCTTAAGCGGTTCCTGTGCCGAGCAGGCCTCGCTGAGTACGGTCTCTCGGTAGGTTGCTGCGCGAATACTTAGGTATATCGATTAATTCCGATTGACCCTGTCGCGCGGGTAGCACATTACTAGGCCGTGGTTGCGCATTGAGCACACCCGTGACTGGTTTCGGCGTTGTTCCACAAGTCGCGACTGAATTGTCCGTCCGTGGGCGAGACGGCCGCCATTGCTAAATCGGCTGTCCGCACGCTGGGCGGGCGGCGAATTCGTAACAATATATATGTCCGCAATTATTCCACTTCCTACCTCGTTGATAGTAAACCTCATATTGTTTCCTTTAAATGGTTTGAGCTCCTTCAGCTATAATAAGACCCATTTTGAATCAGGAAATACCATGTTTGGATATTTTACGGTAATTTCTTAAATGGGTATCATTTTAGCACCCACCAAAAATGGTGACCTTTTGACCTCTGGTGACCTTGAGAATTACCTAATTTGCATAAAAATAATTAGAGTAAATAAAACTTTTGATTAGCAAAAATATGAGTGGTCATTTGTTTAATTATTCCTTCTACTTATCGAGAATTATACATTTTTGATTTCCCTACCCCCAATATTGTCCTCAAATTCGAACGCACATGCCAACATTCAAAGGCCGATTTTTACAATTAAGCTGTGGATCCAGCCTTGGCTTATGGGATTTTCTGAAACAATATACCTAGTACTTTCAGAAAATCATAGTGGCGTTTACTCCCCCCAGGTGGTACCAATATCTTGTCTAGCTCATGGACTACTCGTTCCTTCATATTCTTATGTAGTTAAGTAATTTATGTCTACTTTCATGGAATGCTTTCAAGTTGTGAAAAATGTGTACTTATGGACCTTCCCACTATGAAAGCAGCAGATTTGTGTTGAAACAAATCCTTTGATTAAACCAATTTTGAATTAGGCTGTCTGAAAAGGAGAATGAGAAGAATTAACCTTGGTATACAATGCCCTGTATGCAACAACGCCCCACTGGGTGTGCGCTGCCGCTCGCCACGTTGCCACAGGCGAATCCCTTACCTGTGGCTAATATTTTAAACCACCATTAGCCACTGTGGCTAATCCATGTTTTCGTGTTTTTTTTTTTTTACCAGTTTTAGACGAATTTTGGTGATTTAGCACAGAATTCAACCTTCGTTGAGACGCCGCCATTTTGTATGTTTGATTACTTTAATACGCTGATTTCTTACTAGCTTATATATACTAACTTTATTAGTTTTAAACTAGTTTCTAGTAAAAAAAAATCGACCGAAATTACGCATGATTCCCATGATTCTCGTCTCAAAATTTTATTTAATTTTTTTGAAAAAAAAATTTTTTTTTTCTGGAATGATTCGGCATGATTCGGCGCTACTCGGTGCTACATAGCTTCGTTGGGTCATGGTTGCCAGGTGAGTTTTGACACAATCAGTAGTAGTACCTGTAGTAGACGAGTTTGTTTGATGAGCGAGTTTGATGGACTTTGGTTGGTTGGATGAGTGAAGTCGATGGTAGATTGGTTGGTTGATGATGAGTGATGGGTGAGACTGTTTTATGGTGAGTTTTGAGTGTACAGTGTTGGATGTGATTTGATGGTGAGATTGGTTGGATGAGTGAGTTTGATGGGTGAGATGTGTTGATGAGTGAGTTTATGTGTGAGATTGGTTTATGAGAGTTGTTTGAGTGTGCATTGGTTGGAAGTGTGAGTTTGATGGAGTGAATGGTTTGGATGAGTGAGTTTGATGTGAGATTGGTTTGGGAGTGAGTTTGAGTGTGAGATTGTTGAAGGTGAGTTTGATGTGTGAGATGTTGGATGAGTGAGTTTGATGGTGAGATTGGTTGATGAGTGATTATGTGTGAGATGGTTGGATGAGGAGTTTGATGGGTGAGATGTGTATGAGTGATTTGATGTGTACATTGTTGGATAGTGGATTTGAATGTGTGAGATTGTTGGATGATGAGTTTGATGTGTAGAATTGGTTGGATGAGTGAAGTTGTTGGGTGAGTTTAGATGAGTGAGTTTGACTGGCATGAGGTTGGTCCATTCCTGTCCACAACCACCCCCATCCCCACTACCACCTACTAAAGGCACAACGACCATACACACACACACACACACCACACACACACACACACACACACACACACACACCACACCACACACCACACACACACCACACACACACACACACACACAACACACACACACACACACACACACACCACACACACACACACACACACACACACACACACACCACACACACACACACTCACCACCTCCCCTGATGGTCGTTCATTCAACCAATCTCACACGTCAAACTCACTCACCAACCAATCTGAACAATCCAACTCACTCACCCAACCAACCTCACCCATCAAACTCACACATCACCTAAAAGTAACTTATTATTTCATATTGCTAAAAAAAAACTTTTGAATAAAATATGTGGCTATTTCCTTTCTCCTGTGGCTAATCATTCTAAACGTGGATTAGCCACATGGCTAATTCCTTTGAAAGCCAGAGCACACCCTCAAGAGCATGGTGCACAAGTACAAGTGTTGTAAACAACGAATGCATTTGGTTGTGAGTGGTGGTGGTGGTGGTGGTGGAGGAGAGAAGCTGTGGGATGCGTGGTTGGGACCTACTCCCACCAATGGGAATGAAATGATTGTACAAGTGAGACTTTTGTGAGATAACTGAAGAACAACCTTGTGAGTTGATTAGCCCAAGGAAGCACATTTGTGTTTCCATTTGAACTTGAGCTTTAGCTTGAGCAAACCTCACTGCTTGAAGAAACAGAGAATATATGTGTAGCGTGCTTTGCATATCCCACAGGCCGATCTACAAAAGGGCCTGAAATGGGATGAAGCATTGCGACGAAGGGCCTACCATGGATGGAATGACTTCGATATAAACCAAGAAGAGCCTTTGTGGCGGAAGTACCTTGATCAGGTTTGTTAAGCTTCCAATATCTGTCCAGTAAAATTTTAACAATGTTTATTTTCAATAATATTATATATATATATAATCTAAATAATATACAGTATATTATTTTTTAAAAGTAAAATACTCAATGTATTTTTCAACAAACTCGAAGGCTTATGGAGGAGCTTCTTCATATATTACTTGCAAGACGAAGATAATTGTACCCATTTGCCATTAATGCATGTTGTACATTATTTTAATCTGAGGGTCGTCGCATCACATGGCAAGTACTTTTTAGAGCAACTACAAATAGGTAAAATAATTCAACAGTTGCATGAAATGAGTGTGTACATGCAAGTGTGTCTCTTTCATATGCAGTACATTGTGGCAGGTGGCATTATTTTTGCGTGGCTGTGTTGATGATGCAGTGTAGGTTAGATGGAGGGTATTTATGCTCTAACGTCTAACCTAACCCTGGAGGATGGCAGAGAGCAGAGTCCCACGTGGCAGAGAGCAGAGTCCCATGTGCATGGGTGAAACTCTTCCGTGTGTGTACGGAAATCCGTATTTTTGTAATGATCCATACAGAGGTTTCCATATTTTCATCATCGGAAAACTTGCCATGATTATAGGGAATTGAGGTGCTATTCTGATATGCTGATTCGTTTCTGAACCCATTTCATCCAGATGGGGTACAATGCTGATGTGTCTTCATGCCCATGATTATGTGAATTACTCCATGTAGTTTTTTATGAATTATTTTTGAAGAAGTTAGCCGGGTGCAAAAGCTTGCAAGCTCGTTACCGTGAGCAGATGTCTGTCTATGTCGGTAAATATGGAAATAGCGTCCATTGTTGGATTTTCCCATCGCCATTCCCTCCGATGTGAACTTCATGGAAAATACTGAAGTGCCGTCTTTCCATTGCACAAAGTACAAAACAAACAAACAAAAAGTACAAAACCTGATAATGTCTGTTGGTCGCGATGAAGTTTGTGACCACATCGATACGAGGACAATAAATCTCAACAAGGAACTTTGATGCAGGAGGCCATTTGGCTCATAATGCATTTGCTGCACCCCCACCATATAAAATAAACACATCAGGCTCTCGACTCAGTTTCATTGAGGAGAGGACTGGGGATGAGGAAAGTGTGACAGGCACAGGGACTCGAGTGTTCAAAATGCAAATGTAATAAATGTTTTAAAACTTGTTTATTACGACTTGCAACTTTCACTTGTACACATGGCATGGTGTGTGTTTACTGACCCCAGCTGGAGTGGGTGGTTAGAAGTGTTAACACTGTTCTCTTTATGGAGAACATTACCAATTTTAACCTCCCCTGTGGATTTTCCATTAAAGCCTAACAGCAAAATGGTTTCTCGCGTGCTAAATCTCTCACTATGTCTCTCCGAAAGGACCGTTTGGACCCCCCCCCCTTCTACTTTCTCAACAATCCTCTGGAAGAAGTCCTTTCATTCAAGCTTCTGGGTCTCACTATCTGTCATGATCTTTCCTGGGAAAGCCACATTTCCGACCTGGCCAACAAAGCCATTCGTCGACTGGGAATCCTCCGTAGTGCAAAGTCCTTCCTCGGCCCACCTGAGCTCCTGACCACATACAAAGCTTCGTCCGCAGTCTGATGGCGTACTGCTCTCCCCTTTGGGCTGGTTCTCCTGCCTCTCACCTTTCTCGGCTTCACGCTGTGGAAACCAAGGCATTTAGGATCATTGGTATCTTCACGTGTGGTGCTGAGTCTTTGGGCCTCTCACTCTCTCACCGCAGGCAGTCGCTGGTCTTTCTTTTTGTCTTCTACCGTCTCCTCTCTGGTCTTGTCCCCCCCCCCCCCGCTCTCTCTGCGATATGTCTCCCCAATATTTCCGCAGGGCACTCAAAGTCCACCAGCAACCCCTTCGGGTAAAACTACCAAAATCACAGATCATTGCTCACCTTTTCTCTTTCATTCTTCTTTTTACCAAAATCACGAATCATTGCTCACCTTCACTCTTTCATTCTTCTTTTTTCCCACCTTTGGAATCTACTCCCACGCTCTCTCAATCCCATTCTTTCCTCCAAGCCTTCAAAATGGCTGTTCCCATGACCTGTCTTCCCCGTATAAAACCACGATTTTTTCCACCCGGCCGTTAATCCACCCCAAACAAACCCACCTCCTTCAAATTCCCTGCTTTCCTTCCTGAAAATCCCTGTATACCTCGTGTTTCCCGCCCCATCCCTCTCCTACTTTATTTATTTCCTCTCCCTCTCCCAGGGTCTCTATTTATTATTTTTTTTCTTCTTTTGTCTCTGTTGGTGGGGCAATTATTTTTAGTCAGTCTATTCTAGGTTTTTTTTTCTCCTCTTGCCCTCTTTCCCCTCTGCCCAGCCCTTCCACTTATTCTGTTATAAATCCTTTCCTTTTTATATCCTGACATCTTAACTTGATGCTCATCTCCTTTAATGACCCTCTTTTCTTGCTTGTGGAACTTTTTTTGTCTACGGTGTTGTCTTCAGCTCATTGCTTCAGGATTTACGTCTACTATGCACTGCCTCACGGTCTGTCCGAATGTACCACTGAGCCTGACTCTACTCACAGAGACCCCTTCAACTATGATTCCCCTTCATCTGTGATACATCCATATATTGTAGTCTTACTGTTTTCCCTTTGCCCCCTTTTTTCTGTCTGCTGACCCTTTGTCCTCTGTTATTTTGCTTCTTCATCAGCAAAATCACATTCCACACTTGCATTGCAGTAAAACAAAATTGTCTGCTCATATTTTAATTGACTGTTAATGCTGAGTCCAGTCTATTTGTCAAACTCTGTTTATTTGTAGTTATCTCTTTTCACTTTATGAAGTCATTCTTTGATTCTCCTGAGTGATTATCCTTGCTTGCTTCAAGCTTACAATTTTATGACTATTACATTCAATTTCTGCTCATCATTTTGTATTCTTTATCGATATGTATTCTTGTCGTGTTGTTGGTACATTGTTTTCGAAGCACTTGTTGCCGTTAGCTTTGTTATGATTATGAGTACTATTTTAACGATTTGTTTTCTTAACAGGAATAGACACTTGTATCACACTTAAGCTGTTTTCACTTGATATTCAATGTGCTTTTTTTCTTATTCTTTTTTTTTTAATCATTTATTCTAGTTCCAGAATCCTCTGATCAAATTACTGTTGGCCTCTGCTGTCATTAGTGTCATCATGCAGCAAATTGATGATGCAATCAGTATCACAGTGGTGAGTGCCTGCTAAACTCAAAAGGTTTTATCTTATGAAGCATCTTTCAGCATGAAATGTTTAAATCCGATTCTGTGGTGTAGTGGTTAGAGCATCAGCTCTGCTAGGGTTCAAACCGCTGACCTCCCAGAATCAGTCATACCAAAGACTTTAAAAATGGTATGTGCTTTTTCCTTGCTTGGTGCTCAGCATTGAAAAGGGATAAAGCATGGACATGCAACCATTGCACAGGCTTGATGAGCCTAGTGGCCTCCTCCTGCATGGTATTTACTCGGAAGGAAGTTCATATTTTAACCTGACTCCATGGTGTAATGGTTAGTGCGTTCATTCTGTGTCTGGGAGGTCAGCGGTTAGAACATGCACCAACCTCCAGACTGAATAGCACAAGGGAATAATTGATGCTCTTCATTTCAAAGATCACTTTTGGAGATAGAATCTATCCGTGAGTGATTATTCAAAGGGTGCCTTAGTCTTCCTCACCTAATGCTGTTTGTATGATTGCAGGCTTTGCTTATTGTGGTCACAGTTGCTTTTGTTCAGGTATGTTCATTTTGTGTATTTTAACTCGGTTTTCTTTATGTTTGCATGGTGCACAAATACGCTGTGGGAAAGATGTGCAACGAAATGTTTACCCCCCTTTTGTCTTTTAATCGTTTATTTGATGTTTTTTTTTCTTTTTTAATGTAGGAATACAGATCGGAGAAGTCCTTGGAAGAACTTTCAAAGTTGGTTCCTCCAGTATGTCATTGGTGAGCTTGAATTGTGTTTACTATGAAAGGTCCAAGTAATTTAAATTATTTATTTTTTGTGAAACTCCAACATCCAATTGAAATGACGCACTTGCACAGAATCGCAGCACCACGGACAATTATTGGATGGGATTCAGAGCATTGCTCCTCATCGTAGGTTAATCCAGGTCGTCTTGCACTCGGTTCAGCAGCCGACGAAATGATTCCTTTGAGAATTTAACTGTGGACAAATTTGATATTGTCATACTTCTGCAGAGGATTGCATATATCCTCGAAGATTCTCAATGCATGTCGGCGAACAGCCCTATTCCTATCCTCTTCTGCCTCCTCTTGACCTAATTCAAGCAAATGTCCCCTGTAAACTACCAATTACAAGCCATGAAATGCTTGCTTCAAGGCCTTAAACGTATTCTTACACCTGCATTCCCTCACCGATGTGTGAAAGTTTATTTCTTATTTAATAAACGCTTGTGATAGAGTTTTTATCACGCATTAGATAATTGCTCTTCGGCAATTGATGACTAACTTTGAACAGGTGATCATCACACAATTCTACATGCTTCTAAGTCTTAAACACCTTTCGTAAATTTGGCCCGAGTTGCTTACTCGTACCACTGCTGAAGTGTGCAACCTACGTCGGTCAGATTGATGTTCCCCAGGATACTACGTTCTGAAATCTTGCTTCATCCACTCCTTTTTGATGAAGTAAGAAAGCTGCTTTAAGGTTGCCAAATATCAACATCACTTGGAATTTATCAAAGCACTATTTTCACTATCATCAACGACCAATGAGACGTGACCAAAGTCTCAGAGAGATAGATTCCCTGAAACCTCAGCACTCACCATTGACAACAACGGCTGGTGATATGCATTTAGTTTCTAAAACTGTTCAATGGAGATCCGGCAAACTTTTAATTCTCATCTGGTAAATGGTGACAAAATGTGCCTTACCCACTGAGATCCAAAAACCAAATTTGAATCCCTCTGATGGAAGCACAAGAATCTCTGCCACCCCAAAATTTTGCATCCAACCCCAGGGTTTATTCCGAAAAAAAAATTCAGAAAGTTGGACCACTGGTCTGCAGAGGTGACATCTTTTGATGAGACCAGCCATCAAAACAACTTCATCATCATGAAAGCAAGGAATTATCTTCCAATGAACTCAGTAATTTAAAAAGAAATTGATTTAATTTTATTTTCTTACTTAACATACTTATAACTTTGGAAAATTGTTTTAAACTTTTTTTGTTACTTTACATATCCCACTGCTGTCCAATTAGACTGGACTGTGCTGGACTATTGCAACCCAATGACCGCTTGACATTGGCACTAAGGGTCAGACAATGGAGGTTGTAGCGACTTCATTTGCACCACTCTCCCCCCCCCCCCTTCTCAAGGGGGTTTCTGATTTGGACAAACTCCATGTTGAGGTATATAAAATAGCTTATCATGGTGTTTCATAGAGCACACCTACCGGAAATAAAAATTATTATAACCCCAAACTACACTATTCTGTCCAACAGATGATTACCTTTTGAAACAGTCGCTATTGTTGTTGAACACTAAACTGAAAGAAATTTGGTGGAAACCTGACATCGTTGGGGCATTCTATGCTTATCGCTTTCCCTACAGACTAACGGATCTGAGCCGTCTCAACTTGTTAGGCTTCGAGGCAGGCCGCTACCTTGGCCTCTGATCTTTAGCTAATTAAGGTGCTTAAATGAGTCTCAACACATGAATGATGTATCCCATTGCCTGTCCGATTTTTCTCACCATCAGATTATATGTGAACATATGGATTGTTGAGAACTTGTATATTGGGGCCTCATAACTGATTTCTTCCATCCATGGCTTCAAGTGTGATGTGCGATGTTACCCTTGACACCCTTCTATCCCAATTGTGAACTTTATTTGACACATAACCCCATTTCTAATGGTCGCTAGCATGAGGGAAATTTGGAGAAATTGTACGTACTTGCATATGGGTGGTGTATAAGCTAAGAGTTGCTGGTTCACATGACTAATGCACAGTAAAAATTATTAAACTAGTTGCCCAGTTCCGTTAAGTTGTGGCCAACTTCTGGTGACATTAACGATCAGATTTCTCCAAACATTCCTATCTTGCACTGCTTTCCGAAGCTCCGGCAGTGACATCTTGGTTGTGGACTTTACCCCATCCATCAGGCACAACAACGGTCTGCCTCTTCCTCTTCTTCCCTCTTTCATACCCAGCATGGTTGATTTCTCCAGACTTTTGTGTTCTGCACACCTGATGTGTCCAAGTATAGCAGTTTCTGTTTTATCATCAGAGTTTCTAATGCACATACATGGTGGTCTAATTTTTTTTTCAAGCATCGATTTGTTTGTTGTTCTTGCAGTTCTTGGAATTTTTAATCTTCGTTTCCAACATCATGTTTCAAAACTAAATCTTCTTTTCTTTATTTTCACTCTCCATGAGTCACATTCATACATTGCAACTGGAAACACCAGAGCATTCACCAACCTCCTCTTGATTATCCACACGTTTTTTTGAAAAAAAAAATAAAAAAAATTGGGGGGGGGGGGGCGGGATATTGTAATGTGCTCCTCCTGTCCGTCTGTCCGTCACGCTATCTTCTGCTAAATGGTCGGGCATAAATCTGATCACTTTTAGCCCCGCCCCCCTGGAGTGCGTTTAACAGGTCAAATACCAAAAAAAATTCAATTTGGCACATTTTAAACATTTTTTTAATGAAACTTTATATATGCAATAAACATTGGGGGATGCATGAAACATATAACAATTTTTTGGATTTTACTCCCAGTTCACGCCCCAAGAGCTGGGGACTTAGTGTCACAGGGGTCAAAATCGGAAAAAAATTTTGGTCAAAATTTGATATCGAGTCATTCCTGGTGGAACCTTTTTCCATCTTTCAATTTTGCTTTAGGTGGTAAAGGTGGTGATTTGTAATGGCACACCATCGATTTCGCTCTGGTTTGTATTGTCACATCTTTGTCTTTCTAGATATTGTCAATCTTGACATTGCTGTTCTCCCCAATGCTAATTGTCTTCATTTCTCCTCCACACACTCCACTCACTTCAATCTTAGACCCCAGGAAGATTGAACTTTCCATGATTTCCACCTCCATCGTCTCCCAATCTGAACGCATCTATCTTCTCGGTTGACGAGATTTTGGCCTTTTTTACATTGAAGTTTAAAACTTCTTTATATACTTCCATGAGTCTCGACTATGTATACAAAAAAAAAATAATGAAAAGATGAGCTTTTTCAATTTCGTCCTTAACTGTCTGTAGCAATTTCATCAATTCCTTTACTTTCTACCAACAAAGTAGTGTCATCAGCCTACCTTACGTTGTTGAGACATCTTCCTCTAATCAGTATCACATATGGATTCATATGGAGGCTGACTACAGCCTCGTTATCATCCTAGTTAGATTTTTCAACTATATTATTATAACCACAAATTTGTATGATGATGATAATGGCATAATATAACCCCAAATAATGGCATAATAATAATAATAATAATTGATAATTAATAACACTGTGTCTGTCAGGATGGCTGAGAGGACGGAGGTATGCATACTCGCTTCTCAGCTGACTAGCCTGGGTTTGAGTCTTGGCCCAGCTCTAAACTGTCATTCTGGTGTTTCACAGGCAGGATGATATGTATATATACTGAAACACAAAAGAAACTTACCACCTTTTAAACCTTTCAGAATGATCAACAAACACTGCTGGGTTAGGTAAACCAGCTAACCTTGATCGCTACGTGTCTTACCGCTCTTAATCGCACTAAGCCCTTTTGTGCTTGTATCTTTGAATTGTGTCGATCACGACATCAGTAGTGTCCTCACTGCTCAGACAAAATGGTCACGGATGGTCACTTGAACCTTCAATGGTCACTTCATAGCACAGCTGTTGAAACAGCCGTTTTGACTGTCAGTATTTGCCAAGGGGTACGGGATGATTTTAAGAGTCTTCGCATTGATGTCTTGATATTGCTTTAAAAACGCCAGTGCAAAATGGGCATTTCAATCAACATGTCACGATTGTCAAGGATTCAACGGCAGTGTGCCTTGGCATACTGCAAGGCGGATTATGAGCTACCGTGAGTCGGAGTCGCCTTGGTGCTGTTCACACCAGACGATCCGGCCTGGTGGACAGAGACCACCCTCCACAACTCGCGATTGATCAGACCTCGATCAGGGAGCCAAGAGTCACCACTGGATAGCACGGACTCGAGTCCTCTAATCAATGGCTTCAGACATATTTGACTGGAGTGGGACAGAATCCAGCAGCAATCCATCCAAAGACTGGTAGCAGTATACGCCGACGATGCACTGCCTGTATCCAAAACAATGGTGGCCACCACGCATTATTAGGGGACTGACATTGCACCCTGTGCTGTTCTGTACTGTAGAACAAACTTATGAGATGTGTGTATCTTGGTCAAAACTTGAATGTCATCAATAAAATGCCAATGGTTTCAATTAGCATTGTTGGTTTGTTTTATTTTGAACTGTTACAATTTTATTACATTTCAAACAGTTGGTAAGTTTCTTTTGCGGTTCAGGAAAAAAAAAAAAAAAAAAATATATGGTATATTTTACTATATGTTTAAAGATCCACCCACATCTCTCACCTGTGAATGGAGGGAACAGTCAACTCGCTCTCACCTAATCGACTACACCTAGGTGGCTAGGATTATATAAATGATTGATTTGCATGCAGTACATGCTTGAGAGCCTCATTGGTATGCATTGCTGTCTACGCTATCGCTGATGATTCGCCAACAAGTGATGAAACCGGTCCGGTAGCTGAGGGGAGTGTTTTCCATTGGGATTTTCGTGTGTGTACTATGTGTGAATGTCTTTATCGTTGTTGAGGAACTCTGGGAAGGGTTTGAAATAGCATTTAGCACTTGCCTTGTGTAAGTCTTCTTGGATTGCTTTATGTAGCTACTTTGGCTGGAGGACCATGGGAGGGGTCATAAATATACATATGTGAAAATGATGCACCCAGACTGGGAATCAAACCCAGGTCCTCTGGTAAACTGTACATATCGAGAAGAGATGCCACCCACATATAGAGATGCCATACTCTTTCCTCCGCTCAGGTGGTAGAGCTCAGGTGCGGTTTACCAGAGAGGCAGAGAGAGATTTTTACTCTACCCCACGTCTGCTTTGCTTCTAACAGTTCGGTGAGGTAAGTGTTTCTCCTGTAGAAATATTGATCAGCTTGTCAGTCCCAACAGCATCTGAAAATGGGTTTCTCATTTTTTCTGTTACCGTCAACTTGATTTTCATCACTTTGTCTATGTCGTCTTTGGTTATTTTGTCATGATGGTCTGACTGTGACAGTCCATGTGGACCATTTCTTTGACATACTCTGATACAGAAGTCAAATATGGCAATGTTTTGATATACTTCTCACGGGGCCTCATCCTGGGTTATTCCTTTGAAACAGACTTGTCTTGCCCTCTTTATTGTATGTTTGTTCCAATGCTAAATCAGTCCAAACTCCAATGAAACCTCCCTCTGTTACATGGACACTAAAGTTCCCTGCCTCAAATCCCTGGTGCACTTCTCGTGCTGACTGAGGGAGGTTGTTCTCTCATTCAAATAAATTGGCAGGCAAGATATGTATTTACTGTGGCCTGAGGATACAGTGTATGGCAACATGTTTTGGGCTCTTGCAAATGCTGCTTCCACAAGCCAACCCTCTCGCATGGATGTATCGCTTGATATGAGTACCATTTCGATGTACATGTTCCAAAATTATAGCTGTCATGCCCAGTGTGCGCTCAAAATCCTCCAAAGGTTTTCTAGTGTTGCCAGATGTCTCAAGACTCATCCACAAAATTCCGAAACTTTCTGCTTGTCTTTCATATCAAACGCATTTCTCAGATTTTCCAGCGCTGACGACACTACAGAAAGGACTTCAACATATATTTTCTTTGGCAGCCATCTCTCAAAGGACTCCACTTGAGCATGAACATGTGCTTCACAGACCATGAATGGTACCGTAACCATCTTGTAATAGTCCTTTCCGCCTATTACTTTGTTAGCTGTGCCTCTCCCGCAGGTGTCACTTGAAACCAGTAGGTCTTCGATGCACTCTCCTTCATGAAAAAGCCGATGGAGCCCAGGAAGTTTTGTGCAATGTGGAAACTCCCAAGCGTACTATGATATCCTTGTTTCTCCGGTTCTTTTACTAAAGCCCTTTATTATATCATAGATTGCTTGGTCACAAGTGATGACGTTTTTGGCTCCCCAAGCTTAAGGCTCACTGACATGAAGTAACCAATGAGGTTTTGACAACATCAGGACTTGTGGGAGTTTTGGGATACAGTGGGCCATAACCAATTGTTGTTTTTGGCGCTTCTTGCCCAGCACTAAGTTCGAAGAAACTGTTCCAAGTTGGAGAAGAAATAGACACGCTATCTTCTACAATGGTCATCATTTGGGTTGGAAACATCTGTAAAAGAAACCAAACGATGTTTTCATCAGCCAGAGTGCCACTTTCTTTGTCATCACCCTGACAGATTTCAATACCATGCAATGATCTGGCTTGTTTTCTGTTCTTCAGTGCAAGATTACTGTCCACAGGTACAAACTTTTCTGGCGCATTGAAAGTTAATTGCCTTGTATTTTGACTAGACCCATTCCAGCCTGCTCAACGTCAGGTCTTTCTCGGTACTGGTAAATGATATTGGTAGTGGCATCAAGGCTGCCACCATCCTCTGTGTCAGAATGGAAATTTAAGTTGTCTAGTGCATACTGTGTAAAATGCCCAGGAATAACGTTAGTTGGGATGAATATTCCTTCCCTCTCTTCTCTCTCAGAAATATCATTTGCCACTGTTGTGAGGTATCGCTGAGTGGTGGCATAACTAATGCCATTTCCAAATCTGTTCATCATTGTTATTAGGTTTTTGCTCCATGCTTGTTTAAGAATATGAAGACCAACCCCAATGTGTTTTGGGAGTGGCTGGTTGCTTAGGTATCCCATAACATCCTGCGCTAAGTTCGAAACTTTCTCATTTTCGTCTTCAGAAATCTGAACCTTTCCCCTTCATCTGTAGTTTCATTACAGTTTGTTATCAACCATGCCAAATGATTATACAAATTACAGGAACTTGATTAGATGCCTCTTTGTAAGAAATCTCAATTGCAGTTCCCTGAACTTGAGGCACCTTTTTGCAGCCTGTTTTATTTCCATCTGCAAGTGCTTTGCCAGAGGATATGAACTACCTGATACATTTGTAATAAAATTGTCACCATCATAATCATCATCTGGCAAAAGTTGGCATTCGTCAACTTCAGCCTTGAGCCCCACAACCTCATCATAAAGTTACTTGGTGGTCAAAGAAGAGGAACAAATTAGAGTTCCATTGTTCAAAGTAATGAGCTGAATGTCGGTGCCAAAATGATCCAAAAATCGTTTTCTCAATCTATCAGTTCTATAAGGCCGCTGTGCAGTATACCATGCTGCTTCAAAATTTCATCATACGTTTTGAAAGCTGGCGAATGTAATAGACATGCCTGTCAATCATAAGTCCTGATGTAACCTCAGACAGAAGTGTTTGAAACACCTGGTCATGCAAACTTGGGTCTCAACTTTTTTTTTCAGTTTTGCTATGTTCACTCATAAACTTGTTCATACACCTCACATGATAGCGGAAATCATTTGCAATTAAGTCTAGGCACTGGTCACCAAACCATCAATTTTGAATAGAATATCCTTGTTATTAAGTTCCTTTGCCTTTTTATGAATTGATTTCTGTCTCTCTATTGTACTAACTAGTATCACTGTTCTGTCCCCTTTTGAATCACATTCCTTTTCAACAGAAAACACACAGTTTTTTAAGTCTTTTTGAAATCCATGGAACTTGTTCTGTCTCCTTTACTGGCTCCCTCTGAAGTTTCCCCACAACTTGCTCATCCTTTGCCCGTTTAGCAGAAATTTCATCATCAAGTGACCTTTTGTGTGTATACCCACTGCGACACTTTACATGGCAAAGAGGATTTTTTTGACAGGAAATCATCTGCGTCCTGAAGGTCACCCCACAGTCTTTGATGCATCTCGTCTTTCCTGATTTCGACAGCATTCTTAATGTTTGCAGACCTCTTTGGTTAGCTTGTACAGAGACCCCTTTGTCATCACATACTGTTTGGCAGACCAAACATTTTGAATAGTCATTTTCGATCAGAAAAGTCCTTTTTCCTTTACCTTTCACTGTTATTACAGGCTCCATTCTTTAATATGAGGGCCGTACCTGTGTGAAAAAACGAGAAACATCATTAGGTTATGGTAGATATAGGGGGAAGCATGAATGATACTAACATATTAATTTTATGCGAATATAATTAATTACGAAAATACAGAATTTTGTGGATTTCTGAAAAAATGACCCCCCAAATACACTCAAATAAAGAGGCAAAATGTTTCTCAGTCCTAACCTTCCTTTCCCAAAAACATCAGGGGGATGTAAAGAACACAGTAATATCAATGATTGCTTTATAATAACACTATGAGGCAGCGAAATTACAATTTATTTAATGTAAGGCCTAGATTTTCAGCATGACCTACTTTCTGTGACCTTTTGACCTCCCCTGACCCCAGAGGTCATCCAATCAAATTTTGTTATACATCATTTGAAAGCTGACAGTCTACCAAAAATAATGAGTGGTAGTTTGTTACTGTGAGATGCAGGGTTCAAGAGATACAGGGATTTGCATTTCCCGACCCCTAGTTTTTTCGATATTGGGATTTGCCAGCTGAAGTAAAAAAATCGTCCCTGGAGAAGTAGCGCAATCCGATCCAACTTGCCAAAGTCACTTTTCTGGTGTCCTACACCCCCACAAACATGATTCAAGTTGC
>CM068962.1:55010221-55031318 GCA_035128595.1 Eptatretus atami
CTTGATGTTCCTGTGTCCACCGTACACAATGTTATCAGGAAGTTTAAGGCCCATGGCACTGTGGTCAACCTCCCTGGACCGGGGCGCAAGAGAAAATGTGATCGAAGATTGCAGCGAAGGATTGTTCGAATGGTGGAGAAAGCACCTCGATCAACTGCCAAACAGATTCAAGCTGACCTTCAACACAAGGTACAACAGTTTCAACTCGCACCATCCGTCGCCAACTCAATGAAAGGGGTTCTATGAGAGGAGACCCAGGAGGACCCCACTGCTGACACACAGACACACACAGAGACACACACAGAGACACACACAGAGACACACACAGAGACACACACAGAGACAGGTAGATATGAGGTAAGAAAGCCCAACTGGAGTTTTCCAAAACACACCTGACCAAGCCAAAATCCTTCTACTAGAATGTCCTGTGGACAGATGAGACCAAATTAGAACTTTTTTGGTGAAAACATCATGTGTAGTTTTACAGAAAACAAAAATGAAGTCTTCAAAGAAAAGAACACCTTCCCTACAGTCAAACATGGAGGAGGTTCAGTGATGTTTTGAGGTTCCTGTGCTGCCTCTGGCACAGGGTGCCTTGAATGTGTGCATGGCATCATGATATCCAGAGATTACCATCATGAAATCCAAGGCATTTGGGAGCGCAATGTTCAACCCAGTGTCAGAAAGCTGGGTCTCTGCCGAAGGTCATGGCTCTTGCAGCAGGACATTGACCCCAAACACTCTTCAAAAAGCACCCAGGAATGGTTCAAGACAAAACGCCTGACTGTTCTGAAGTGGCCAGCAATGAGTCCAGATCTAAATCCCATTGAACACCTGTGGGGAGATCTGAAAACAGCAGTTGGGAGAAGGCACCCTTCAAATCTGGTCGAACTGGAGCAGTTTTCATAAAAAGAGTGAGTGAAACTGCCAGTAAAGAGGTGTAGGAAGCACATTCATGGCTACAGTAAGTGCTTGACTGCAGTTATTTTGTCCAAAGGCTGTGCCACCAAATATTTAGTCTCGGCTATCAATAATTTTCTCAATGTCATTTCTTTTTATTTTCTGATTTAAAAGGATACATTAAGTTCTAAATCAAAAACAAAAGGTTTGTAATATTAAAAGTGAAATATAGAATTGTGGAGACTAAATACTTTTGTCAATTTCAACTTATTTTTCGAGAAAATTGTGAATTATTTGAAAATAGTGCAAGGGTGCCAATATTTTTGGCCATGACTGGATGTGCCATGCCAGATCATCTTACACCAAAACAATTTGCTTCCTCCAGGGTATGATGTTTCAATTTGAATGTATTTTGGCTTTGTGCAGGCAAAAGATCTTTGCATTGATGAATCAAGTTTTACTGGTGAGACGGAGCCATGCCATAAGACAACAGCCACGCAGCCCAAACCCCAAAATGGCACATTGGCTACTCGCTCAAACATTGCTCTCATGGGCAGTCTTGTTCGTGTTGGTCATGGAAAGGTAAGGGAGCTTTCTGATTTTATTTGGCATACAGTAATTTCTCTTGATACCTTTTTTGAAATTAAACTGTCTTTTATGTTGTACTTTATTGTCCATTTGTTTCAGGGTATCGTAATTGGTACGGGTGAGAATTCTGAGTTTGGTGAAATTTTCAAGATGATGCAAGCAGAAGAGGTATATTGTAGTGTCAAATATTTTGATGCAACTTGCTTGGATTGCAGATATATTCAACGAGATGATGATGATGATGCACAAGAGGCATTTTGCTTTCCCTTGATTTTTTTTTCTTTTCTTTTTTTATTTATTTTAAATCTAGTTCCATGCAAGATGACAAATTATGTGTTAGTGGGAAATAGACTGGCATGTAACATGTGGACTAAGGATATAAGCATGGGTTGAGAATTTTTGGTCGGTGAAGGGGAGATGTTTCACAAGAGTAGTTTCAGATTATGGCAGATGACGTTAAATGGTAATGGGCCATTAGTCAGAAGGAATGAGAGGCAAGCGCAAGAATTTTTGACATAGTGAGGCAATTTTATATCTGGAGGGGAGGGGGTGGGAATAACTAAGTATCGGTGAGTGGAGAGCTTGGACTTTAAAAAGTTTATAAAGATTGGGGTATGAGATAAATACATGCAATCTGGTGGAGCGGGGGATGGATGAATGGATTGGGAATGGCAGGAACGGCAGGGCTATATCCAAGCCAGTTGAGGGTAGTGGTCCCTCACCTATCTGCAGTGATGCAACAGCAGATATCCTCCTGCCAGTTGGTATTTCTCAAGGTCTTAGCTTTGACCTCCTCCAGGGGTGCAAGATGCACATTAACACCAACCACCAGTGGGAAGCCATATCTACATTGAATGTCAGATAAATATTTTGTGCGTCAGCATTCATCCAATTAACAGATTTCCATCTTTTCCTTAACATTGTTTAAGATGAATATTAATGAGGGTTTATTTCTTATTTGATGACACCATGCCATATGTATCCATGCAAGTTGGGATGCATCACTTTTACTCTCAGGGGCTATTTCATGGGAGTTATTTATTTGTTTAAATTTCCTTTTTTGTTTAAAATTATGCTCATGTTAAAAAAACTGATTATAATGTGCTTTTTCTTCATTTAATACTGGCATGTCTGGAAAAAATATTTCTTCCTACAAGTCTTTCCAATAACTCTGTACCCCTCCATCTCCAATGCTTCTAGCTGTATTATATTTAATTACAATTTATATCTATTTACTGTTTCTGCTGTGTTACTATCTTTCCAGGCAGACCATTCCATGTATTAATAACTAGAATGGCACTCGGTAGAGCACATACCTTCACCAAGCTGAACAGTTTACGTTTTGTAACCCATTGATCGGCTGGATCGGCATCCTTAAGGCCCAGCCTTTTGTGAAGGCTGGACCTTAACCAAAGTGTAATCGGCTTGTTCTTGTCATCCACCAAGTTTTGTCATAACCCATCCACAACAATTTGAAATGTCGTGCTACATATAGTTTTTTATTGGCCCAATCTCTCAATGGCGACGAATCGCTTTAAAAATCCTAGGATACGGTTCCGGATCCTCACCAAAATCAAATCAATTCATCTTCGTCACACACCCAACATATCCATGAAGTTTCATCTGAATTTGACTGTAACTTTTTGAGATATCCTGCTTACAGACTGACAAACACACAAACAAATTTAGAAAGTTCTCGTAGCCGGATCTTTACCAAAATCTAATTGATTCATCCTTGTCACAATCCCAACTTGTCCACCAAGTTTTTTTTCCAAATCCATTCATAACTTTTTGAGATATCCTGCTCACAAACAGATAGGGGTGAAAACATAATCTCCGTCCATCTTTAGTGGTGGATGTAACTGGAACGACACTCGTTAGAGTGCATATCTCCACCAGGCTGAATACTTTACATTTTGTATCCCACTGATAGGCCGTTCTGCATCTGTGTCTAAACCAAAATCTAATCTGCTTGTTCTCGTCACCGACATAACTCGTCCGCCACGTTTTGTCCTAATCTGTTTATAATGTTTTTGAGATGTCATGCTTTTTGTCGTTTTTGGCCCTGTCACTCAATGAAGAATCACTTAAAAATTATCACATCCAGCTCCGGGCCTGGTCTTCACCAAAATTGAATCCATTCGTCCTCGTCCCACTCCCAACCTGTCCACCAGGTTTCGTCCGAATCCACCAATAACTTTTTTGAGATATCCTGTTCACAGACGGATAAGCAGACAAACAAACAGACAGACAGGGTCAAAAACATAACCTCTGCCTTGTGCGTCTTTGTCTGTCTACATTCGTTTGTTACTTATCCCATCTCAATGAAGCGTCACAGGAGGACTAAGGATCACATGTTGGGGTTTTCAGCGATTTAATTTGTACCTTCCCCCCCGAACACACCCTCCCCCTCTGAGTTTTCCACCTGGGCCAAATTCGTGTTATGGTGTGGTGTTTGTGTACTGGTGTGTTACGTCATTAATAAGAGACATAATTAGAACTGTCACTTTATAACTGCTGCTAGTGATGACTGTGTACCAAGACGTCCCGCATTGATGCAACCCCGCTTTGATTGGACACCTGACCCTGACCAATGACGTTTTTTGTTATTATTATTCAATTGAATAGAGAATGGGATTAAAATAAATTAAGTTCAAATCAAATGGAAGACCAAATAGGTACCGTCCTGCATTGGAGTCATCATAAGGAACCCGAACAAGCAAAAAGTAAAGATGAAGCCATCAGGAGGAACCTGGAGAGAATTTGCATTTCAGCTTTTCGTCAAATTAACAGCTTTCGGGTTGGAAACTGTCTCTTCTTACTAAATGCAGCCTTTCCCAATGCTATCCTTGTTCTTATTCTTTGTTTCCCCTTCCGTCTGCAGATGTTATGCTTCCTAAATACTTTATTTTTTGCACCTGTTCTAGTTATTTTCCTTCTTTGAATGTGTAAATACAGTGGTGAAAAAAAGTTTGTTTGTACTCTTTCAAATTTTCTGTATTTATTCATAAATTTGACCTAAAATGTGATCAGATCTTCATCTAAGTCCTAATAATAGATAAAGAGAACTTGATTAAACAAATGGCACACAAACAAAAAAGTTTACTTTTTCATTTATATATTGAGGAAAATAATCCAACATTCAATTTCTTTGTCGGAAAAAGTATGTGAACCTCTAGGTTAATCAGCTCAATTAAGGAGGTAATTACAGTCAGATGTTTCAATCAATGGGATGACAATCAGGAGTGTGTTGGCCCTGCCCTATATGAAAAACATAAACTTTGTTCATCACCATCAGAGTGTGGTCTTCACTACACAGGCTTATGAAAGCGTGTCATGCCCCGATCAAAAGAGATTTCTGAGGACCTCAGAAAGAGTTGGCTGCTCATTAGTTTGGAAGGAGTTACAAAGACATTTCTAAAGATGTTGGGCTCCTCCAATCCACTGTCAAGCAGATCGTGTGCAAATGGAGAAAATTCAACACCACTGTTACTCTTTCCAGGAGCAGTCGTCCAATGAAAATCACTGCAAGAGCAAGGCGAACAATAATCCAGAAGGTCGCAAAGAACCCCAGGGTAATGTCTAAGGATCTGCAGGCCTCTCTTGCATTGGCTATAATGTATGTGTTCATGGGTCCACCATCAGAAAAACACTGAACAAGAATTGTGTGCACGGGAGGACAGCAAGGAGGAAACCACTGCTCTCCAAGAAGAACATTACTACCCATCTCAAGTTTGCCAAAGACCACCTGGATGATCCAGAAGGCGATTGTAGAATGTCCTGTGGACAGATGAGTCGAAAGTGGAACTTTTTGGCTAAATTGAGAAACGTTATGTTTGGTAAAAACCAAACACTGCAGTCCAACATAAGAACCTCATCCCATCCGTGAATCATGGTGGTGGGAGTATCATGGTTTCGGGCTGCTTTGCTGCCTCAGGACCCGGACAGCTTGCCATCATTGACGGAACCATGAATTCTGGATTGTACCAGCAAATTCTGCAGGAGAATGTCAGGGCATCTGTCCGCGAGCTGAAGCTCAACAGAAAGTGGGTCATGCAGCAAGACAACGATCCGAAACACACAAGTAAATCTACAACAGGATGGCTGAAGCAGAATTGATTTTGCGTTTTGGAATTTCCAATCAAAAGTCCAGACTTTAACATTAACGGAATTCAAATGTTGTGCAGAAACTGAAGCGAGCCGTTCATGCAAGAAAGCCCACAAATATCTGAGTTGAATCAGTTCTGTAAGGAGGAATGGGCCAAAAATTCCTCCAAGCCGATGTGCAGGACTGATCAAGAGTTATAGGAAACGTTTGGTTGAAGTTATTGCTGCCCAAGGGGGTGCCACCAGTTGCTGAATGTAAAGGTTCACATACTTTTTCTGATAAAGAAATTGAATGTTGGATCATTTTGCTCAATAAATAAATGATAAAGTTGATTTGCTTTGTGCGCTATTTGTTTAATCAGCCTCTCTCTATCGATTATTCGGATTTAGATGAAGATCTGATCACATTTTAGGTCAAATTTATGCAGAAATATAGAAAATTATAAAGGGTTCACAAAGTTTTATTTTCACCAGTGTATTTATTAGTGATTTTGAGATGTGCATCACCTTGGTTTTGCCGATGTTCACTTTCATTCCAAAGTTTGTGCCTGCTATTACTATTCTATCTACTAGATCTTGTAATCCTTCTTCTGTACTTGCTACAACTGCTTTGCCATCTGTAAATATAACTGATGTTACTATTCTCTCCCCAATTTTAACATCATATTCTGTCTTCAAACACTTCTTTAATCATTGCTTCTGCAGAGACATTGAAGAGGACTTGTGATAGACAATGCCCTTGTTGATCTCTTCTTCCAATTACACATAGTTCTGACTCCACATTGGCTACTCTTACTGTTGCTGTTTGTCCCATTAACAGATTTTTTTTTTTTGTCTTTGTCCATCTCTCCACTCCAGTCCAATGTCTTTCAGCATCTTAGAATTTGGAGCACCTGTATGGAGTTCAGATCTCATGATATCCCAAGTAGCTGATATTGAGCAAGTCCAAAAGAGAGCTTTGCCAATGATCACCTTCCCTATCATCACGTTTTACATACTTTTAATATTGCTGATCGTCGCATTAAACCCATCACACTATTTGCTAAGTCAGTACTCGTTTCCAGTCGTCATTGCCACCTTTTTCCTCAAACTCGACAATTGGTCGAGTATTTCATCGATTCAAACCACCGTCCCATTTTTTAAATCTCATTTATTGGGTAGAATGAACACACAAAGTAAGTGCTTGTCTCGCTCTCTAGCATTTCTGGTCCAATAAAATGTCAACACTCTTCTTCTTCGAGCTCCATCGTTTCAGTTTTATCATCTTTTTTTGCATATATATATATATTATATATTATATATAATATATATATATATAATATAATAATATATATATTATATATATATATATATATACAGTAGTTCTACATTATGCTCCTGCTGTCTCTTTCTTATTTCATCAGGGTTTATTAATAAGATGCCTTCCTTCCTCTCTATTGCTATTGTTTTCAGTCCTTAATACTGGATGCCACTAATCTCCTTTGCTTTTGCATACACAAGGTCTGCCATTCCTTGGCGATCCAATTATTTGAGTACATCACACTGCTCTTTTAACTAAATTGTTCCTCGTGCCTTTTCTGTTTCTCTTCTTAGCTCATTATTCAAGTGTCTATAGTTCAGCTTGCCTTCTTCAGTGTTAATATTCTTCCATCTTTTGCGACATTGCAGTTGTAACCCATTGTTTCTTGATCCTTTTTCCTCTGAAAATGCCTTTATTATTTGCACCTCCCTTTTTATCCCCCGCCGCGTGGCGGAAGGGGGATATTGTTGTCACCCAGGTCGTCCGGCTGTCCGTCCGTCCGTCCGTGCGTCAACATTTATAGCTGTGAGTGCGATAACTCATAAACTGTTCGCCATATCTATATGAAATTTGGGTCACACATGTACCACCTGAAAAGGAAGAACGCTATTGATTTTGGGCGTTGCCGGATCCAAGATGGCCGACTGGGGCGGCCGTCTTCAAAAAAAGTTTTTTCGCCGTATCGATTTGAAATTTGAGTCACACATGTACCACCTGAAAAGGAAGAACCCTATTGATTTTGGGCGTGGCCGGATCCAAGATGGCCGACTGGGGTGGCCATCTTGAAAAAATGTTTTTTGTAATAAATGGAAAACCGCTTATCTGATTTCAATTATTTTTGGTTACTACGTTCCTCGCCCCTGGGGAACTTTTTCGAGATGATGACCAAATGGTGTCTTGTTTCCAATTCACCTCCCTCATTATCTGGAATATGTATGACCTTTTTCATTCAATGGTGGGGGATTCCCCATCCCTGATGGTATATTTAGATTCTTGAACTTGTTTACATTGTTCATTTGTGCTGGTGGTATCCTTATCTTTTCTAGCTAGTGCTTCGTTCACTTCAGTTGCATGTTGTTTATTGACTTATTTCAGCCTCTCTAGGTCTCCCACTACGTATTCCACGTTGGATATTCTTCAGTTGAAGTACTGCTTCCATTGTCACAATATTATGATCTGAGTCTGTGTCAGCTCCCGGTTGAGCTTTAAAATTCTTAACTATACCTGTATTTTTGTTTCACCATTATATAGTCCAATCAAAATATTCCTGTATAACAATCATTTTCCATGTATATCGTCTTCTTTTATGATGCGTAAACCACATGTTTGTTATCATGAGTCACGTTATTCTGCAAAAACTACCAGTTTTTGGTCTTGATTTATTTTTCCAATTCCATATGGTCCCACTTCTTTGTCATCTCTTCCTTCTCCAACAATACTAATCCAATCAAATAACTCATTCCACTCTCCTTTTTGATTAGTTCTTCAATTCTAGCACACATTTCATCAAACACCTTGTCTGGATATTCACTTGTGGGCATATGTACCTGAATGATATGCTAATGTCAACTGGTTGCCCCTTCAGTTTCACCAGCATCAGTCAATCTGACTCGCATTTCACTTCACTCACAGTTGGAAGTTTCCTTGTCTAGCACTACTCATACTCCCCATTCCTTTTCTTCTTCTCCTGTCATACCAAAGAAGAAAAATGGGGACAATGCCCCTGCGCTCACCTGGTAGAGTGAGGGAACCACTGGTAAGTGTGAATGACCCACAAAATATGTAAATTAGCCCATGGTTTGAACAAACTTGTGAAAGCACCACACAGTGATGATTCCAACCAAGTTTCATCTAAATTGGGTGAATACTTTTTGAGAAGTCAAAAGTAGCGATCACGGAATCGTAATGACCTTTGACCTTCAAATTGACATTCTTAATGCGCATTTTTTGATGGGATTTGCAAGGTATCATGAGGCGTTGGTGCTCAAAGTTTGGTGAAAATAGGACGATTAGTTTTAGCATCACGGGTTATGAAGGTTGTGGTCAAGTTTCATTGAAATGGTGTTTTGTGAGTGTAGTTTCAGAGAAGAAAGCAAATACCTATTTTGGGGGGTCAAACCTGCACCCACTTTGACCCCTCATAAACACCCTTAGACCCTGAATTTTTAATGCCGTGACCAAACATTAGTACATCACGGGTGATGAAGGTTGTAGTCAAGTTTCATAAAGATCTTATGTGTGGTTTCAGAGAAGAAGATCGAAGTGTTTACATACTGACTGACTGACAGACACCGCGCGATGCTCATACCTCACCTGACTGAACTATGTTCCAGGTGCGCTAAAAATGGTATGTGCTGGTTCCTTGCTTGACCCTCCTTGTTGAAAAACGATAGAGCACGGCCAAAACAATAGGTTGGCAACTATTCTGCAGGCTTGATGGATCTAGTAGCCTCCTCCTGCGTTGAAGTTCCTTGCCTTGTAATGGAACTCATTCGAAAGTAAGCTTATGTAGAATGCGATATTGCATGTGTGGCTACCTCATTCGCGTACTGTGTCGCAGCCGACCTGATGAAGTAGCAACTGCCACTTGTGCATACTTCAATAACCCAGATGCTAGTCAACCTGAGGAAACGTGGTGAGGTTTGTTTGAGAAATTGTTTAAAATTCTGAATTCACCCTGGAATGCAGTTTTTGTGCTGGTGTCATCAGCATCCTCTTCTGTGTTGCCCTACTTGTGAGGTTTCTCCCTTTGAACCATCTCACCTGTGGAATTGTGTAATGGTTAGCATCGATGGCATTATGGATTGGCCTGGAATGTCCTATTGGAGTGGCCTGTGAATATTTTCGTTTGAAATGGTTACCTTCTTTTGAAGCTCTTCTCTGCTCAGTAGCCCACATTGTAAGGTGATCCACTTCAACAGGTCTTTAATTTCTAGATATTGGAATTGTTTCACTGTTATCTCCACTGCTCGTGCTTTGCTGCTGCATTATTTGAAGAAAAAAATTATTTCCTTTTGGATTTATTCATTTCTCTCCTGTCGTTTTTGAAAATTCCTTTTCTTTCCAATTTACAAACATAGTTATGCTTCTGCTGACAAAGTCTCTGGAGGCATTATGTGTTCACGTTGTCACTTCGTCCGTGATAGGTTTTTGTTACCGCGATAACTTAAGAAAGGCTTAAGGGATCTAAGCCACGCTTAGTACAAGTATGTCTAGTGATGTAAAAATAAACTGATCAGATTATGGGGTCAATTAGTCAAAGGTCAGACATTATGTCAGGTAACAATGTTATTACCTCTAACTTATGATGGGATTTTGACTGAAATTGGTGCAGGTATGTCATGTTCTCTGTCTTTAATCTTTCTCTCACTTTCTTGCAATAAAACCATCATTGTGAGATGGGCATCATGCCACTTTGTTCTTTACATTTATTTGCCTTTTTTCTTCATTAGATGCTTGCTGTATTAAACTTTCATAATTATTTCTGTAACCCTGCACTCAACAAATAGCTGTCCATCTGTCACCTCTATTCAGTGTGTCCATCCCTGATAGATTATTTGTGCCTAAAAGGTCAAGGGTCAGAGGTTACATGAAAACTCCTGTTAATGTGATACCATTGGCTATGGGATTTCAACAGAACTAAGTACATGTACCATGATATGTAGTATAACATGTAGTATAGATTAGATATTGAGGTCAAGTGGTCTTTAGGTTTTTGGTCAAAGTTAGAGTAAGCAAAGACTTAATGTAGGCGGAGGCATTTCGGTCGACAACATGTCAAATTGGGTTTAGTTTATTTGTATGCTTGTTTATTTATTTATTTATTAATTTTTTTAAACCTGCTTTAATGATCCTGTTTGGCTTTTACATTATTTACATGATCTCTGGTACAGGAATTCTTGTGCTATGGTTTGTGAATGCCGTTCACCACTGATGAGCTTTTTTGAGATTTGCCTCTGTTTTGCATTTTTATGTTGCCCTTCCATTGACTTTTGTAAGTTGCTAAAAAAACTGCTTGACCAAGTTCTGCATCCCTTTCCTTGAATGTGTCAGGAACACGCGACTTTGTTTCATTTCTCAATTACAGGATGAAATACCATGTGCAATTTGTATAGCTGCTATTCAAGTTCATTTTATTTATTTATCCTGAACTATTGTGGGTCTTCATTGGATCATCTTTGTTACAGAAGCTAATCAATGTTTATTCATTTGTCAAGAGGGAAATGGTTGGGTGTTGGGGTTTGCAGGGGAGGGTGGGCACTGGGCATGGCATGTGGGAAAGGCCCAGGTAGTGTTTCAAGAGTCTCATTTGTACAGCTGACCTTTGAGTATGATGTTTTATTGCAACTCTTGAAAACCAGCCATCTTGTGTGCTTTATGGCCAAAGACATAGGTACAAATATTTTGATGAAATGTTGGCCTAGAGATCGTTTGTTCCCTGTAAGAGGAGACAATATTTTCCGCTGATGATACACCATCACTTGGTTAATATAGCTTGCCAGAATGACGAACTAGTCTTGCTGGTGAAGCCTAGTATCGATCTGCGTTGACCGACAGGTAGAACAATGAATGAAATCAAATAGGACGTTAAACGAGGTATGCTAACCGATGTGGGAAGCAAACGAGAAGCTGACAGTTCATGCCTTAACCCTTAGTCGGAACAAGGGTTAACGCCGGAAACGTCAGCTTCTCCTTGCCTCCCATGGCGGTTAACATACCTCGATCAACGCCCAGTATATTTCATCCATTAATATAGCTTCCCATTTTGCTGGGCATTTGTTGCAGTGGTTAAGTGTAACAGGATGCCAGAATGTTGACCATATAGTTGAATAGCTGACCACTGCAGGAGAGGGGGAGGTGGAGAGAGGATTGGGTTCAACTTATTCTGTTTCATATAAATATGGATATCAGTTGCAGAATTAAATGATTTCCTGCAGTAAAGTGACAAATAAGAATTTATTGCATTTTTTCTAACATGTAAACTGTAATTTGAAGAATACGAGCAGGGGTACCCGGCATTGCCTGGTGCTGTTCTAATCTTGTTGGCATTTTGAATAAATCAATTTTTTTGTTGTTGATGTCTAAACACTTTCCTACACCCACTAAGGAACGGGTCAGGAATCATTTAATATTTCCTTTCACATAGCTACAAAGGCAAAGGCACTACAGAGAGATTAAAAAAATAAAATTCAATTTCTTTTAAAAAATTTTTTTTTGCCTAAAACACTCCCCCAGCACCCACTGATGAACCCCTGAAAGATGGACGAAGATCCGTTTGGCTATCTGAGAAAAATGGCAACAGACAGACAGCTAACATCTCTCTTATAGTACTGTATAGATTATTTAGATATAACAAAAGTAATAAACACCCGTGGATAAATGTAAATATGTGTGGGCCCGTTGCCAGGATTTCTCAAGAGGGGGTGCAAATCCAGAAAACTGAAACGTTTTATTATCCCAGCAATACAGTGGGCCCATATCAGAGGGTCCTCAGGTACCACACCTCCTGGAAAATTTGAATTTACGTAGTCTTCAAGACAATAATTTCCCGCATTCCAGAGACTATTTGTGATTAGAATATCTTGTTGGACTTGCAAATTTTCAACTCTCTTTATCAAGCTAAAATAATAAAATAAATAAAAAATGCATCATCACATTCATAGCTGAATTTCTGTTATTTGTTGTACAAATTGTGATCATACCTACATTCATCAAAAGTTCTTTGTTATCTATAGCATGCCCTTCATCCACAATCGTCTGCAATTTATATGCAATTGAGTAAATTTTCCTTGGCACTGAACATAGTCACCTCCACTACCGAAGGTGGATGGAGGTAATGTTTTCACCCCTGTCTGTTTGTTACTTGCGAAAATTGAAGATTTTTCAAGTTCATGTTGGTTGGTTATTCTTGGTTGGTTGGTCTGTCTGTTTGTATGTCATTTGCCTACAGGTCACAATGTCACAATTTTAAACCGATCTTCACGAAATTTCACCACATGGTATAGTTCGTCATAAGCAAGCAAGAAGCCCATTGTTTTTGAGGTCAAAAGGTCATCATAGGCCAAAGGTCAACAGCATTGTGAAATTTCTAAAATCCTCAATTTTCATCCGATTGATGAGAAATTTGAACAGGATTTGAATATCAGGTTGCTGAATTCAACCACCAATTATTTTTGAGGTCATCGACTAAAAGGTTCACATCGGCCAAGTTTCTAAGATTGCCAATTTTCATCTCATTGACTTGAAATTTGAAGAGGAGTTGCATATTTGGTCATTGAATTCAACCAACTATTATTTTTGAGGTCAACATAGACCAAAAGGTCAACAACTTAGGTGAGATTTCTAAAATCCTCAATTTTCTTCTGATTGACTGGAAATTGGAAGAGGATTTACATTTCAGGTCACTGAATACAACCAGCCAATTATTTTTGAGGTCAACAGAGGCCAAAGGTCAACAACTAAGGTGATATTTCTAAAATCCTTAATTTTCATCCTATTGACTTGAAATTTGAAGAGGATTTGCATATCAGGTCACTGAATTCAATCACAAATTATTTTTGAGGTCAACTCAGGCCAAAAGGTCAACATAGGCCGAATTTCTAAAATTGCCAGTTTTCATCTCATTGACTTGAAATTTGAAGACGAGTTGCATATTTGGTCATTGACTTCAACCACCAATTATTTTTGAGGTCAACATAGGCCAAAAGGTCAACATAAGCCAAAAAGTCGACAGTCATTTTAAAAATTGCCAATTTTCATCCATTCGACTTGAAATTTGAAGAGGATTTATGTATATTGTTATTGAATTCAACCACCAATTATTTTTTAACGTCAAATTTGTTTTATGGATTTCGCAAGTATCGTGCTATGTATGGCATCTTTCTTGTTTATGTGACAGTCTGTCTCTGTCTCTATCTATCTATCTATCTGTCTGTCTGTCTGTCTGTGAATGGGATATCTCAAAAAGTTAGGTACAGATTTGGACGAAACTTGGTGGACCGGTTGGGTGTGTGACAAGGACAAAATGATTCTACAGGGTGTCCCAAAATTCTCCATACATAGGGAAAATTAACACTTTTAGCAAAATGTAACTTTATTTACAAAACGTTCTCTACATGAATTGCCATTACTTTGTTAACACACACAAAGTCGTCTCTCCCACTCATGGTGAACTCGTGTCAACACATCTGGCGTTATGCAAGTACAGGTAGTCGTCGACTTACGACCTATGCGACTTACGACTGTTCGACTTTACGACCACTTTACGACGACGACAAACTTTTTTTTTTTCACACGATGTTTTTCGCCCGTATCCTGAAATTTACGAGGAGAAAAAGAAACAAAGCTCACCATGTTTACGAAAAAAGCAACTCCGGATACCTCGAGCGCTGCCTCAGCAGATAACATCGACGATCCACAGCCAAGCATGAGTGACCAATAACATGTTTTTGATTTTTTGTATTTTTGAATGTTTTTGCAAATACAGTACCGTATTAAACCAATTGTACTGTAGTGCAGTGTTTGACTTGAACAAAGAAAATGTTAATAAAATACAGTATGACTTACAGATGACTATTGTATCATTATACAGTATAATATTAAAAAAAAATAAAATAAAATAAAGGTTGTCCGACTTACGACCGGTCGGTCGGAACCAATCACGGTCGTAAGTCGACGACTACCTGTAATTCCACTTCGAATGCGTTCCTTTAAATCAGGGTTTCTTAACCTTTTTAGTATTGTTTCCCCCTTTGAAATTGCCGAATAATGATGTTTCCCCCACCACATTATCAACACCAAATTAATAAAAAAAAACTAAAACTTATTAAAAAAATGATTCCAATAAATATTTTCATAAAAAAATTGATACACAATTTATTGCATAATATTAAGTCTTATATTATTTTAACATTAGCATTCCTAAAATCTGTCGTGTTGACTGTCATAGTACGATATTTTCTTTTATAGTGTTGCCAAATAAGCATGTTAATTTTCAGTGAATTTTTGTTCCGCTAAATTTTCATCGCTTGGGAAGCGTATTCAGACGACGTATTCAACGCAATAAATAGTTTGAAAATTGTTCAACCTAAAAAATAATTTTCCCCCTGAAATCCGAAAATTTCCCCCAGGTTAAGAATTAATGCTTTATATGATCCATGTTCTGAATCTTGTTGTGTGTGATGTGCTTGCCATGTTTCCTGCTAAAGTCGATTGCAACCTTGCGACAGCTTCCTGAACCAGCCATGAGAATGATTTCAATACGTTCTTCTTTTGACAAAGGCATTTTTGAAGGGAATCTGAAAAAGAAAGAAGATATAAGCTATGTATGAAGAATTTCAGGAGACATTTTTCTGAAAGTGTTAATTTTCCCTATGTATGGAGACTTTTGGGACACCCTGTATTTTGGTGAAGATCCGAATCCAGCCTGGATACTTCAGAGAAACTAAATGGTATTCATAGAATACTTACCCCGTGCAGTCTTGAGAAGGAGTTGGTGCGAGCCAACTCTTCCGTCAACAAATTTGTAATTGCATCTATCTCCTGAGGTAAATGTGTACAAATTAGACTTTGAAAAGTCTGCTACAGAGTACCTTCATGAGCCTTTACAAAGTAGTTTTTATTCTCGTTCTCGAGTGTTTTCACAATTACTATGGCTGATAAAGACCTCAGAATAGATTGATAAAGTATAGATCGGGAGATTGTTAAAACGGCAAATTGTACTTCTTATTTGCTTTTTTTTTTTTCCACCAGCTGAGCACAATAAAGGCTGAAGCAATTTACAATGATTCATATTTCTAACCCGAGGAAGTGGCATTTTCTCTGCACATTAGGCTTTGTTTAATTCACCATGTAAGTTCTGAGGGGGTGTGCATCATCCAAGTAATATGCGCTATATCAAATGGTCATGTAACGTGGTAAAGTGTCAATTTTTTCCATTGAACGGTTTAAGATATGCGCTCTTAACAATAGAACTGCCACTTTATAACTGCTGGCAGTGACCAGGTACCAAGATGTCCCGCTTTGATGCAACCCCACTTTGATCGGCCACCAGACCCATTATGTCCTCTTTATTCAATTTAATTCAGAATAGGATTTCAACAATTAAATTCAAATCAAATGGAAGACCAACTAAAATAAGTGCTGCATTGGAGTCATCAGAAGGAACCCGATCAAGCAAAAAGCAAAGATGAAGTCATCAGAAGGAACCTGGACAGAACTGGGGTTTCAACTGCTACTTCTCTCCCCTCAAACCCATCCAGCCGCAGCCAGGTTAGCCTTCTTCAAACAAACAATAAAAATGAACGAAGATTCAAAATATTAAATAATTCTGACTGTCAGACCATGTGTCTGATCAGATTGAAATTTTAATGACTCGGATTCCACTATTAACGGATTCACTGTTCGTGGACCCTGTGTATTCGCGGGTCATAAAGTGTGACCTGTTTCGACATTCGTGTATTCGATATATATGTATATATTTATATATATATATGTATATATATATATCTATATATACATATACATACTAGGTGAATGCACCGGCGTTGCCCGGGTTCTTTTTGAATGAATTTAATCTTCTGTACATAGGTCTGACGCGAGCCCAGTATCAGTTCCCTATTGAGCCCGACAGTCATAGCCTAAGGGAAGGTTATAGGCTAGGTGAGGTGAGGGGGAAACACCCTCCCCCCTCCCCGGCTGAGGGGCCTCGCCACCTAGCCTATAACCTTCCCGGGGCCTGTCCCGACAATTTTTGTTTCAGAGGTTTCCTCCTATCTTTTACCGTTCAGGAGATTAGTGCGTGTAGACAAACAAATAAACAAACAAACAAACAAAAATCTTCAAATTATATATTTTATACATATATATATATATATATATATAATATTTTATTTTTATACACTTCAGAAGTGGTCTTCTGTATCCACCTGGGAAAATGGAAATCTGCCAACATCACGGCATTACATAAGAATGGTGCAAAAACGGATCCCCTTCACCACAGCCCATTTAACTTACTGTATCTCATGCTTTTGATCAGTCTGGCACCCTGCCTTGCTCTCCAAACTGTCTGCCTATGGAATCCAAGGCCAACTCCACTCTTGAATTACTGACTTTCTCCCCGCTCATAGTCAACATGTGGCTCTGAACGGAACCTTTTCATCTCCTCTCCCTGTCAAGGCTGGAGTACCCCAAGTCAGTGTTCTCAGACCCATATAATCCGTTTATCTCTCTGCTGATGACTCCACCCTCTGCCATGACATCTCTCATCCTTCTAACAGACAGGCAGCATCCTCTTCCCTCTCCTCAGACCTTGAGAAAAATCTCACACTGGTCAAACACAATTTTGCTTTTGTAGCCACATTGTCCACCCTTTGTGTTCTCCCCTACCCCTCATCATTGCCTGCATCCCATGTTTGTCCGTCTCTGTCTACATTCTCCCTCTGCCCTGTTTTAGGTGTTTCCCCTTTCTCCTGCTGTTCCATTTGTCAAGTTGTGTCCTGATTTCTTCTGTTTACTCACTCTCCCACAATCCTAGATCATACAAAATACAAAGAAAAGAAAATTTTTATTTTTATTTTCTAACAATGCCCTGAAATTTGTGGCATTTTTCAGGAACATGTCCCCCACTAATAGCATGGTCCAACAGCATATATTTGCCATCACTACTAGATCATAATTTAGAAGTTTCACATTGAATGATGCAGCGGTTCAAGAGAGAGAATTTTGTAAATATTTTCCTTCAATTCAATATGGCTGCCAAGCCATGGGACCTATCAATTAATCATGAACACCCTGGTATCCCCAAGGCTTGAGGAACATGTGTGTGAAGTTTCCCCTCGATCTGCCCAGCCATTCTGGAGAAGATTTTTTTTAAAGGTTTTCGGGTAAATCCAATATGGCTGCCAAACCATGTGACCTATCATGTCACATGTGGTAAACTTCTTGGTCGTCATGGATAGGCTATCATACTTATAAGGGTTCTCCTTGATCTGTTCAGGCATTTTGGAGAAGAAGATTTTTGAAGGTTAAAAAAAATAAAATAAGGCTGTCGAACCACGTGACCAATGACGTCATAATTTTTTTTTCTGTTGACTAATTTATCCCGAGATGACCTTCAAAAATTTTCATACTGATCGGATATTGTGTTCTCCATGTGCAATTATGATGTCATAATGAAGGCACCGATGACATAATTAAGAAAATCACACTTATTCCCCATGGGGAGTACTTGACAGGTGCCAAGTTTCAATTTTTTTTTTCCATGTTGCAGTTTCGGAGATAAAGGTCCAACTTTTCTCCTTTTTTTTCCACATGGTTGCCACACCACATGACCAATGGCATCATAATTATAATTAAAACATTCCACACGAGTAGTCGCATCTTTGGTGAAAAATTCGTGTCATTCGAACAAGCGGTTGCAGAGAAAAGGAAACAACAAAATGCAGACACGTCCGTTCTACTATGCATGTACGCATGTTCGGGGCCGATTGCTTAACTCCGTGCTCGCGAACCAATCATGTTCTATCCCCAGACTCCCCTTTGCTGTTGAATTGTTGTTGTTGAATTGTCGGTGCTGAGTTTCGATTAAGTTTTACGGTTGGAAATCAATAAATATTACACTGACGATTGCAGATGTTTTATTTTTCATCTCAAAATGCTGTGGGGAAACACTAAAAAAGGTACGGGTTACCAAAAATATCACAACACTGAATTCATAAAGTACTGTACTTTTGCCTTTCATAAGTAACAACGCACGTCCATTTTACACTGATTCTACAGTCAGCATTTACTCTGATTTGAACTGTCCGGATTTCCAAGCAGCTAAATGACTGTGATCATGACATACTTCACTTGTATATGAGAGAGTCACAACCAGTGCGCTGTCGTGTTCCCCACCTTGGTGTAAGGTATAAAACAATATTCAAGCGACAATTTCACAAATATCCAGATTATACTTGCGTGGAATGCTTAATAAACCTTATTAAGAGTCAAATCTACCAGAAAACGAGACAAGATCAAATGAATAGAGATGAGCCTGACATGAAAAGGTTGAGAATGATGTTGACTCTGTGCCGTGCAATGCAAATCTTGGTCACTTGATCAAAGCCACATTGTGCTGAACGATCTTCTAATACGAGTAATCTTCGCCCTGCATGAACTAACATCGGTGTAATGGCTTTTTAAAAATTTATCCAGCGGAATGATTACACTGGGCTGCATTTGAAATATTTTTTTCAGAGGTTTAGGTTTTCTCAACGGTTCCTATATGTTTTTTGCATGCTGAATTCAGAAATGTATGTAATTTCGCTCAATCAGGTCAAGTTTTTATACATCTATCTATGTATGTATGTATGTATATGTTTTATGTATGTATATATATGTATATGTATGTATATATGTATATATATACATATATGTATATATACATACATACATACATACATACATACATACATACATACATACATATTGTTGCGGACCCGGCGTCGGGGGCGAAGACTACGAGGGGTGAACTCCCTTGGGTTCCTCCCAGACTCTCCGGAATTGCAAGCCATCACACACAAATAACTTTGTGACGCGGCGGGTCGCTAAGCGACCGCGAACGCCAATAACTCGACCACGTGACTTAGGGTCCTCCATCTAATTAGTTCTGTTAACCCAGTGGTTCCCAATCTTTTCTATGCCCCACGCCCCTAGGAAATGTTCGATTAATGTTCGCACCCTCTACAAAAGTAATATCACATTTGAAGATGAAGAAGTCTAATCTATAAATTTTCAACCACAAATTGAACCACATACAATACTGTGGGTGAACAAATTGAACTTAAAAAATAAGCTTTTAACTCGTGCATAAAATGCAAATAAATTGAGCAATTAGATTCTAATTTATTCAGAAAATTGTAAACAGTAAAATCAATCCCATTGTGAACATAAAATTCAATGACTTCTTTGCTCCTGCTTCTCATTCACAATTTTGTCAAAACGTGGAACTTTCTTGCTGACTGCGATCCGTAGGTCTGCCTGTGGATTCAGGCGATTCCTAGATTTTGTCTTGATTGACAAAAGAGAACTGAATCCACATTCACACAAGTATGTTGTTGCAAATGGAATGAGGACACAGAGTGCTTTTTCCACCAAGTCTTGGGAACATATCCAGTGCTGCACACCAAAACACCTCCAAAGTCTTGCTTTCAAATTGCATTTCAAGAGTTCGATTTGTCCGCAAATCAATAAGATCTTCCTTCAGCTCTTCATCATCTGACATTTTCTACAAATTATAGGAATATGGATTCATGATCCATTCTTCTGAAATCTTCAGGTCTCCAGCAGCAAAATATCCTTCAAACGATTCTGACAGCATTTCCAAATGAGCACAATTTATTCACGCACAGTAGGAGTTATGGATCCAGCATCATCAACCATCTCTTCTAGTGAAGGAAAATTTGAGAGACTACCTCTTTCCATCCTTCGACGCCAAAGATGTAACTTTTCATGAAGGAATTCAACTTTTCACATGCTTTCAATATGTTTATCCCTTTTCTTGAAGAGAATACTCAGGTCATTCATACGATTGAAAATGTCAGCTAAGTAAGCCAGCATTTGGGCGAATTCCTGTGATTCCAATGCCCTAACCAGATCACATTCACGCTCCTCCAGAAAAACTTTGATTTCTTCCGCAGTTCAAAGAAGCGGGTTAAAGCTTGTCCTGTGACAACCAACGGACTTCTGTGTGGAAAAGCAAAACTGAATGCTCACAACCCAGATCCTCACAAAATGATTTGAAGATGCGGTGGTTCAAAGCTTCCCCCTGATCCAGTTGATGATCTTCACACAAGTATCAAGGACTTTCTTCAAATTTGAGGCAATGTTTTTGATGCTAAAGCATGCCGATGAAGAAAACAATGGGTAACTGCAAGTCTGGAATCTCCCTTTTTCATCAATGCAGAAAATCCAGATTTTTCCAAGCATTGCAGGTGCCCTGTCAGTGCACACAGAACCAATGCCTTTGATATCTAAATCATGTTTGGCAAGAAGTCTTTCACCACGCTTGCATCACATCCTTTGCAGTTGTGTTTTTTGGCAGATCTTTACAAAACAGGAAATCTGCTTTCACAGCACCATCATTGACATACCTCACTAATGTGATGAGTTGAGTACAACTGGAGACATCAGTTGACTCATCCAACTGAATAGAGATTTTAA
>CM068962.1:55040137-55053564 GCA_035128595.1 Eptatretus atami
CCATACGGTCCCACTTCTTTTCATTCTTCCTTCTCAACTTAATACTAATCCAATCAAATAACTCATTCCACTCTCCTTTTTGATTAGTCTCAATTCAGGCACACTTTCATCAAACACCTGTCTGGGATATTCACTTGTGGGCATATGTACCTGAATGATTATGCTAATGTCAAACTGTTGCCCTCTTCAGTTCACACACCAGCATCATCAATCTGACTCGGCATTTCACTTCACTCACATTGGAAGTTTCTTTGTCTAGCACTACTTCATACTCCCTTCCTTTCTTCTTTCTCCGGTCATACGAAGAAGAAAAAGTGGAAATGCCCCTGGCGCGTCACTCTGGGTAGAGTGAGGGAACCATGGTAAGTGGGTGAATGACCCACAAGATATAGTGTAAAGTAGCCCATGGTGTTGAACAAACTTGTGGGAAAGGCACCGACACGAGTTTGGATGTATTCCAACCAAAGTTTATCTTAAATTGGGTGAATACCCTTTTTGAGAAGTCAAAGAGTAGCGATCAGCGGAATCGTAATGACCTGTGACGTCAAATTGAATTCTTAATGCGCATTTTTTGATGGCATATTTGCAAGGTTCATTGAGGCGTTGGTGCTCAAAGTTTGTGAAAATGGACGATTAGTTTTAGCATCACGGTTATTGAGGTTGTGTGTCAAGTTTCATGAAATGGTGTTTTTGCTTGAGTGGTAGTTTCAGAGAGAAAGCAAATACTTATTTTGGGGTCAAACCTGCCCGCAGTTTGACGCCCTCATAAACAGCCCGTTAGACCGCTGAATTTGTAATGCGTGAACCAACATTAGTTACATCCGGGTGATGAAGTGTTAGTTCAATTTTCATAAAGATTTATGTGTGGTTTCAGAGAAGAAGATCGAAGTGTTTACGATACTGACGACTGACAAGACACCCGCGATGCCATACCTCAACCCTGACTGAGACTATGTTCCAGGTGGCGCTAAAAATGGTATGTGGGGTTCCTTGCTTCGACCCTCCTTGTTGAAAACGATAGAGCACGGCCAAAACATAGTTGGCAACTATTTCTGCAGGCTTGATGGATCTAGTAGCCTCCTTCCTGCGTTGAAGTTCCTTGCCTTGTAATGGAAGACGTCATTCGAAAAGTAGCTTAGCTAGAATGCGTGATTCGCATGTGTGGCACCTCATTCGCTCGTACTGTGTCGCAGCCTGACCTGATGAGAGTAGCAATTGCTCACTTGTGCTAAGCTTCATTTGAACGCCAGATGCTAGTCAAGTCTTAGGAAACGTGAGGTTTGTTTGAGAAATTGTTTAAAATTCTGAATTCACCCTGGAATGGCAGTTGTGCTGGTTGTCAATCAGAATCCTCTTCTGTGTTGCCCTACTTGTGAGGTTCTCCTTTGAACCATCTCACCTGTGGGAATTGTGTGTAATGGTTTAGCATCGATGGCATTATGTGATTGGCCTGGAATGTCCTAATTGGAGTGGCCTGTGAATTTTTCGTTTGAAATGGTTACCTTTCTTTGAAGCCTTCTCTGCTCAGGTAGCCCACATTGTAAGCGTGATCCACACAACAGGTCTTTAATTTTCTAGATGAATTGTTTCACTGTTATCTCCACTGCTCTGTCTTTGCTTGCTGCAATTATTTGAAGAAAAAAAATTATTTCCTTTGGATTTCTTCATTTCTTCTGCCTGTCGTTTGTTTGAAAATTCCTTTCTCTTCCATTTACAAACATAAGTTAGTGCTTTGCTGACAAAGCTTCTGGGAGGCATTATTGTTCACGTCTGTCCTTCGTCCGTGATAGGTTTTGTCCGCGATAACTTAAGAAAGGCCTTAAGGGATCTATTGCCACGCTATACCTAAGTTAAGATGTCTAGTGATGTAAATAAACTGATCAGACTTATGGGTTCAATTAGTCAAAGTCAGACATTATGTCATGTAACAATTTATACCTCTAAACTATGATGGGATTTTGACTTGGAAATTGTGCATGTATGTCCATGGATTCTCTGTCTTTTAATCTTTCTCTCATTTCTTGCAATAAAACCCATCATTTGAGATGGGCATATGCCAGCTTTCTGTTCTTTACAGTTATTTGCCTTTTCTTCATTAGATGCTTGCTGTATTAAACTGTCATAATTATTTCTGTAACCTGCACTCAACAAATAGCTGTCCATCTGTCACCCTCTATTCAGTGTGTCATCCCTGATAATTATTTTGTCCTAAAAGGTCAAGGTAGAGGTACATGAAACTCCTGGTTAATGTGAACATTGGCTAATGGTGATTCAAAACAGAACTAAGTACAGTGTTACCACGATGATATGTAAGAATATGTAGACTATAAGATTAGTATATTGATGGTTCAAGTGTCTTTAAGGTTTTGGTCAACAGTTAGAGAAGAAAGACTTAATGCTATGCGCGATGGCATTTTCGTCGACAATCTAATGTCAAATTGTTTAGTTTATTTGTATGCTTGTTATAGTGTTATTTATTTATTAAATTTTTTAAACCTTGCTTAATGATCCTGTTTGGCTTTTACATTTATTTACATGATCCTGGTACAGGAATTCTGTGCTATGGTTTTGTATGCCGTTTCACCACTGTGGCTTTCTTTGAGATTGCCTCTGTTTTGCATTTTTATGTTGCCCTTCCATTGACTTTTGAAGTTGCAGAAAAAAACTGCTTGACCAAGTTCTGCATCCCTTTCGTTGAATGTGTCAGGACACGGATCTTTTTTATTCTCAAATTACTAGGATGAAATACCCCTGTAGCATTTGTATAGTGGCACTTCAAGTTCATTTTAATTTATTTATCCTGAAAACCTACTTGTGGGTCTTCATTGGATCATCTTGTTACAGAAGCTAATCAATGTTATTCATTTGTCAAGAGGGAATGTTGGGTGCTTCGTGGGGTTTCGCAGGCGAGCGGGGCCACTGGCGCAGGCATTTGGGAAAGGCCCAGGTAGTGTTTCAAGAGTCTCATCTATGTACACAGCTGAGCCCTTGAGTATTGATGTTTTATCTGCAACTCTTGAAAACCAGCCATATATGTGTTGCTTCTATGGCCAAAGACATTAGTACAAAAATATTTTGATTCGAATGTTGGCTATAGAGATCGTTTGTTTCCTGAAGGACAGACAATATTTTCCGCTGAGATTACCACCTATCACTTGTAAATTATAGCTTGCCAGAATGAAACGAACTAGTCTTGCTGGTGAAGCCTCAGTACGTCTGCCGTTGACGACGTTAGAACAAGAATGAATCAAAATAGGACGTTGAACGAGGTACTGGCTAACGGATTGTGGGAGCAACGAAGAACGCTGACAGCTTCATGTGCCTTAACCCCGTTATAGTCAGGACCGTAAGGCCAGAGCAGTAGCTTCTGCCGTGCCCTCCCCGGACGCCCTGGCCCTGCGTAACATCACCTCGTATTCACACGCGCCCAGTATATTTCATCATTAATATAGCTTCCCACTCTTTGCTGGGCATTTGTGCAGTGGTTAAAGTGTAACAGGATGCCAGAATGTTGCACATATAGTTGAAATAGCTGACCACTGCAGGAGAGGGGAGGTGGAGAGAGGATTGGTTCAACTTATTCTGTTTTCAATTAAATATGGATATCAGGTGCCAGAATTAAATGATTCCTGCACAGTAAAGTGACAAATAGAATTTATTTGCATTTTTCTAACATGTAAACTGTAATTTGAAGAATACGAGCAGGTACCCGGCATTGCTGTGTGCTGTCTATTATCTAATTTGTTGCATTTTGAATAAACAATTTTTTTTGTTGCTTGTGTGCTAAACACTTTCCTACACCCACTAAGGAACGGGTCCGAGATACATCATTTAATATTTCCTTTCACATAGCTACACAAGGCAAAGGCACTACAGAGAGATTAAAAAATTAAATTCAATTCTCTTTTTTAAAAAATTTTTTTTTGCCTAAAACACTCCCCGCACCCCACTGATGAACCCCTGAAGCATGGCACGAATCCGATGTTGGCTATCTGAGAAAAAATGGCAACAGACAGACAGCTAACATCTCTCTTATAGTACTGTATAGATTATTTAGATTAACAAAAGTAATAACACCCGTGGATAAATGTAAATATTGTGTGGCCCGTTGCCAGGATTTCTCAAGAGGGGGTGCAAATCCAGAAAACTGAACGTTTTATTCCCAGCAATACAGTGGGCCCATTATCAGAGGGTCCTCAGGGTACCACACCTCCTGGAAAATTGAATTTACGTAGTCTTCAGACAATAATTCCCGCCTCCAGAGACTATTGTGATTAAATATTCTTGTGGACTTGCAAATTTTCAACTCTCTTTTATCAAGCTAAAATAATAAATAAATAAAAAATGCATCATCACATTAATAGCTCTGAATTCGTTATTTTTGTATCAAAATTGTGATTCTACCACATACATTCATAAAGTTTTTTGTATCTATAGCATGCCCTTCATCCAGCAATGTCTGCAATTTATATGCAATTGAGTAAATTTTCCTGGCACTGAACATAATCACCTCACTACCGAAGGTGGATGGAGTAATGTTTTCACCCCTGTCTGTTGTTACTTGCGAAAATTGAAGATTTTTCAAGTTCATTGTTGGTGTTGGTTATTCTTGGTTGTTTGTCTGTCTGTTTGTATGTTCAGTTTGCCTACAGGTCACAATGTACAATTTTAAAACCGATCTTCACTGAAATTTCACCACATGTAATAGTTCGTCATAAGCAAGCAAGAAGCCCATTGTTTTTTGAGGTCAAAAGGTCATCCTAGGCCAAAGGTCAACAGCATTGTTGAAATTTCTAAAATCCTCACATTTCATCCGACTGATGAGAATAGAAAATTTGAACAGGATTTGAATATCAGGTTGCTGAATTCAACCACCACATTATTTGAGTCATCGACTAAAAGGTTTTACCATCGGCCAAGTTTCTAAAGATTCCAATTTTCATCTCATTGACTTGAAATTTGAAGAGGAGTTGCATATTTGGTCATTGAATTCAACCAACTATTATTTTGAGAGTCAACATAGACCAAAAGGTCAACAACTTAGGTGAGATTTCTAAAATTCTCATCATTTTTCTTCTGATTGACTGGAAATTGGGGAGAGGGATTTACATTTCAGGTCACTGAAACAACCAGCCAATTATTTTGAGGTCAACAGAGGCCAAAGGTCAACAACATAGAGTGTAGTATTTCTAAAATCCTTAATTTCATCCTATTGACTGTGAAATTTGAAGAGGATTGCATATCAGGTCACTGAATTCAATCACAAATTATTTTTGAGGTCAACTCAGGCCAAAAGGTCAACATAGGCCGAATTTCTAAAATTGCCAGTTTCATCTCATTGACTTGAAAATTTGAAGACGAGTTGCATATTGTGGGTCATTGACTTCAACCACCAATTATTTTTGAGGTTCAACATAGCCAAAAAGGTCAACATAAGCCAAAAAGTCACAGTCATTTAAAATTGCCAATTTTCATCCATTCGACTTGAAATTTGAGAGGATTTATGTATATTGTTATTGAATTCAACACCAATTATTTTTTAACGTCAAATTTGTTTTATTGATTTCGCAAGTATCGTGCTATGATATGGCATCTTTCTGTTTATGTGACAGTCTGTCTCTGTCTCTATCTATCTATCTATCTGTCTGTCTGTCTGTCTGTGAATGGGATATTTCAAAAAGTTAGGTACAGATTTGGACGAAACTTGGTGGACGCGGTTGGGTGTGTGACAAGGACAAAATGATTCTACAGGGTGTCCCAAAATATTCTCCATACATAGGAAATTAACATTTTTAGCAAAATGTAACTTTATTTACAAAATCTCTACATGATTGCCATTACTTTGTTAACACACACACAAATCGTCTCTCCCACTCATGGTGAACTCGTGTCAACACATCTGGCGTTATGCAAGTACAGTAGTCGTCGACTTACGACCTATGCGACTTACGACTGTTCGACTTTACGACCACTTTACGACGACGACAAACTTTTTTTTTTTCACACGATGTTTTCGCCCGTTCCTGAGAATTTACGAGGAGAAAAAGAAACAAAGCTCACCATGTTACGAAAAAAGCAACTCGGATACCTCGAGCGCTGCCCCAGCAGATAACATCGACGATCCACAGCCAAGCATGAGTGACCAATAACATTTTGTATTTTTTGTATTTTGAATGTTTTTGCAAATCAGTACCGTTATAAACCAATTGTACTGTAGGCAGTGTTTGACTTGAACAAAAAAATGTAATAAAAATACAGAATGACTTACAGATGACTATTGTTCATATACAGTATAATATTTAAAAAAAAAAATAAAATAAGGTTCCGACTTACGACCGGTCGGGTCGGAACCAATCACGGTCGTAAGTCGACGACTACCTGATTCCACTTCGAATGCGTCCTTTAAATCAGGGTTTCTTAACCTTTTTAGTATTGTTTCCCCTTTGAATTGAGTCCGAATAATGAGTTTCCTTCCCACCACATTATCAAACCCAAATTAATAAAAAAAACTAAACTTATTAAAAAATTATTCAATAAAATTTTCATAAAAAAATTGAATACACAATTTATGCATAATATTAAGTGCTTTATATTTTTAACATTAGCATTCCTAAAATCTGTCGTGTTGACTGTCATAGTACGATATTTTTCTTTTATAGTGTCCAAATAAGCATGTTAATTTTCAGTGAATTTTTGTTCCGCTAAATTTTCATCTGCGTTGGAAGCGGTATTCAGACGGACGTATTCAAACGCAAAATAGTTTGAAATTGTTCACCTAAAAAATAATTTTCCCCTGAAATCCGAAAATTTCCCCCAGGTTAAGAATTTAATGCTTTATATGATCCATTTCTGAATCTTTGTGTGTTGATGTGCCTTGCCGATGTTTCCTGCTAAAGTCATTGCAACCTTGCGACAGCTTCCTGAACCAGCCATGAGAATGATTTCAATACGTTCTTCTTTTGACAAAGGCATTTTGAAGGAATCTGAAAAAGAAAGAAGATATAAGCTATGTATGAAGAATTTCAGCAGACATTTTTCTGAAAGTGTTAATTTTCCCTATGTATGGAGACTTTTGGGACACCCTGTATTTTGGTGAAGATCCGAATCCAGCCTGGATACTCTCAGAGAAACTAAATGGTATTCATAGAATACTTACCCCGTGCAGTCTTGAAAGGAGTTGGTGCGAGCCAACTCTTCCGTCAACAAATTTGTAATTGCATCTATCTCCTGAGGTAAATGTGTACAAATTAGACTTTGAAAAGTCTGCTACAGAGTACCTTCATGAGCCTTTACAAAGTAGTTTATTCTCGTTCTCGAGTGTTTTCACATTACTATGGCTGATAAAGACCTCAGAATAGATCGATAAAGTATAGATCGAATTGTTTAAAACGGCAAATTGTACTTCTTATTTGCTTTTTTTTTTCCACCACGTGAGACAATAAAGGCTGAAGCAATTTACAATGATTCATATTTCTAACCGAGGAAGTGCATTTTCTCTGCACATTAGCCTTTGTTTAATTCACCATGTAAGTTCTGAGGGGTGTGCATCATCAAGTAATATGCGCGCTATATCAAATGGTCATGTAACTGGTAAAGTGTCAATTTTTTCCATTGAGACGGTTAAGATATGCGCTCTTAACAATAAACTGCCACTTATATACTGCTGGCAGTGACCAGGTACCAAGATTGTCCGCTTTGATGCAACCCCACTTTGATCGGCCACCAGACCCATTATGTCCTCTTTATTCAATTTAATTCAGATAGGATTTCAAAATTAAATTCAAATCAAATGGAAGACCAACTAAAATAAGTGCTGCATGAGTCATCAGAAGGAACCGATCAAGCAAAAAAGCAAAGATGAAGTCATCAGAAGGAACCGGACAGACTGGGGTTTCAACTGCTACTTCTCTCCCCCAAACCCATCAGCCGCAGCCAGGTTAGCCTTCTTCAAACAAACAATAAAATGAACGAAGATTCAAAATATTAAATAATTCTGACTGTCAGACCATGTGTTGTATCAGATTGAAATTTTAAACTCGGATTCCACTATTAACGGATTCACTGTTCGTGGACCCTGTGTATTTCGCGGGTCATAAAGTGTGACCTGTTTCGACATTCGTGTATTCGATATATATTGTATATATTATATATATATATGTATATTATATATCTATCTATATTACATATACATTACTAGGTAATGCACGCGCGTTGCCCGGGTTCTTTTTGAATGAATTTAATCTTCTGACATAGGTCTGACGCGAGCCCAGTATCAGTTCCCTATTGAGCCCACATATAGCCTAAGGAAGGTTATAGGCTAGTGAGGTGAGGGAAACACCCTCCCCCCTCCCGCTGAGGGCCTCGCCACCTAGCCTATAACCTTCCCGCGGGCCTGTCCCGACAATTTTTGTTTCAGAGGTTTCCTCCTATCTTTACCGGTTCAGGAGAGTTAGTGCGTGTAGACAAACAATAAAAAAACAAACAAACAAAAATCTTCAAATATATATTTATACATATATATATATATATATTATATAATATTTTATTTTTATTACACTTCAGAAGTGGTCTTCTGTATCCACCTGGAGAAATGGAAATCTGCCAACATTCACGGCATTACATAAGAATGTGCAAAAACGGATCCCTTCACCACAGCCCATTAACTTACGTATCTCATGCTTCTTGATCAGTCTGGCACCCGCCTTGCTCTCCAAACTGTCTGCCTATGGAATCCAGGCCAACTCACTCTTGAATTACTGACTTTCTCCCCGCTCATAGTCAACATGTGGCTCTGAACGGAACCTTTCATCTCCTCTCCCTGTCAAGCTGGAGTACCCCAAGTCAGTGTTCTCAGACCCATATAATCCGTTTATCTCTCTGCTGATGACTCCACCCTCTGCCATGACATCTCTCATTCTTCTAACAGACACAGCATCCTCTTCCCTCTCCTCAGACCTTGAGAAAATCTCACACTTGTCAAACCACATCTTGCTTTTGTACCACATTGTCCACCCTTTGTGTTCTCCCCTACCCCTCATCATTGCCGCATCCCATGTTTGTCCGTCTCTGTCTACATTCTCCCTCTCCCTGTTTTAGGTGTTTCCCCTTTCTCCTGCTGTTCCATTTGTCAAGTTGTTGTCCTGATTTCTTCTGTTTACTCACTCTCCCACAATCCTAGATCATACAAAATACAAAGAAAGAAAATTTTTATTTTTATTTTCTAACAATGCCTGAAATTTTTGGCATTTTTCAGGAACATGTCCCCCACTAATAGCATGGTCCAACAGCATATATTTGCATCACTACTAGATCATAATTTAGAAGTTTCACATTGAATGATGCAGCGGTTCAAGAAGAGGAATTTGTAAATATTTTCTTCAATTCAATATGGCTGCCAAGCCATGGGACCATTCAATTAATCATGACACCCTGGGATCCCAAGCTTGAGGAACATGTGTGTGAAGTTTCCCCTCATCTGCCCACCATTCTGGAGAAGATTTTTTTTAAAGGTTTTCGGTAAATCCAATATGGCTGCCAAACCATGTGACTATCATGTCACATGTGGTAAACTTCTTGGTCGTCATGGATAGGCTTATCATACTATAAGGGTCTCCTTGATCTGTTCAGCATTTTGGAGAAGAAGATTTTGAAGGTTAAAAAAAATAAAATAGGCTGTCGAACCACGTGACCAATGACGTCATAATTTTTTTTCTGTTGACTAATTTATCCGAGATGACCTTCAAAAATTTTATAATGAGCGATATTGTGTTCTCCATGTGCAATTATGATGTCATAATGAAGGCACCGATGACATAATTAAGAAAATCACACTTATTCCCCATGGGGAGTACTTGACAGGTGCCAAGTTTCAATTTTTTTTTCCATGTTGCAGTTTCGGAGATAAAGGTCCAACTTTTCTCCTTTTTTTTCCACATGGTTGCCACCACACATGACCAATGGCATTCATAATTATAATTAAAACATTCCACACGAGTAGTCGCATCTTTGGTGAAAAATTCGTGTCATTCGAACAAGCGTTGCAGAGAAAAGGAAACAACAAAATGCGGACACGTCCATTCTACTATGCATGTACGCATGTTCGGGGCCGATTGCTTAACTCCGTGCTCGCGAACCAATCATGTTCTATCCCAGACTCCCCTTTGCTGTTGAATTGTTTGTTGTTGAATTGTCGGTGCTGAGTTTCGATTAAGTTTTACGGTTGGAAATCAATAAATATTACACTGACGATTGCAGATGTTTTATTTTTCATCTCAAAATGCTGTGGGGAAACACTAAAAAAGGTACGGGTTACCAAAAATATCACAACACTGAATTCATAAAGTACTGTACTTTTGCCTTTCAAGTAACAACGCACGTCCATTTTACACTGATTCTACAGTCAGCATTTACTCTGATTTGAACTGTCCGATTTCCAAGCAGCTAAATGACTGTGATCATGACATACTTCACTTGTATATGAGAGAGTCCAAACCAGTGCGCTGTCGTGTTCCCCACCTTGGTGTAAGGTATAAAACAATATTCAAGCGACAATTTCACAAATATCCAGATTATACTTGCGTGGAATGCTTAATAACCTTATTAAGAGTCAAAATCTACCAGAAACGAGACAAGATCAAATGAATAGAATGAGCCTGACATGAAAGGTTGAGAATGATGTTGACTCTGTGCCGGTCAATGCAAATCTTGGTCACTTGATCAAAGCCACATTGTGCTGAACGATCTTCTAATAGAGTAATCTTCGCCTCTGCATGAACTAACATCGGTGTAATTGCTTTTAAAATTTATCCAGCGAATGATTACACTGGGCTGCATTTGAAATATTTTTTCAGAGTGTTAGGTTTTCTCAACGGTTCCTATATTTTTTTGCATGCTGAATCAGAAATGTATGTAATTTCGCTCAATCAGGTCAAGTTTTTATACATCTTTCTATGTATGATGTATGTATATGTTTTATGTATGTATATATAGTATATGTATGTATATATGTAATATATATACATATAATGTATATAAATACATACATACATACATACATAATACATAATAATATTGTTGCGGACCCGGCGTCGGGGCGAGACTACGAGGGTGAACTCCCTTGGTTCCTCCCAGACTCTCCGGAATTGCAAGCCATCACACACAAATAACTTTGTGACGCGGCGGGTCGCTAAGCGACGCCGAACGCCAATAACTCGACCACGTGACTTAGGGTCCTCCATCTAATAGTTCTGTTAACCAGTGGTTCCCAATCTTTTCTATGCCCCCGCCCCTAGGAAATGTTCGATTAATGTTCGCACCCTCTACAAAAGTAATATCACATTTGAAGATGAAGAAGTCTAATCTATAAATTTTCAACCACAAATTGGACCACACATACAATACTGTGGGTGAACAAATTGAACTTAAAAAATAAGCTTTTAACTCGCGTGCATAAAATGCAAGATAAATTGAGCATTAGATTCTAATTTATTCAGAAAAAATTGTAAACAGTAAAATCAATCCCAATTGTGAACATAAAATTCAATGACTCTTTGCTCCTGCTTCTCATTCACAATTTTGTCAAAACGTGGAACCTTCTTGCGACTGCGATCCGTAGGTCTGCCTGTGGATTCAGGCGGATTCTAGATTTTGTCTTGATTGACAAAAGAGAACTGAATCCACATTCACACAAGTATGTTGTTGCAAATGGAATGAGGACACAGAGTGCTTTTTCCACCAAGTCTTGGGAACATATCCAGTGCTGCACACCAAAACACCTCCAAAGTCTTGCTTTCAAATGCATTTCAAGAGTTCGATTTGTCCGCAAATCAATAAATCTTTCCTTCAGCTCTTCATATCTGACATTTTCTCAAATTATAGGAATATGGATTCATGATCCATTCTTCTGAAATCTTCAGTCTCCAGCAGCAAAATATCCTCAAACGATTCTGACAGCATCCAAATGAGCCACAATTTATTCACGCACAGTAGGATTATGGATCCAGCATCATCAACCATCTCTTCTAGTGAAGGAAAATTTTAGAGACTACCTCTTTCCATCCTTCGACGCCAAAGATGTAACTTTCTTTGAAGGAATTCAACTTTTCACATGCCTTCAATATGTTTATCCCTTTTCCTTGAAGAGAAATACTCAGGTCATTCATACGAGTGAAAATGTCAGCTAAGTAAGCCAGCATTTGGGCGAATTCCTGTGATTCCAATGCCCTAACCAGATCACTTCACGCTCCTCCAGAAAAACTTTGATTTCTTCCCGCAGTTCAAAGAAGCGGTTAAAGCTTGTCTCGTGACAACCAACGGACTTCTGTGTGGAAAAGCAAAACTGAATGCTCACAACCCCAGATCCTCACAAAATGATTTGAAGATGCGGTGGTTCAAAGCTCTCCCCTGATCCAGTTGATGATCTTCACACAAGTATCAAGGACTTTCTTCAAATTTGGAGGCAATGTTTTTGATGCTAAAGCATGCCGATGAAGAAAACAATGGGTAATGCAAGTCTGGAATCTCCTTTTTCATCAATGCAGAAATCCAGATTTATTTCCAAGCATTGCAGGTGCCCTGTCAGTCACACAGAACCAATGCCTTTGATATCTAAATCATGTTTGGCAAGAAGTCTTTCACCAGCTGCATCACATCCTTTGCAGTTGTGTTTTTTGGCAGATCTTTACAAAACAGGAATCTGCTTTCACAGCACCATCATTGACATACCTCACTAATGTGATGAGTTGAGTACAACTGGAGAACATCAGTTGACTCATCCAACTGAATAGAGATTTTAAAAGGACTAGCTCGACATCTGAGATGACTTGGTCCAAAATATCATCACCTGATTTGGTTTGAATGACATTATTGATAGGGGCACCTGTTCAAATTTTTTTCTTGCTTCTTTGCCCAGGATAATTTTGCCATTTCCAGTGTACATGGCTTGATGAGATCTTCCACAATTGTATGGGCTTCTTGGATTGTGCCACTCCATATGCCACTCTATACACCAGTGGTAGTACGCAATAATACGTATGGCGGCCAACGTGCTAAGATAAATCACACTCAGTATGGAGACACAATGCAAATTTGTAACACGCTGCAACAGTTTTCCAGCCCATCACCGCGTGTGTACTATAACCATTCACTCACCCGTAAAAATGAACAAAGACAAATATCTTATGCTTACAGTGTAGGCGTAATGATGTACAATGATTATGTCAGATGTTGCGTTTTAATGATTTTTAAAAAGCAATACTCTGACAATCAGTTACTTTACTTGTATGTTAATTCTGTTATTCTCTCCTTTTGATTAAATACTTGTAAACGAGATTACTATCTATGCAACACAACCACCTATTACCACTTCTCAAGGCACACTGGCAGCTGGCTGAGTGATGACTCGTGACTCGTCACTCAAGGACACAAGC
>CM068962.1:55053589-55081626 GCA_035128595.1 Eptatretus atami
ACTAGCTCTGACATCTGAGATGACTTGGTCCAAAATATCATCACTGATTTGGTGTTGAATGACATTATTTGATAGGGGCACCTGTTCAAATTTTTTTCTTGCTTCTTGCCCAGGATAATTTTCCATTTCCAGTGTACATGGCTTGATGAGATCTTCCACAATTGTATGGGGCTTCTTGGATTTGGCCACTCCATATGCCACTCTATACACCAGTGGTAGTACGCAATAATACGTATGGCGGCCAACGTGCTAAGATAAATCACACTCAGTATGGAGACACAATGCAAATTTGTAACACGCTGCAACAGTTTTCCAGCCCATCACCGCGTGTACTATAACCATTCACTCACCCGTAAAAATGAACAAAGACAAATATCTTATGCCTACAGTGTAGGCGTAATGATGTACAATGATTATGTCAGATGTTGCGTTTTAATGATTTTAAAAGCAATACTCTGACAATCAGTTACTTTACTTGTATGTTAATTCTGTTATTCTCTCCTTTTGATTAAATACTTGTAAACGAGATTACTATCTATGCAACACAACCACCTATTACCACTTCTCAAGGCACACTGGCAGCTGGCTGAGTGATGACTCGTGACTCGTCACTCAAGGACACAAGCCACTCTTTGTCGACCCCCTGAAATTCCATCTCGCACCCACAGGGGGTGCGGGCACCCCAGGTTGGGAACCCCTATGTTAACCTAAAGGTCACATGATCTAATTACCGGGGAGCGTGCCCTTAGTACGCAGTTGCTCAAACCGGATCACTTTTTTTTTTTGTATACCTTGTCGAGGCTCGTGTGAGAGCTAAACACACAACGCACAGCAAGGGGGGCATGAGACAAGAGGGGAGGAGTGGGAAGGACAAAACAGTGGGGAACAGAGACATTAGGAGATCTGTGGAAGGGAGAGGGATGGGACGGGAACATGGGGAATAGAAGATGGACATTACAGGGACTTTCAGGAAGGAAAGCAGGGAATTTGAAGGAGGTGGGCTTGGGTGGATTATAGGGAAGAAAAGATCGAGGATTTGGATGGGGATGATAAGAGGTGGTGGTGAACAGCTGTTTTGAAGCCTGGAGGGAAGAATGAGATGAATAGAGTGAGGGAGTTTATTTCAAAGGCGGGAAAGAAGAGAATGAAAGAGTGAAGGTGAGCAGTGATTCGTGATTTTGGTAGTTTTACCAGAAGGGGTTGTTAGCGTACCTTGAGCGCCCTGTGGATGTGGTGGGGACAAATCGCAGAGAGAGCAGGGGGGGAGGCTGGAGGAGGACGGTCGAAGACGAAAGACCACCGACCAACCTGTGGTGATTGAGTGAGAGGCCAAAGACTCAGCCTCATTGCGGGAGATGCCAATGATCCGAAATACCTTGGTTTCTCAGCGTAGGAAGCCGAGAAAGATGGGAGGCAGGAGCACCAGCCCAGAGGGGAGAGCAGTACTCCATCAGGCTGCGGACAAAGATTAGGCTGCGGCTGCGGACCACTCCATCAGGCTGCGGACCTTACCAGATTAGATGCAGCCAAGCGGAACTGCCAAGCACATACCGGCTCGGAAACAGATCGTTGGGGAATAACGTCCCGGCTAAACTCGGGTGCGGGCCATGCTGGACCAATGGAAGAAAACAGGAAAACGAGCTGGTAACATTTCTATACAACACATTTGATTACAATCAAGTGAGGAAAAGTATGTGGCACATTGAATGGGGTTTTATTTTTATGTGCAGCAGGGGATAGCAATAATTTGTGGGGTGTGACAAAAAGCAGCTTACAAAAGAAGACACAGAGCAGGATTATCCCCACTATCTTCCACAATCTTACTTGATCTAGGACAGGTGCCAACACACACAAACACACACAAAAACACACACACACACACACACACGAGAGAAAAAGAAAGGTGAGGTTGAGCACCCTCCAAATACCTGGCGTGGTTGGCTGAGTCACGCGGCCCAGGGTGCTTCGGGAGGGGGTAGTTGGAAAGATACTGGTGTCTACGGTGTGGGAGTGAGGAGGTGCTATGTAGGCGACGTGAGGGGTGCGGTGTCGTGCCAGAGGAAAATGGGATTGCGAGTCAGTGACGTTCTTCTTTGTGCATCCACAGAAGACGGGATAGAGGGGTGGATATAGAGAGAGGAGAATATATGCGTGAGAAGGAATATCCCTAACCTCACTGTGTCAAGGTCTGTATGTGTAGCATGTACCTCCGTGGGATGCTCCGTCTGAGCATTCCCACCTCGTGATATGGCGCGTTATCTCCTGCCTATTTATTCGCCGGGGCTCGTGGCAATGTGTGCTCCGCACTGGTCCATCTGGCTTTGTGTGGGTGGCGGGACGTCGACAGTACGACAGGGAGTCTCGAAGGGTGGCAGTCTCACTCGGATCAGGTTCTCGTAGAAGAAGCTCTTTCGAAGAAGCGCACTCTAACGGCTCTGCGCTGCACCCCTTTTATAAGCCCCAGGCGAAGGGTGGGGCGAGGACCGGAAAGTGACGCGCTGTGGGCCAAATCCTGCTCCTCTGTTGGGCCACTGTAGCCCTGGCCACGCCCTGCCAGGCTGCTTGACCGGAAACCGGCTCAGATGCCTACCAGCTTCTGCACGGCTCGGAGCTCTTGACTTAACATGGGGGCATGCTCCCTGAGCTGGTACCCCGGCCCTGAACGTGCACCAAGTGTAGTCTGTATGTCGGATGGCAGCGGACTTTCTCCGCCACTCACGGGCTCCTTCACAAGCCAAAATGCACACCCGGGACCCGAACCAAACTCCCGGATCGCCCTTCCTGCGACCCCTCCTCGTTGCCTCCGGTCTTGCCGTGGTCCGACGACTGGATTAGGGTTGCAACAATTCCGGACGCTCACCCGAGACGTTCCCGGTGAAATGCGGTGGAGCTATTAGCGTATGTTGCGTGGTCGGGCATCGCGCGGCGCCGAGGACAATCTGACTCTGCGTGGTGCTCCTCAAAATAGAGTGGTGAATTGTAGCAATGCAGAGGTACGAGGGGGTGCGGGATTATTTTTCCCATGTGCGGGAGGCGTTTGTGGTCAAAGTGGTGAGATTTGGTGAGCAAGGTGCGGAGTAAGGTGAGGTGCCGGTTGGAAATTGGCGTGCAGATTTGAATGAAATAATGGCACGCAAATTCCCGGGGCAGGCTGTCTTGTGTGCAACGGGGATGGGGATGAGGATTCGAGCCACAGGAGGCATCGTGGTGTGCTTATTAACAATTGTCTATTGAATGGTGTGTGTGCTTGCATGCTTGTTTTGTACTATGGCTAAAAGTAAAGGGTTAGAGTAGAGGTCAGAGTATGAATCAGTGATACTTATTAGACCTAACGACGAGACTCACGCAACACACTTCATCCCGTTAACCCACTGGACATGAGGGGAGGACTAACTACATGAATACTAATGAAATAACTGCCTGGGGATCACTGTATGTTGGGTGCCATTGCCTTCGAGGCATGTGGTTTTTCAGAACTGCAACAATATATATATATGTTTTTTATATATGAGAGCACACTGAGCAGTAAAGTAATAAATTCTTTATTAAAGCCTTCTGCTTTGACAATAAGTTAGTTCTTCAAAATATGCATTATTTCTTTCAGAAATGAACTACAATAAATCCTCGTCCAACATGGGTGTTCACAACACACTGTTATACCATTTTTAGTGTCACAGATTGACAGCATTGGTGTGGCCTGCAAATTTGGTGGTGACCAAAATGTTTGCGGTTGTGATACTTATTTATCCATCGGTAATAAACCTCAGTCGAGCAAAATTGTTGTCATTGCCTCATCATATGGTGGCAAACACCTCTGAGTTTTATGATTGAAAATGATTTGTTTAGCTCGGTTGTTTTTTTTGGTCTTAGACTTTCAGGTATAACTTTGACTTTTGTGTGCAATGCAATGCAAAGTCTGCATAGAAAAGCCAAAAAATGACAGACACACGCTGTATGTAATGTAAACATTGAGCATCAAATCTTCTCACAGGCTCCAAAGACACCATTGCAAAGAAGTATGGACATACTTGGGAAGCAACTATCTTTCTACTCACTGGGCATCATCGGTGAGAGATACTTTCATCTTAAAGATGGCATTTGAGACTCCTTCATTGGGAGTAATGTTTTGTTTGATTCGACCTTCCTCGCTGCTCTTTTTGCAATTTTTGAGAATTTTGATTGAAGTGGTGGTGTATATTTTGAGATGCAAACCTGTTGAATTTTCCTTGCATTGACCTCGTAAGAAGTTCATGGATCAGCTTGTTTACATACAAAGTGTCCCTTTAACTCGGTACCCATTTTTATTTATTGAATACAAGCATGCACAACTTTTCAGTTGAAACTTAACTAGTAATAAGCGTTCACAACCATCCTTGATCATGTTGTAGAACGTCGGCCAAGGCCCTCACTTTTTAAATTTTATTCCATCCTCACTTTTTCATCTGTTAGTTTTCTCTGCAACTGCTTGAGCGATTGACACAAAATTTTCAACATGGGAGCCATGGAGAAAATTTTATTTCTTAACAAAGTTACGTGATGATTGGATGGAAAATACGGCTGGCATTCCAAAAAGTCTGTTTTCTCTAGGCATGGGTTGGAGGGTGCTTCACGTATCAGGAATAAACGGCCTCAATCTCACTTCGCTTGGTCTCAGCCAAATTATGTGGAACAGAAAGAGTAAGTTTTGTTGGGTAATCAACATGTCCACCTTTTATTTCAATTAGCATTTGTTTTTTTCATCTTTTTTTGTATGAACAAGCTGTTCATAAATTCCTTGATTCAATGTTCCCAAGAAAATGAATTTGTCATGGTGGACCAATCGCTTGGCCCCCCAAGATCCCATGACCTGACTCGGTGTAATTTTTTTTTGTGGTGGTTCATCAAGGACAGAATTTATGCCACACACTCAGTCATTGGATGAGCTATGAGATTGCATTACTAATGCTGTTCAGGGCATAACCTTTGCCATCTCTGTAAAAGTTACGGACAATATTGTTCGTCTCTAGATTGTATTGAAAGAGAAGGTGGACATTGGACATGTTGAGTAACCAAAACTTTAAAATTACTCTTCAACTGGAAAGTTGTGTGTTTGTTATATTCAATAAATAACAAGAATGACTGCACTGTGGTCACGACCTGCAACACCAAAAAAATTTATATTTGCCTTCTCTATCAACTTAACTCCCTCATCCTTTCTCATGTCCCCATGTCCCATGTTGTGAAATCTGGGTCTGAGGAGAAAAAAAAAATCTCACGGCTCAGATTACATTCTTTGATCTGTCTCATTAACCTTGTGCAGTGCCTGTCCCGTGTTCTCTTGTGAATGAATAAGATTCATAGCGATTCCAAACAGAGGATAGTGCTGCAATACCAATGTCCAAATGCTGGAGCTCAGATGATGATAGAGATAGGTGATCATCCTCTCTTAGGGATAGGACATTTCAGGCACCCACCCGATGGGCCTGCATCAGGTTAAACCGAGGAGGCCAGCATTTGGTGGCCGACACCACAGCACCACCCCCACACACACTACAGCACTACAGCACACACCACTGCAATCTGACCCAGGAAGGTTACCCCGTGCTTTGCCTCCTATCATTAAAGAACGGGGGTCCCGAAGGCTTTGCCCCAATCCTGTCATCTGGTAAGCTACCCTGTGAAGGGCTGCGGCACACTTGGTACTCCCATCGAGTGGGTTTTCAGTTTTCTTTGCATTTTCTTTTTTTTATTGTGCGTTTTGCTGAATGAAGTGTTTTATGGTGGCTGGAGTGCAAATCCTGCCACCAACCTCCTCAAGAGATGTACCCAACTGCAAGAGGACATCTGCAGACACAGTTGTACACCAGATATGGATGGCTGTTGGCTCTCAAGGAGCTCCTCCACCTTTTGACAGGTTTAAAAAAAAAAAAATTCTGCTGGGTGTCCATATCCATACACCCTCCTCAAGAGGATGCCTGGTGGCGGAGAGGGTTTAGTCACCGCCAAGCTGACCACGAAGCAAGTTAGTACAGGTTTACATGATACCTGTAGCAAGTCACAGATCTGATCTGGCCTGACATTAAAGAAATCAGATTAGTTAGAGGAATCCTGCTCAAAAATGTGTATAGGAATGGGATGCTCCCCACCTTGAAAGAACCAAAACGGACAGAATGGAAGGAGCCAGACACTGTGTACTGCCATACTACCCAGGCCTGTCTGAAAGGATTGGCATGGATTGGTGCAGCCTACAAGTCTCTATGCACCATCCATTATGTCATTTCATAACTAAAGGACATTATAAATTGGTGATAAATCTGGAGTAGTTTACCATTCGTCATGTAGAGACTGACCAATTATACATTTGTGAAACTGGAAAAATTTAAAACAAAGGCTAGATGAACATGAGCGAGCAATCAGGCTTGGAATGGTGACGCAGTCAGCCATAGCACGTCATTGCCTGCAATCTGGCCACAAATTTGACTTTGGGACCCGTGTACGAGAAACGACGTCCAAGAAATGACACAGGTTGATAATGGAAGCATGGCATGTGAAGAGCCGACAGGGTGGTTTAACTGGGGAGATGGTTGTAGACTTGAATTCCTCCCGAACGCCCGGCCTGAGGCTGCCGGACACAGAAACTCTGCACCCCAGCAGGTTGCTAAGCAACCACGAACGCCAATTGGCAGGCCAATCCGGGTAGTGTTGCACTACTTCTCATGATACTTACCTGTGGACAGCTGGCTAATTGGGGTCACGTGCCCTCGGCGCACACTCGGATTACTGCCGAGCATTACTTACAGTGAGTGTGCACTGGCTAACGAAGCAAATTATTGGCGTAGAACTTCCCATCCACCTTACTTGTGCACTGCATCGGACCAAAAAGGAAAAGTCAACCGAGCCATTGGAAATAACAATAAACAATTATTTATTACAAACACACAAGCAAGCAATCATTTAAAAGCAAGTATTTATAAGCAAGAAAGAAAAAGCACATAAGAACAGATTTAACCATAACACGTATTCTTCTTCAATCTTACTTACACAAAAGACTTGGCCATCATTCACTCAGGGTGAAGACTAAAACAAGAAGGACTTGAAAATAAAATAAAAGTAATGCATGAAGAAAATGAAGTAGTCTTTTTGTTTCCCTCACCTCACACAAATATACATGAGAATGTGGGAGAAAAATGAATGGGGAAGATGGGCAGTGGCGATGTGCAGCGATGGGGATACACAACCGTGTCCCTGAATTGCCCAGACCCAGTAGGCGAGTCTTCTCCGGTGTCCCAGATATGTGAGTTAGATGTACGACTCGCCATCCTCTGCCTCAGTTTCTTCTTCCTCAGGCCCCTGTCGATGAGGTGCTGCCGCTGTTCACCCTCTTCGTCCTTCGTGGCTGACAGGATCTTGAGGGCAGGATGACGCTCGTGGAAGGAGTGTTCTTTTTCCACAGAAGCTCAACACCAACTGCTCGTGAAACCTTCCTTCCTATACCCTCACATGCTTTTGTTCCTTCCCTCACGAGCCTTCTCGTCTGCTTTCTGCCTTTTGCTTCCCTCAGCCTTTCTGCTTTGTGAGCCGTCTGCTCAGGAGCGCTTTTCGTCCCTGCTCGCGCGAGCCTGTCTCGTGTGCTTCTGCCTTTTCTGCCTCTTCTTCACATCAACTCTCTTCCCTCCTCCCACAAGCCTCCCCCTCCCATTGGTCCGCAGCTGATGCACAGCTGGTGCACGGTGTCACTTGTGAAAATTGCCACGCTATTCTGAGGGAACTTTCAACGAAGCCCCCACCCTACCCTCTACGCGTCCAAAGCCGTGACGAGAGCCCTCAGCCCCCTCCCAGCTTGCGCAAAATGCCCACTCGCACTGTTCTGCACTGTACCATGCCTGCGAGAAGCGTAGCACCTCGTAGGCCATGCCGAGCACCAAGCATCATGAACATGCATGTAAGAGCACCCAATGGGTTATTGAGCAATGCACGGATGGAGGGAACACGGAAAGGAATTCCGCATGATCGAGGGACGACGAAGCGGCCGTGGGATTGAAGGTAAAGGACCGATGGGGTGAAGGGGAGAGACTGTTGAAAGGTTGTTTGCTGGAGGCGAGATTATTGGTGGACTGTTGAAACAGGCCGATGGGGGAATGGAGGGATAATTGAAAATAACAGAGGGATTGAACAGAACGATCGTGTGAAGGAGGAAAGATTGAAAGTAACAGAGGGCTGAAGTTGGGAGACATTACACTGGAAAAATGCAGCCTAGCCAACACATGCCCCCTGAACAGCCCTTTGACAAGGGACCAAGGACTGTCTAAACAAAGACGAATGAAAGAACTGATACTCGGGTCACCTACGTGTCCATGTGGGCTCTCCCTCTGAGGTAAGTTTTCCAAAACCATAACAGTGACAGTCAGCCATAACATGTCGTTGCCTGCAATCTGGCCACAAATTTGACTTTGATGGGACACGTGTCCTTGACATGACGTCCAAGAAACGACAGGTTGATACTGTAACCCGCAAACCCACACAATACACACCTCTGATGCAAATGGCAAAAACTGGATGGTGCAAACAGCTGGATAAGGCAAGCAACAAACAACAACATTCAATCTCAAACACCAAATCCACATGTGTACAACACCCAACGGGAACCCCAGCAATCGCACAACCCACACCTCATAACGTCCAACCCGGACATTAAACCAGCCATTTTAGTGCCCCGGAAACACAAAAACAACAAGTGCACACACATGCTCACCCACACACATACAACACAAGATCACGTGTAAGTAAAAAAACAAAAAAGAGCAGAGCAGCCCATCGATAATGTGATTTGATGTTTATTTTGCTTGAGGTTTGCAAAATAAAATACAAAAAGCACTCCTCCATTTGACCTCGAGCACCAGCATGTGACCAGAAATGAGCGGTCGTATCGGAAATAAAAACCAGACATGTACCGAGGCTCGGGTCTATTGGCCTGAGGAAGCCTGCTATGAAGCGGGTGAAATGTCACCTGAGACCGGGTCTGCTCTTGCTTATTGCTCAAATCAGCGGAGTATATCTAGTTTACTTTTGGCTGGAAGCACACGGGTGTGGCCGACTCAGGTTAACACCACCAGCCCCTGGACGGCCGAGCGGTTCCTTTTTCATAGGAGGCAGACACGTTGATCATCGGAGATTATCACACGTGCTTGAAGGGCATGGGGCGCAATGGCGGAGGGGCGGAGGAGCACTGCACAGGGTCGCTGCACCAGGACAGCACAAGGAGGGTTTATACTCGAACCCAACTACAAATACATGGCTACAGTTTCTTAAAAGGAATACATTTAATGAAAACAAACAAATATTTACAAAGGACAATAATTCAACAGGTAATGATAATGAAATAAATATATCCTATAGTCGAGGCGCCTCCTCAAACAGACTCAAATACAGACAGAGGGAAAACAAAATAAAAAGAAAACCCTTCCTTTCAACTATTCTCGAACTTTACCTGGCCCAGAGCTGGCCCCCGTGGAACTTGGAATCAAGGCGCCTCTATTCGCACGTGCAGACACGTGCAACAAAATGGCGCTTCTCTCGTAGCGGGACAAACGCATGCCAGGCAATCCGTGAGTGGCACTCCACACCAAAGCTCAGAGACCCAGTGCAATGACTGTGCGCCAATTGTCCCCACTGACCCAATCAAGAGCCAAAGGCCAGTGTCTTGCTTCACCGCCCGAGCCAAATCGCCTCAACACCAATACAAGGGTCGTGTCGTCCTCTTCAGCATACACTCACTCACCCTCCGCTTTCGCCTCTCCAAAATCCGCAACCCCCTTCCTCTTTGATCACGGCTCTCCAAAAATGTGCCAGCCAACCTTCCTCTTTGATCGTGCCTATATATCCTCCGCCTCCGGGCAGGGCGTGGCTTGCTCGCACAAAACCCGGGAAGGCGGGGCTTCTGCCCGCTCGGCTAGCTTCTGATGTCACACCCATCAGTCAGCCTCGAGGGCGTGACCGCCTGTTATCGCCCTTTGAAGGCGGGTCTTTCTGCCTGCTTGTTGTGGTTTTAGGGACGTGTTCCCCACCTTTATTGCCGATCTTGAAATATAAAAGCAGAGGGAAAAATCACACAGGGGTGATTACATACTGTAGAAGCTTATTCTTAAACCCTAGCTAATTAACACGACATCACCCCCTCGTGTGGTGACACATAACACTTGAGCTCACAGGATCCCTACTTTTACATTGAGATGCCTCCACGTCCACGGACCAAGCAACTCTACACAATGCTATATTCCCTTTTAAATTCTTCCAGCTACCCCCATAACTGTAACAATACACAGTATGTATGTATGTATGTATATTGATCAGGTGATTAATTTTAATGTCGTATGTTTTCCACAGATTACTCAAGTATCGGTATTTTGCTTTAGAGTATAATTCATTTCATGTGTTGAAAGGTACATTCTTTTGATATTTTATGCAATGGAAGCTTGGGTAAATGCGAACTCCCCTACGACCTTGAGTTTTATCATGCTCCATCACTCCTCTGATGCAAATTCGTGAAGAATTGCCCTTTGTTTGAAGCAACAATGAAAATTTGTATACTACTTATTCATTTTGACACAGAAATTTTCAGCAATGGTTTATTTTGCCTGCATGTCTTTTTACCAGGTTGCATCATGCTGATTGGGTGGCTTCAAGGAAAATACATTCTGGACATGTTTACTATTGGTGTCAGGTAACCAGCACCATGATGGTCCTTCCTTTTTATTTACTCCTTTGGTTTCCTCCTTCACTGACTGCCTCAAAATTCATTCTTTCATCAGTCATTAGTTCACTTTGTATGCAAAGATTTGCATTCTGAACAATGCATTTCTCATTGACCTTTATTAGTTCTGTTATTTATTGTGTCTATGTGTCTGCCTCTACACAAGCGCATCTCTGTGCGGTGTCTTTACACGTGTGTGCCAGCATGTATCTTTGCCCACACACGTGTCTTTGCTTGTGTGTGTTGTCGACATCAAACGGTGGAATGGAGCCCTCCCAGGGACGAAAGTATTACCTTCTTTATTTAATATTTTGAAGGATCAAGTTGTTTTTGAAAAGCGTGCTCTCTTCCTTCCCTCTCTCTCTCTCTTCCCTCTCTTCTCTTCCCTCTCTCTCTCTCTCTCTCTCTCTCTCTCTCTCTCTCTCTCTCTCTCTCTCTCTCTCTCTGTCTCTCTCTCTCTTCCTCTCTCTTTCCTCTCTTCTCTGTCTCTCTCTTCTTCCTCTCTCTCTCTCTCTCTCTCTCTTCTCTCTCTCTCTCTCTCTCTTCCTCTCTCTCTCTCTTCCTCTCTCTCTCTCTCTCTTCTCTCTCTCTCTCTCTTCCTCTCTCTCTCTCTTCCTCTCTCTCTCTCTTCTCTCTCTCTTCCTCTCTTCTCTCTCTCTCTCTCTCTTCCTCTTTTTCCTCTCTTTTTTTCTCTTTCCTTCTCTCTCTCTCTTCTCTTCCTCTCTCTCTTTCCTTCTTCTCTTCTCTCTCTCTCTTCCTCTCTCTCTCTTCCTCTCTCTCTTCTCTTTCTCTCTCTCTCTCTCTTCCTCTCTCTCTCTTCCCCTCTCTCTCTTCTCTCTCTCCTCTCTCTCTTTTCCTCTCTCTTCCTCTCTCTTCCTCTCTTTTCCTCTCTTTTCTTCTCTTTTCTCTCTTCTTCTCTCTCTCCTCTTCTCTCTCTTCTTCTTTCCTCTCTTTTCTTCTCTTTTCTCTCTTCCTCTCTCTCTCTTCTCTCTTCCCTCTCTCTCTTCCTCTCTATCTCTCTCTCTCTTCTCTCTTCCCCTCTCTCTCTTCCCCTCTCTCTCTCTCTCCTCTCTCTTCTCTTCCTCTCTCTTCTCTATATCTCTCTCTCTTTCCTCCTCTCTTCCTCTCTTCTCTCTCTTCTCTCCTCTCTCTCCTCTCTTCTCTCTCTCTCTTCCTCTCTTCCTCTCTCTCTTCCTCTTCCTCTCTCTCTCTCTCTCTCTCTCTCTCTCTCTCTCTCTCTCTCTCTCTCTCTCTCTCTCTCTCTTTCCTCTCTCTCTTTTCCCTCTCCTCTCTCTCTTCTCTCTCTCTTCTTCCCTCTCTCCTCTTCCTCTCTCTTCTTCTCTCCCTCTCTCTCTCTCTCTCTCTCTTCTCTCTCTCTCTCTCTCTCTCTCTCTTCTTCTCTCTTCTTCTCTCTTCTTCTCTCTCTCCTTCTCTCTTCTCTTTCCTCTCTTCTTCCTCTTCCTCTCTCTCTTCTCTCTCTCTTCCTCTTCCTCTCTCTCTCTCTCTCTCTCTTCCTCTCTCTCTCTTCCTTTCTCTCTCCTCTCTCTTCTCTCCTCTCTCTCCCTTCTCTCTCCTTCTCTTCTTCCTCTCTCTCTCTCTCTCTCTCCTCTCTCTCTCTCCTCTCTCTCTTTTTTTTCCTCTCCTCCTCTCTCTCTCTTCCTCTTCTTCCTTCTCTCTCTTGCTCTCTCCTCTTCCTCCTTGTTTTTTTCTTTTAATCTCTCTCCTCTTTTTAGGTCATCTCTACCGAGATGACCTAATAAGCCGGACCAAATGTCCGTCCGTACGTCCGTCCGTACGTCCGTCAACAATTTTTCTTTCCGATCTTGATGAACTTAGTATGTGGGTAGAGGTCGATGAGTGTTGCACAACGATATAACTTTTGTCCGGGTTCAAGGTCAGGGGAGGTCACGAGGTCAGTAAGTTATAAAAATCGCCATTTTCAAAACCTATCTAGTCTGCCATTCTACAAAGATATTCGGCAACTGTTTTATTGATTATGATAGTAAAAAATATTATCTTGTATCTAAACCGGACAGATTTTTGAATTTCCATCCCGTTTGGCCGCCACGTAACTTGGAAGATGTCAAAAACACTCCCGGTACAAAAGAAACTTTTTTACTTCCGATCTTGATGAAATTTGGTATGTGGGTAGAGGTAGCGATGAGTGATACCCAACGACATATTTTTTCCCCGGATTCGAGGTCAGGGTCAAGGTCACGAGGTCACAAAATTGTGAAAGTCGCCATTTTCAAACCATATCTCGTCTGTCATTTAGAGATATCTGGCAACGGTTAATCGATTATGATAGTAAAAACACTTATAGAGATGACCGTACCCCACACGGGGTAATTTTTCTATTTTCTTTTTAATCTCCTCTTTATTTATCTCAAATATATACATTAAGACCACGACATTTGGGTGGGATAGGTTCCTGAAAAATGTTGCGAATGTTGGGGGCATTGTTTCAATGGGAAAAGGTCCCAGATAGATTAATGGGATAGGTTCCTGGCGGTTCATGATTCACAAGGGAAATTTTAAAATTTCACGAACACTAATGCATGATTACAGTTTCATTAAAAATGCTTACAAAAAAAAAAAAAAAAAAAAAAACCAGCAGGTATAGTTTCTAAGTTTTATTCAGATGCAATGTAACTTTTTGATGTGATTATGATGATGAGTTAGAAACTCCTTTGAATAGGATGCAGGTGAGGGTGCTGATGAGTTGTACACCTAAGGGGATGCAGGTGAGGGTGCTCAAAGGGATTTGCTGGTGAGGATGCTGGTGAGGGTGAGGATAAAATGCTCCACAGAAAAGAATTGATGACATCATCGGTCTGAAGTGGCTGAGCAGATCGATGGCGAAACTTTACACATATGATCGCCTATCCATGAGGAACAAAATATTCACACGTATGACGTTATAGGTCACATGGTTTGGCAGCCATATTGGATTTACCCGAAAACCTATAAAAAGACACCACTCAAAAGAAGGATTGGCGAGCGTCTGCAATCTCTAATTGCTCTTCTTGCTTGTTTGTTTGTTTGTCTGCACAGAACTTTCATGTTTATCTCAGCAACCACTTGTCAGATTGAGCTGAAATTTTCACCATTGGTACGACTACTCATTTAGAATGTTTTAATGATAATTATGACGTCATACGTCACGTGGTGTGGCAGCCATGTTGTTAACCAGAAACACTTTTTGGACTTCTATCTCTGAAACCTATCAAGGAAATAACTTTAAACTTGGCAGATAGCAAGTACGGCTCATTGAGAGGTGATTTTTTTAAATGACGTCATAGCTGCCATGTTTGATATGACGTTATTGACATCATATTTGTTGCATATGTAGAACAACTACATTCGATACTATGAAATTATTTGTAGCGGTCATCTGGGGATAAAATGTTCCACAAAAATGTTTTTTTGATGACGTCATCAGTACAGTGATTCGCAGCCATATTGTTTAAAAAAAAAAGGCTTTAAAAAATCTCCTCTCTGAAATGGCTGAACCTGGCATCATGCCAAGCAGTTTATAAAAATGGAAGTTTAATTATGTTTTCATTAATTACGTACATACACTACAAACAAACAAACGCCACACAAAATACACCACAAAAAATACACCACTACACAAACACCACACAACACACAACTACACAAACACCATACAACACACCACACAAAACAAGTTCTGGCCAGGGTCTTCAATCTCTGATTGCTCTTTTTCTTGTTAGTTCTGCGTTGACAAAATACATTTTTTGAGCTTTTATCTTTTTGTCTTTATCTTTTCTCTTTGTTCTGCACAATACTTGATACCTGATACTTGTATAATATTCTGCTCTTTCCAAATAGCTTTAGAAGATCTTGTGAATGTACATTATTTCGTAAGCTGATTGCTGTGGCTCTTATAAAATAAATTTTATTTTGCATATAACGTGCATGTTGTTTTTCTTTTTCTTTGGTGCTTCAGTCTTGCAGTTGCCGCAATTCCAGAAGGTCTACCTATTGTAGTCACCGTAACACTGGCACTGTGCGTGATTCGTATGTCAAAGAAAAACGCCATTGTGAAGAAGCTGCCTATTGTTGAGGCACTTGGTATGATGCCCATCTATTCTCATCAGGACTGATCTGGTGATTTTTTGTCTCATCATGAGTGTTTATCAGTTGATCTGTAAATTTCTTGTGACATCACAGTTGTTCTTTTTGTGATTTATTTGATTATATTAAAAGGTTTGCTTTTTAGGTCATCTCTACCGAGATGACCTAATAAAGCCGGACCAAATGTCCGTCCGTCGTCGTGACGTCCGTTCGTCAACAATTTTCTTTTCCGATCTTTTATGAACTTAGTTATGTGGGTAGAGGGTCGATGAGTGTTGCACAACGGATATAAACTTTTGTCTGGTTCAAGGTCAGGGTAAGGTCACGAGGTCACGTAAGTTATAAAAAATCGCCAATTTTCAAAACCTATCTATCTAGTCTGCCATTCTACAAGGATATTCGGCAACTGTTTATTGATTATGATAGTAAAAAATATTATCTTGTATCTACCGGACAGATTTTTGAATTTCCTTTCCGTTTGATCGTCAGTGTGATCTGGAAGATGGCCAAAAACGCCGATGCGTTCCGCAAAGAAGGAAGAGAGAGAGAATGAAATATAAATATAAAACATTTTTAGCCTTTTATATTTATACATTTTCCGCGAAGGTGAAAAAGTTCAAAAACCCGGAAATGTTAAAAAACGTCGGCATTTATTTTCAAAATATAATTTCGTGCGTGCGCGCCAAAATGCCGTGTCATCTTTAACCGAGCTACGCAGTTCGAGCTGCGCAGTAGAACTGCGCAGTAGTCTTCGGTCATAACTGAACATTGAGAACTTGTGGTATTATAGAGATGACCGTCGCCCCCACACAGGGGTAATTTTTTAATGTTGTTTTTTTCATTCTGAACATTTATGGCACTATGTATTGCTTCATTGTGTTCTTTTTACACTCTGGACTGGGCTTGACAAATCATATGACATTAGTTGCATTGTTTTTTGCTGTTTGTGCTGATGATATGTGTACTTTAAAATAAGATGCATAATATACTTGGATGCAATGCTGGGACTTGGAAGCAAAAACTCGATTCGGATCCGCTCGGTAATTTTGGCATAAATTCATTTTGGATTGGCTTGCAACAAAGTGTACATAAAAGTATGCAAATTTTTTAAATTTTTATACAATTGAGACTCGTGTAAGAGTTAGAATCAAGTGAGTGTAAATCAATCGCATGAGAGATGCATGGCCTCAATCTAAGCTGCGTTGACAGATACAGCTGGCCACAGCACTGCTCGCATTACAATACAATGATGTCCTTATGCAGGAAATGATAGCGATGAATTTGTGACTTGATAGTGCAAAGTTCATTTCCATTCCCTTCATCCTATAATCTAGATATAAAAGTAGCTGAGTTTCTCCATCATGCTTCATTCGGAATGGTTTCTTGCTGTCGTCGAATAATACAAATAGTACCGTTGGAAAGGTGATAATGTATGTACTTGATTGGAAAGCTAATAATCGATTTACTTGAAACAAAAATTTGTTTGTTTAATCACAAACTTGCTTGTTTTGAAAGACTCTTTCGGGTTTGAAGAAGGAGAAGAAGTACTCGTGGTTTCTTCACGCAGTGATTCAAACAAAACATTAATTATTTTATGAAAGTAGGAACCATTTAGAAGAACATGGAAGGAGCACATAAAATTACATGTAGTAATATTTCTCGAAGTAATTGAAAAATGTATAGAAGTACATGGAAGGAGCACACAAACAACAACAACTATAGCCATGACAACAACAACTGAGTGTTCTAAAATTTCCTGTTTTTTTGTGTTTTCCTTCATTTTACATCCTCAGTGACAGATACATATGGAATATGCTTGTGAAGTACGACATGCTGTCTTTTGATTAAACCCATCAGCTGTTATGACGATGAAGTTCATTAGAAAAAGATATTGCTGTCGACTCAACAACATGAAAGTGTAGATAAGACTTACTTATTATCTCCACAGGCCTGCTGCTTGATATTGTTTTTCAATTCTTATTCTAATGAAGCATAACTCAAGTTGACTATACTTACCCAAATTATGACATTTTCAGAAGGGTATCCTGGATTACAAAAATAACCAAAACTTGAATGTAACCTTTCATCAAACCAGATTTTAAGAATTGTATGTATACATGGTTGAGTTCACTGCCCATACAACGATTCTTTCTGAATAGAGTTATTACTTATGCACATTGATAACCAAATATGAACACACAAACTGGCTATTCAACGAATCAAACTTGACGAACATGCCATGATCATTGCTCGAATGGCTTTTTATGATGCTAAGACGTTTGCTTCAATGCTTGCAACATAAAAAGTGTGAATGCAACAGTATTATAACCAACGGGAACAAATGCTGTCACTGAGTTTGAAGCTGTACATATTCTTTGCCATGAAAGAGCATTGCTTTAATGCTGGGATTGTTGTTTGTTTTTTTTCTTTCTTTTTTTTCTCATAGGATGCTGCAATGTCATTTGTTCAGACAAAACGGGCACGCTCACGAAAAATGAAATGACTGTGACTTGCCTTCGGACAGCAGATGGTCTTCATGCTGATGTAAGAATTCTTGTCCATTGTTTTTGTTCTTGAGCAAATGTTTGTCCAAAGCTAATGTGAATTTATCATCATGTAAAACTGGATTTCAAACCTCTATTTGCAATTACATCAAGCATTCTTAACCTTCAGACAACAGTTGAGACAATATATATATATATATATATATATATATATATATAAGTTTCAATGTGATTTGGGGGGTGTACTTGTACCCGATTTATCGTCCGATGGTTGAATTAATTGTTAAAATCACAAACATCTTGTATTCGTTCTTGTTTTGCCTATTGTTTGCTTTAAAACAAGAATCAATGTTTAAATTGTTAAATACTTAGCATTTCAGTTGTATGTATGAAGTATTGTAATGACTGGCTAAAATGTGTGAACTAAAATATCTCTCAACAGGTGACAGGTGTGGGTTATAATGCAGATGGTGATGTGCGACTGGATGGCGAGTGTGTGCATGGTTTTTCTCACCCGTCTATCACCAAGCTTGTTGAGGTAATACTTTGTAATTGTTATACATGTTAAAGAAAAAAACAATCAATTCTAGTTCTCCCATATGTTCTGAATATGCCTCATTTCTCGACACAAATATATTCCCCATTTCAGGGTTATCTCAAGTCATTCATGTATATCGTATTATATTTCATGATGCTTGACCAACCATAATGGAAAACGAATCTTATTCCTGAAGGCTCGCGTCGATCTGTGTTGGCAAGAGGCTGAACAATGAATGGAATTAACAGAACATTGATTGAAGTACATTTAACCACCTTGGGAAGCAATGTGAAGCTGACCTTTTAGCCGTTAACCCTTTGTCAGAACAAGTTTTTTTTTGAGCTCCACTTTTGCTCCAACGGAGGATTCATGTCCAAAACTCCAGCTTCCCCAGATTGCCATGGTGGTTAGCATGCTTTGATGAACGGTCTATTGATTCCATCTATTACCAAACATACTTGCACCTTCAAGGCATACCTTCACTAGACATCAACACGCTTTCAAATGTTTTAAAATATTGTTGAAATGACAAAGAAAAAAAATCACTTTTAAACACCTTCATGTGTGGTCCAAGAAATATATAGTTTTTTTTATCCCCCGCCGCGTGGCGGAAGGGGGATATTGTTGTCACCCAGGTCGTCCGGCTGTCCTCCGTCCGTCCGGGCGTCAACATTTATAGCTGTGAGTGCGATAACTCATAAACTGTTCGCCATATCGATTTGAAATTTGGGTCACACATGTACCACCTGAAAAAGAAGAACCCTATTGATTTTGGGCGTGGCCGGATCCAAGATTGCGCACTGGGGCGGCCATCTTGAAAAAATGTTTTTTCGCATATCGATTTGAAAATTTGAGTCACAACCATGTACCACCTGAAAGGAAGAACCCTTATTGATTTTGGGCGTGGCCGGATCCAAGTTGCTGACTGGGGCGGGCCATCTTGAAAAAATGTTTTTTTCGCCATATCCGATTTGAAATTTGAGTCACACATGTACACCTGAAAGGAAGAACCCTATTGATTTTGGGCTGCCGGATCCAAGATTGCCGACTGGGGCGGCCATCTTGAAAAAATGTTTTTTGTAATAATGGAAAACCGCTTATCTGATTTCAATTTATTTTGGTTACTACGTTCCTCACCCTGGGAACTTTTTCAAGATGATGACCAAATGGTGTCTTGTTTCCAATTCACCTCCTCATTATCTGGAATATGTATGACCTTTTTCATTCAATGGCGGGGGATTCCCCATCTCTGATGGTATATTTGATGATTGTGTTGCAATTAGTAATGAACCCTTACTACAAGGAAGCCAATGAAACCTTGTTTATAAACAGGGATCCAAGTCCTTTAGTGGAGCTTGTACACATATTTCTTATCGGACAAGGACTCAAGACATGGCATGGATGGCAAGGACCATTAAGAGCCGATGGGAAAATCACCAGGATACAGGATTTAATCTTGGGACAAATATACCAGTCGAAGTCATCGTAGTCGTAGTTGTCTGAGGAAGTATCCTCTAGTTCCCGGTCTCTGCTTCAGCAAAACCTATCGTGTGTGACTGCGTGAGGGATCAGTACAAGTCAAATATTTTCCTCCACCAATTCCTGTCAAAGTTAACTTTGAACAATTGGACAACTGGACAACTTGCTGTGGCAGACTGTTCCAGTTGTCCATCACTCGATTGCTGAAGAATTTGCTTCAAACTTCCAAGCGCCTCCTTTCTTTGAACAATTTCAGAGTTATCCCTTGTAGATGAATAGTGGCCTTGAGTGACAAAGTGCTCTGGATCCAGTTTGACAATTCCATGCAATATTTAGTACACCAATATCATATCTCTTTGTCTTTAGTATTTGAGGGAATGCATGTTCAACTCCCTGAGCTTCCCTGGTAGCTCACCTGGCATACTTCAGGATCAAGTATGGGAGTTCTCCTTTGTATTATGTTGACCTTTTCAGTGTCGTCTTTGTAACAAAAGTGCCACAAGTTCTTTCCATATTTCAAGTGAGGTTGAGCAAGTGTCTTGAACAGTAAAGAGAGAGTCCTTTTACTCGGGCAAGTTTCTTTTGACTATCCTGATAGTCGGTCGGCCTTGTTAACCAGCAAAGAGACATGCTGGTGGAATTTCAACTTTGTGTGGATGGTGACTGAAGTCATTCTCCATAGTGGCACTCAAGTTCATTTCCTTTGAAACTGTGCACAACATTTCCGTTGCCTCTGCCTGTGTATAAAAACCTTGCACTTTCCTTCATTGAAAGGTAGTTGCCATCTTTCAAACCAGGTGATCGTTCGTCTTGTTCAGATTGGTTGGAAGCCTGGTGTTGGCTTAGCGGTTTGGGTGGCTGGCTTGGGATCTTAGTGTCCTGAGTTCAAGTCCCATTGTCCACTGAATTAATATCAGTTGGGGTTGACTCAGCCTGTCATCCTTCGGAGGTCGGCAAAATGAGCACCAGTGTACTGGTATAGGGGCACAGCATCAGCAGCACAGCCATGCCCCAACAAAATGATAGCTACCCGACAGCCAAGCTGCCATACAGAAGAAGAAGAAGAAGATTGGCTTGAAGATTTTCTGTTCCTGGCAACATTACATACTGAGCCATACATCTTGTTGTCTTAAGCAAACAGCTGTACTTTCTGTTGGTAAGTCTGGGGTTCTGCTGTATTCAACTTGAAACAGTTATTAAGGGAGAAGTAGCCCTGTTCACGGTTGCATACTACAGCCTGCCTGTCAAGAAGTGAAGAACGAATCCAAGGCAAGATCTTTCTGTCGACTGCATAGGCTTTCAACGTCTTTAGGAGTCTCCAGTGAGGGACACTCGAATACTCACTTAAAATCTTTCAATGTTGATGGTCACATCAACGGGCTTCCCTTCATCTAGGAGTCCCATTCATTCCTCCAGCACCCAAAGAGGATATGTAGAACATGACTTTCCTGGTGTGAAGTCAGATGGACTCCCAGTGAGCAGGCAATTTTCTTCCAAATACTCAATGAATTGATCTTTGCTCTCCATGATCTTTGCAACGACTGAAATGAGGCTGACAGGTTTGTAGTTTTCAGCCTTCTGTCAAGTCTCCTTCTTAAATATTGGTGTGATGTTAGCTGTCTTCTGAACTGCCTTCCACACTTCAGGCAGAACTCCTTCCTACAGTGACTTGCTGAATATCATTGTCAGGGGTATTGCTATATAGCTGGGTGTTTATTTCAGCAGTTGAGGATGAAGACTGTCAGGACCAGCTGACTTTTTTTTTTGTGCCTGTTCAGCTTCTTCCCAATAATTGCTAATGTATGATATGATGTTCATAACCCGCACCCGGTCTGTTGTGTGGCTGTGTAATAATAGGAAAGTGACTGAGGACAAGTTAGTGTTCACTGAAATTGTGTTACAAAAACAGACATTCGCAGTTCTGCTATTCGCGGTTCATAAAATGTGACCTGCTTCTACATTTGCAGTCCTGTGCTTTGCGTATTCATGATTTTTCGCGGTTGTATTTGCGGTTTTTCTGACCTTCTATACCCACGGCTTTTCGCGGTTTTTTTTTGACCTGTTTCATCATTCACGGGCGTATCCGCGATTTTTCTGACCTGCTTCTACATTCGCGGTTTTCTGACCTGCTTCTACATTTGTGGGCGTGTTCGCAGTTTTTCATGGGATTTTTGATTTTCCCTTATGAATCACAAACTGCCAGGAACCTATCCCCCTTTTTATGCCTCTGCTGATGAAGTTGCCACAGGCATTATGTTTGTTTTTGGGTTGTCCGTCCGTCTGTACGTCCAGCTGTGCTAATTTTCTCTGTTTCTCTGCAACTGCTTATCCAATTGACCCAAAATTTTCACCATTGGTGTGACTACTCATGTAGAATGTTTTAATGATAATTATGATGTCATAGGTCACGTGATGTCGCAGCCATGTTGGAATAAAGGAAAAACTTTGGACCTCTGTATCTCCAAAACTGCTCCATGGAAGAAATCGAAACTTGGCACATATGAAGTACTCCACATGGGAAATGTGTGATTTTTTTTTAATGATGTCAAAAGTGGCTCCGTAATGATGTCATAATTGCTTACGTAATTGCTTTTTCCGATCAGTATGAACATTTTTTTATGGTCATCTCGGGCAATATTGTATGGTGGAAAAATTGATGACTTAATTGGTCACGTGGTTCGGCAGCCATTTTTTTTTTTTACATAAAAGCCTTCAAAAATCTTCTCCGAAATGGTTGAACAGATCGATGCGAAACTTTACAGGTACGATCGTCTCTCCATGAGGAGCAAAAAGTTTTCCACATTTGATGTCATTGGTCAAATGGCTTTGCAGGTATGATTTTTTTTTGGAAGAATAAGCCTTAAAAAAATTTTTCTTCTCAAGAACAGCTTGAGAGATCGAGGGGAAACTTCACCCACATGTTCCCCAAGCCTTGGGGATATCAGGGTGGTCACGAATATATATAATTAATAGGTCACATGGTCTGGCAACCATATTGAAGTGAACAAAAATCTTTTAAAAATTCTTTCTCTTGAACTGCTCCATCAATTGACGTGAAACTTCATAATTATGATTCTAGTCGTCATGGGGAATATGTTTTAAATTTCAACCTGATCGGACGCATGGTCTGGCAGCCAGAATTATATAACAGAGGGTGTTCCAAAAAGACCTGGACAAATTTGGTTGTTAATATATTTCGTACTACAAATGACACAACAATACTCTGATTTATATGACACAGAAACTCATAAAGTTTTGTGCACACCATGAATACACTTTTATGTGAGCTCCGTTTGACATGTGCAGGACATCAAAGCAGTGCACGAGTTCTTGCCACGTTTGGCTCAGCGTTTTTGCATCCACCAGTGCGCATACAGCTCTGATCCACGAACAAAGATCATGCAGGTGTGCCAACTTGGTGTTGCAGACAACATCTTTGACAAACTCCCACAGAAAAAAAATCAAGGGCGGTTATGTCTGGTGATCGTTGGGGCCAGGTGGTTGGTCTGTCTTGGTCAATCCAGCGACCTGGAAAATTTTCATTCAGGATGGCTGGAACGACTAAGGCCCAATGAGGGGAGCGACGTCCTGTTTAAAAAATGACATAGGGTTGCAGGTCCTCAATCTGTGGGAAGGCAAATCCTTCCAACATGTTCATGTAAATTGTTGAAGTTATTGTATCCTCTGCAAGGAAAAATGGACCCACCAAAGCGGTCATGGAGAAGGCAACACCACACATTGACCTTAGGACTGTCGCGTATGTGCTCAATGACCATGTGGGGGTTTTTCAGATCCCCAGACACTCGTATTGTGCTGGTTGACCTTCCCCGATACTTGAAAGCAAGCTTTGTCTGTGAACATGACCTTTTTCAGGTAATCCTCGTCATCCTCTATGCGACTGAGCATTTCCAAGGCAAACACCTTCCGTTTGTGTCCGTCATTTTGTGTTGAGTTCCTACAGAAGTTGCATCTTATGGTATACAGGGTGTCCCCAAAAATATACAACTTTTCATCTGCAAAGAGGATGGTCATAACATATATTTTAAAAAAAGTATATGGCTGGATAGAAAGCTGAAAGGTTGAGTTTATTGTACCAATGTCAAAATTGCCACCAAAATTTAAATTTTGGTATAGAATCGTCGTTTTCTTTTAGACCAAATGTTCGACGTAGGCTCCACGTTGTCCGATCACTGCCTGCAAACGCGTTGTCATGTTCTCCATCACTTTGGGAAACGTTTCCTGCGGAATGTTCTGGATTTCTCCGTGGATGTTTTCCTTCAGCTGATCAAGAGTCTGAGGCCTAGGGTTTCCATAGACCTGTCCTTGAGAATACCCAACAAGAAGAAGTCTGGAGGAATAAGTCAGGGGAAAACGGTGGCCACTCAAGTCTTCGTAGAGGGAGATAAAGCGGCCTCAAAATGTTGGTTGAGAAAACGCCTTGTTTCCCTGGCTGTATGGGGCGGTGCCCCATCCTGCTGGAACCACTGGTTCTCATCTGGATCAGGTTGTTTCTCCTACGGCCTGAGTACGTAGCTCAGGCAGATAGAATTCTGAATCATTTCGTGATAGTTCATCTGGTTTACCGTGCAAGTGCGTCCCTGGTCATCTTCAAAGAAGTATGGACCAATTATCCCATACCAACCAACGCCACCCACATGGTGACTTTGAGAACAGATTGCAGGCACCAGTTCAGTTGATGCATTACCAGGATTTTCAGTTCCCCAGTACCGAAGTTTTGCTTTTTACCTCCCGGACAAGTGAGCATGGCATTCGTCCGTCATGTGAAGTTTTTTGAGAGTCTGCATCTTCCTCCAACTTTCCTGAGAACCAATTTGCAAAGTATAGTCGTTTGCATTTCTGTTGATCAGTAAGCACGTTTCCGTTTGAATTTTGTATGGAAAGGCATGAATGTCTTGGCGAAGGATCCTCTGAACGGTGCTCTTATGAATGTTTGTCTCGGCAGAAAGTCGTCAATACGATTTTTTTGGACTTTGAAGACCGCCTGTCTCACCATTTCCACATTTTCTTCACTACGACCTGTCCTCTTCCGACCACTGTGACCCTTGTGAAGGTCACAGATGGTTCCCACATTGGTAAACTTTGCGATGGTGCACTTTATTGTCCGAAAGTTTGGTGCATGGCAAGTGGATACCGAAATGTCTCGAGTAAAAACGTTGCACCTGTTTGACACTTTTCGTCTGGTGCCAAAGTTCAACAATTTTGTTCCGTTGTTGTACGTCAGTCTTGGCATTTTTATGGCGCTTGCTTCGTATCAAAATAACTTCAGGGTCTCTGCAACAAGAAATGAAGCATTAGTTACAAAATTACTTCTTTTTTAGGATCAAACGAAGCATTTTAAAAGTTGTATATTTTTTTGGGACACCTTATAAGCTTCAGTCTTTTATGCAAAATCCTGTGTACAGTGGTGGTTCATAGTCCCAGTTCTCTGGATGCCATCAAATTGATTTTCTGGGTCTTTGTTGAAATGATTCACGCACTCGTTCAACGTCTGCTGCACTTGTGCTTGGTCGTCCGGTACTTTTCTGTTTCTGACATCTTCCAGTCTCTTTAAACCTCTTTTACCACTCTCTGATACCAGTCCGTGATGGCGGATTCCTTCCATACCTTGTATGGAAATTACGCTGAACTTGCATGTCGGATTTCGTCTCAATGTACCATTCGACGTACTGTCGCCATTTTCTTTTACGTTAAACCACCAGACCTGAAAAATAAAGAAAACTTTTTGAGTTTCTGTAACTTATGAAACAAAGGGTGTCATTGCTTCATTTGTGGTACAAAATATATTCACACCCAAAGTTGTCTATGTCTTTTTGGAACACCCTGTACTTTCAATCTGGGTTCAGGGATTTAAATCAAACTTGGTACAAGTATGTGGAATGATGTAATAATGTGGGCGGAGGCATATCTGTCAACATCGCGACGTCGAAGAGGTCTGTCAACCTGTCAACAGGCATATCTGTCAACATCGCGACGTCGAAGAGGTCTGTCAACCTGTCAACATGCATATCTGTCAACCCTTCTATTTCCCATTGAAACAATGCCCGACATTTGAGGATTCGACGTTTGCAGCATTTTTTAGGAACATATCTCTCGTGAATGTCGGGGTCCGACAGTACTGCACTGCAGCATTTGTGTGTTTTATCGGAATTAATGTAACAGGAAGTAGAACGCCGGCTATGGAAGAATATAAGATCCGATTGATTTAATTTGGGGATTGCACTCGGTCTACATCCTCCGCACGGACAGGCTTGGGATGTAATGCTCAGAATAACTGTTGTCAATTAACTGGTTTAACAATACCGATGTTCCATCAAGAGTCTGTTACATGAATGATCGATGGTCGACTTGGCACGACAGGTGGACGAGACTAAATGTGAAAAGCAGAATATGCCCTATCACAAGCTCATTAATGAACTAGTTTTGCTTTAATCATCGGTCTGATTTGTGATATGGAAATTTTCCGGAGGCTTCTTTCTTTTGTATTTTTAAAAGAACGATTGAAATCCAAATTTTAATACTACTGCCTTTGGTCTGATTTCAACCAAAGATCTCTTTAATTTGGTGGTGTCCTTACCACTAGATATTATGACTCTGATTGGGGTTCTGTTGTCGACATATATTTCCCTCCCCTTCACCCCTCCCACCATTTTGGCAAATTTTACTGCATCCATAATCTATGTGAATTGGGCAGAATTTGTCTAATTGCATAATTTGTTGGATATTGGTTAAACATCAGTTTTTATAAGAGGAGTATATATGTATATATGTATATATATATGTATATATATATATATGTATGTATATATATTATATGTATGTTATATATATATATATATATATATATATATATATATATATATATATATATATATATAATATATACACACACACACACACAAGGTCTCAGGCTTGTAATGGAGTTGCCACTCACACACACATACACATGGACATACTGATGAGCAAGCGCTTAACACAGCCACTAAGCTTGGGAAGTCCGTCACTTCCTGGAATACTCTGGGAAACAGCGATGTCACAATAATGGTGCTGCTTTCCTCAACATCACTCGGAGCATTCTCCTCCCTGTGGATGCCAAACCGATGGCGCGATTGTCCGTAGCTCTATCCTTTAGGATGCTGAGCGTCTAGTAAGGACGCAGCAAGTACCATTTTAAAGTCTTTGTTATGACTCTGCTGGGGTTTGAACTGCGGACCTCCCAGACTCCGAGTGGTTATTTGATATCATGATTTCAATGAAATAACTTTTCATGCCATTTTAATTGGAGGATATATCAGGTGTTGTGTAGCAGGACCACAATCTTGCTGTAACAGAAAGTTAAACTGGAGCCCGCCTTATCTAATGATGTAACTTATTTTATTTATTCATATGCAGCCTGTGGCTGCTTGGCTGCATAATTTTCTGGGGGCACAGCTGTGCCGCTGATGTTACCAGCATGCTCGTACTCATTTTGCCAACATCTTAAGCCAACATCGAGTCTATTATTGTATATAACTTTTTTTAGTTTATAACTGTTAACATCATTTGAAATATGTTAACCATTTTCTTTTCTTTCCAAAATTGTGTGAAGCTCATCAACAACTGGGTTTCAGAAACAAAATATGGTTATTGCTTATACTTACTCACTACCTGAAATATTTTGTTTGCTAATTGTCTTTTGCAAGGCTGGCTGTGTCTGCAACAACACAATCGTTCGTGAAAACAGCCTAATGGGACAGCCAACGGAAGGTGCCCTCCTTGCACTTGCGATGAAGGTGAAGTCACATTCCTTTGAGGACAGCACATTGTTTGAGTATCTCAATTAAAAGCTTGTGTCAATGCATTGGACTTTGTTCATCATCATTCCATTTTGGGAGATGTCCCTATATTATGTATATGGGCAAAGGGGGTGGGGCTGAGGGGGTGGTGAGCAAATTAACAGAGGAAAGGAAGACAATGCAAAGGATATTAGAGGAAAGGAAGGACAAAAGTTTTTGTTGAGATTGGAGGTGGGTTGGAGAAAAATAAAGGAGTTTGAGAAGAGATTTTAATGAGGGGACAGGAGGAAATGGGAATGTTTGGGGCATTTGTCTGAAGGGTAGGTTGATAATTGCACCATATTACTAATGTGATGTCTCGATAGACTCTTCATATTTTGTTTCAAAAGCCTGAGCCATAAAATACTTCATAAATTCCCATAATGGTTTTCTTTCAGTTATCCTCTGTTGATTTGATTTCAATAGAGAGTAATCAGCATTTTATTTCTTTTAATGTTGCTCATTAATAGGCTATGATAACAAGATTTTAAGTAAATGATAATTAAAGAACCAATAACATGTTAAAATGTTCACAATATATCTAATTTTGTGATGGACACATTATTTGACCAATGACTGGACAATGGGGAGCTCATTTTGAACTGGATTTCTCATTCCACACAACAACTTCCGGTTCTGGTTCAGGGATCGGTGCACAAGGATGACTGGGTGGCGAGCTCTCCTTCCAGTCCCTCTAAAGCCAAGCTTCCAGTCCGAAAGCGTTTTACGTATTTTGTTCTCGAGATTTGTGCCAGAGGTTGTGGAACTGTACAAATTTTTTTCGTGTTGTGTTCATAACAGTTTTAGTGGGTAGTTGAGTTAGTTTATTGAAAGAAGCAGGGCGAGGCCTCGTG
>CM068962.1:55151746-55171299 GCA_035128595.1 Eptatretus atami
ATTGGCCTCCTTGTCCACCCTTAGCGCACGTACAGTTTTCGCCTCAGCTCCTTGAACAGCTCAACTCTGCCATTCAGCCTGGCCCTGTGATACTGGTCAATGGTACCCAGTGTCCCTTGAGAGACAAAATTCTTCTTCGCCCTACGGTGAGTTCCAAGACATCCACCCTGGCAACATCAGGAAGGTGTTCTGGAAGGCACTCCACAACTCTTTAGGATCCCCAAAGCACCCAGGCCTCCCAAATCTCCACTCAGCCTATTCGCAAACTCCTCAGCTACCCTCTTATCCTTGAGCTTGCCAACATCAGCCGAGGCTGGCGATGGTTACCATTCTCCTGGATTTAAGCTGCAACTTCAGAGTTGCTACAACAAGCCTGTGGTTTGTATTGAGGAACTGAGCACTCCGGTAGACCCTGCAGTTCTGGATCATCCTACACCGACCATCAACGAGCACATGGTCAATCTCCTTTGCCACACCACCAGCGTTGGCATACCAAGTCCAGTGATGAGCCTGTGGGCGCTGAAACCATGAACCAATCACCCTAATTCCATGACTTCTTGCAAAGTCAAGGAACTTATAGTTATTCTCGTTCACAGTTCCATACCCATGGGGATCAGCACATGCCTAATAACCATCCCTATCAGTTTCAGTTGATGCATTGAATTCCCCCAAGACGCGAAGAGTATCTCGCCCGGAGCTCTGGTCAACCACAGAGTCGAGCGTGGAATAGAATACATCCTTCACAGTGAGATCACTCGCCTCAGTCGGAGCATATACAGAGACCAGGGAAATGACACCCAAGGAGTGACGAATCCTTCGTCTCATAATATGTTCATTGTCCAGTGTTACCTCAATTATCATTGGAGTCAGCTTATTGGACACAGCTACAGCAACTCCTTGGGCATGGTAACCATCGGAGCGAGCAGACCAATCGTAGATGTAACCACCCACCATGATTTCTCCGCAATCCGGTCTCCGAATCTCAGAGAGTGCTGCAATACTGATGTCCAAACGCTTGAGTTCAGATGATAACAGAGACAGGTGATCATCCTCTTCGGGATTGGACATTCCAGGCTCCCACCCGAAGGGACTGCCTCAGGTTAACACAATAAGACCACCTTCTGGTGGACGACACCTCAGCACCACCCCGACACACACCACCGCAATCTGTCCCTGGAAGGTTACCCCGTGGTTTTCCTCTTTTCATCAAAGAGTGGGGGTCCCGAAGGCTTTTCCCCAATCCCATCATCTGGTGAGCTGCCCTGCAGAGGGAAGCTGCGCAGGAGGTACTTCCACAGAGTGGGTTTTCTGATTTATTTTTGTTTTTCGTGTGTTTTGTGGAATGAAGGGTTTTACGGTGGCCGGAGTACAAATCCTGCCACCAACCTCCTAATAATAATTAACCCAACTGCAGGAGGACATCCGCAGACGCAGTTTGGCACTAGATATGGATGGCTGTTGGCTCACAAGGAGCTCTTCCATCCTTTGATAGGTTTTGTTTTTAATCCTGCTGGATGTCCATATCATACACCCTCCTCACCAGAAAATCTGGTGGGCGAGGTGGTTTAGTCGCCGACAACCCTACCATGAAACAGGTTAGTACAGGTTTACATGGTACCTGTAGCAAGTCACAGATCTATTCTGGCCTGACCTGACAAACGGAGGAATTAACCCGTCTTTAACTCCAGGAGAATTAACCCATCCTTCATTCTGGGATAATTAACCCGTCTGTAATACTGAGGGAAATTTACCTGTCCTTCATTCTGGGATAATTAACCCATCTGTAAATCTTTCCGTAAGGACGGGTTCTTTGCTAATTGAATGAAGTTGTCCTTTTTGTGTTTTTTTTGCATTTAAAATTAAGATATTTATGCAGGTTGAATCGTACTCAATCTCAAAGTAATAATATTTCAGTCCGACTATTTTGAGCCTTTTATAAACCATTTTAATGTTTTTCTTTTTATGTATGTTACCCATTACTATTGTGAAAATTTGCATAATGTTGTATCTGATATGATATAGATCGATACTGATTGACGAAAATGCGAGAAGGCAGTGTTTTCATTTTGTATTTGCTAAGGCCTTTAAGATGTTCTTGTTTGCACCAGGCTTTACAGCAAACGGGGGCTGTGGTGGGGATGACTGGTGATGGAGTGAATGATGCTGTTGCTCTGCGTGCAGCTGACATCGGTGTGGCTATGGGCCAGTCAGGCACTGATGTTTGCAAGGAGGCTTCTGACATGATCCTTGTGGATGATGACTTCAACACCATTATGTACGTTTTATAAATAATGAAGTTGTAGAAATTATGGGTATCTGATCAGTGACAGCAAAATGAGTCACATTATATATGACCAATGTATCAAAATGTATTTATTGCTGCTTGTTGATCAGTAAGGTAAAAGCTTTCCTTATGACAGGAATTTTTATTTCAAATTAACATATTCTGAAATTAAATCACCCACATTGGCTCACTTTTGAGGTGATTGAAAATAAAGTGTTTCCGAGGTATTTTGTTTTCTTGGCAACTGTTATTTTGGGGGTCCTGAATGCAATTAATATTTCTGGCTTCAGTTTAACATCAATGATTTATGATAGCTCCTTTAAAACAGAGCAATTGAAAACCAAATGATCACAAACATCAGCAGCTGTTCTACATTTATCAAAGTTAAAATATTGCAACAGGATTGATCTTGGTCCTGATGGACTTGGACCCAATCACACTGGAGATAAACTCCACATATTGGCCTTGAGCACGATGTGAAGTTTGGCCTGGTGGCTGGTTAACCTTAATTTTATTTGCTTGCCAGTGACATGCTTATTCCAGACACCAACGGCTGTCACTTACGCCAACTCTAGCAGATCACAAACACGTGCAGGAGAGAGAATGAGACAACAAAAGGGGGAAGAAAACAATGAAATGTCTAGGAGGGGTAGGTTTTCCCTTAGCCCAAGACTGGAGGCTGGCTCTACATGGTCTGTGCTGAAAAGGTCTGTCCCACTCACACGAGCAAGCTGATGAGGGTCACTTCGAGCTCCACCACATAACAGGTCATGCTGCGGGCAGCATGTAGAATCGGAGGTGAGCGAGAAGGTGTTTAGAATGAGCTGCACTCCGACTGCAAGAATAACTTGCTTTCTGAATCCCCGATTTGTGAGTGGCAGAAGACGCAACTCCCATTGCAATGGAGAACCCAGACTGACTCTTGTTGGAACAATTATGTCAGCCCTTTTATGGACTCTGGCACGTGACATCATCCTGCCTGCTGAATAATGCTGAGGGCCATGCCAAATGATCTCCTGAATTCAATCAGCAGCCGGCTCCCGAGCAACACGACATCACGCCAGGCCCTACTTCCCGCCTGAGGAATCATGCACCATCGCATGAGGCACTATTAGTTTACACGACATATGAACAGTGTAGCTAAAAGGAACATGATGAGTAAGTGATTATTAATCTTGCCAGAGGAGAAGCTGTTGCATTTGGGTCCATGAGTTTCAAGGCAAAAAACGTTTTTTTTTGCCAAGTATGTTGATCAGTTCGGTAAGTTTGCTACTTGCGAAAATTGAAGATTTTTCAAGTATATTGATTGGTCGCGTGTGTTATTGGCTGCTCTTAGAGCACCCTTATTCTGGACATTTCCATCTGTCTGTCTGTCCGCGAAACTTTGGTCAAGCCTAGGGGCTAAACCACTCAACCGATTCCAATGAAATTTGGTAGGTAGGACCAATATTTCTGGGAATCGTGTGCTTTCGAATATGGGACCCCGGGCCCTAGCAACGGCATAGCAACAGCCCTTTAAAGTGGTCAAAAAATCGAAAAAAAAAAATCTAAAAATCGAAGCTTAGAGTTCTGTGTGCAATCTATCTAGCTCCCTTCATGCCAATTTGCAGCCCTAACAAAAAATATTTGTAGGAGGAGATAGGTTTTGGGCGAGTACATGTCAAACATTTCAGAAACGGTTAATTGCGAATATCTCTAAGAGAAAGAGTCTGATTTTGATGAAACTTGGGTGAAATGTGTACAATGTGGCTAGCATGTACACAAAAATGAATGGTTGCTATGCACACCTCCATTGCTTAGCAACAGCTAAAATACTTTATCGTACATCGTACACTTATTGTGGACTGTACAAAAAAATCAATACCTCCGAGGGACCTGTTTTTTTTTTGTGCCCAAGGAGAATGTCTTACAGCATCATATAAAAAAATAAAATCTTTAGCGAATAGATAAATGGAATTACCAGGGCTGCCATTTGTTAGAATCTCTTTGGAAACATGCCTGAAATTTCACAAGGCGAGTTTCTGGGCGAAAACTAAGAGGGCTGTGATAATCATATTTATTGTGCTAAATTGATTGATAGCATGTACATGAATATTGGCTAGTCGTGTTGGCCAGCTTTCCATCTAGAGCGAGCAGCCATGTCGCCTACCGGCTTGTTTATTTTTTTGTTTGTCTCTCTGTTTGTCCGTACAGAACGTGAGTATGTGTATGAATTACATTAGACCCAAAGACCCCTAAAATCCCGACAGAACTTTTACAACCCCAAGACCATGAAGGCCCCTACAACTCTTTAGACCACAAAAACCCTAAGACCCTTTGAGATCGCAAAGATCCTTTATAACTCGAAGAACCCTAAGAGCCTTTAAGACCCTGAGGATCCCAAAGAGCCTTAAGACCCCCGAGACTCCAGATCCCTAAGACCGTTTGGACCTCGAAGACACTTTGGACCCCTAAGATCCTCATTATCATTCAGATACTTTCGAACCCTAAGACCCTGTAGACCAAATAGACCCAGTTACACCCTTTAAAACCTTTAGTGCTTAGACCCTTTTGATCATCTTAGACCCTTTATAACCCTGAAGATCTTTACACTCCTTTCTACCCTTTAGTCCTTTAGACCTTCACACCTTTCAGACCATTTAATACCCTGAACACCACTTTAATCTTTTGACCCTTTTTATACGTTTTAGGACCCTTTAGACTGCTTCAGACAATCCTGACCCTTTAGATCTAAAATTACACCCTTTAGATCACTTCACCCTTTTGAGACCCTTCAATACTTTATACTATTTTGACCCTTTAGACCGCTTTAGACCCATTTCGACACTTTAGACCCATTTCGACACTTTAAACCCATTTCGACCCATTTAGACCCATTTAGGCCTTTTCAGACCTTTTCAGACCGTTTCCATCTTTCAACCTTGAGACCTTCAGATCTTCAAACCATTTAACCTTTCCAACTTTTCAGACCATCGACCTTTACACATTTACCATTGGACCATTTTGAACTTTCATTTGCATTCACCAACCTTTCACATAGTACATCCTTCCATTTATTTGCCACACAAAATACACCACACAAAACAAGTCCTGGCGAGGGTTTGCATGCAATCTCTGATTGCTCTTTCTTGTTGTCGATCTTTTCAGGGAGTTGTGTAGAATCCCCACTATTTCTTAAAGTTTTCATTGTAGTATGTAACACACACAATGCCTGTTTTCAGTCAAATTTACCTTCTTTCATGGTCTTTTCCTTGCAGGTCTGCAATTGCAGAGGGAAAATGCATCTTTTACAACATAAAGAACTTTGTGAGGTTCCAGCTCAGCACGTATGTGTAAATAGTTTTTTCCATAATCTCTCATCATCCATTATGTTACTGATGTCAAAATAGTTGATAACTCATTTTTGTTCATATGGCAAACCTCTGCTATCAGAAGATATATATATATATATATATATATATATATATATATATATATATTTTTTGCATATTTGTATATATATATACGTCTAGGAACCGTATGCATACAAGACATACAGTTGTCTCGATATATTGTTATATTATTTTTGATATATGTATGTACGTGTTTATATTTATCATTATATATATATATATATATATATATATATATATATATATATATATATATATATATATATATATATATATATACATACACTGATGAGCCAAAACATTATGACCACTGACAGGTGAAGTGAATAACATTGACTATCTTTTTGCAATGGACCTGTCAGGGGTGGGATTATATTGGGCAGCAAGTGAACAGTCAGTTCTTGAAGTTGATGTGTTGGATGCAGGAGAAATGGGCAGGATAAAGACTTGAGTGACTTTGACAAGGGCCAAATTGTTATGGCCAGACGATTGGGTCAGAGCATCTCTGAAATGGCAAGGCTTGTGGGTTGCTCCCGGTCAGCAATGGTGAGTACCTACCGACAGTGGTCCAAGGAGGGACAAACCACAAACCGGCGACAGGGTGTTGGGCGCCCAAGGTTCATTGATGCGCGAGGGCAACGAAGGCTATCCCGTCTGGTCCGAACCGACAGAAGGTCTACTGTGGCCCAAGTCACAGAAAATTTTAATGGTGGTCACGGGAGGAATGTGTCACAATCCACAGTGCATCGCACCCTGCTGCGGGGCAGTCCGGAAAAAAAAAACAAAAAAAGGGACCTGCTCAGTGTGCCCATGATGACCCCTGTCCACCATCGAAAGCACCTACAATGGGCACGTGAGTGTCGGAACTGGACTTTGGAGCAGTGGAAGAAGGTCACCTGGTCCGATGAGTCCCGTTTTCTTTTCTATCACGTGGATGGCCGTGTACGTGTGCGCCGTTTACCTGGGGAAGTGATGGCACCAGGATGCACTGTGGGAAGACGACAAGCCGGTGAAGGGAGTGTGATGCTCTGGGAAATATTCTGCTGGGAAACCCTGGGTCCGGCCATTCATGTGGACGTCAATTTGACACGTGTCACCTACCGAAACATCGTTGAAGACCAGGTACACCCCTTCATGGCAATGGTTTTCCCTGATGGCAGTGCCTCTTTCAGCAGGATAATGCGCCCTGCCAACACTGCACAAATTGTTCGGGAATGGTTTGAGGAACATGATTAAGTGTTCACGGTGTTGCCCTGGCCTCCAAATTCTCAAGATCCCAATCCGATTAATCATCTGTGGGATGTGCTCGACCGACAAGTCCGATCCACGGCGGCCCCACTTCGCAACTTACAGGACTTGAAGGATCTGCTGCAAACGTTTTGGTGCCAGATACCACAGGACACCTTCAGGGGTCTTGTAGAGTCCATGTCTTGGCGGGTCGGCGCTGTTTTGGCAGCACACGGAGGACCAACAGCATATTAGGCAGGTGGTCATATTTTTTGCTCTCCGTGTTTCTATGGATGTATACTTATATTTTTTTTTATGTATATTTATATTATGTAATATTACTTATATTATATATTTATATATTAATGTCCTTTGTCTACACAAGAGTGGAAAATCTGAAGCCATGTGTGCCCTGATTTTCCTGAACATTTCTTCAAATCCAATTTTTGTTAATAAAATTGGTCGAGTGCATGTTTTCGTTTTATAGCCAGCATTGATGTGTTATATCTTTCTTGGTCTGTGTGCCTCCACAGGAGCATTGCAGCATTGACATTGATAACGATCGCAACTCTTATGAATCTTCCTAACCCCCTTAATGCCATGCAAATCCTGTGGATAAACATTATTATGGATGGGCCTCCTGCACAGAGGTGAGAGTAGCACCAATGGTATTTTGACTTGTGAATTTGGACACTAATAGGAGTTTGACCCATTCTTTCTTTGTGACACAGACATTTACAACTTGCATTATTCATTTAGGGAAGGCGTATGTGATTTTTTTGTTTCTTGAAAATTTGGAAAATTGGAATTTGTAGTTTTGTTGGTTTTGCCGTCGTCGTCGTGTTTTTATTTATTTATTTATATTTTTTCATTATTATTAATTTTTGTTGTGGCTTCTTAAAAGGGAAGTCCCACTATGTTCAGCTTTCTTATTGTTTGTCTGTTGAACTGCTATTCATTACAAATGGTGCAATATACCTCAACACTTATTTGCTTTCTCCATGATAAATCAACAAAAAGAAGCACCAATAACTAAATATACAATCATGATTTGAATTGATTACGCATTTATGGGACCACAGGAGCAGCAGGAGGCTTGTAGACCCATCTTTCTCCCTCCATCTACTTGTACGGAAGCGAGATTTCCTCTCAACAGATATTCCACTCGTTTGCGTTCACAGAGTACCTTGCTTGCCGAATATGTAATGATGTTTATGCAAATTGAATCAAATAAATTATTGATCGGTTTGTGTTCTTTTTGTTCCATTTTTGAGGTGGCAATGCCCCTCTTGCCTACCTCTGCCAATATTTTTCACTGGCCAAACTGGACCAGTCAGTTGGAGCCTTTACTTGCCCATGGATATGATTTCTAACCTTGGGCCAGCAGCCCAGTGCTGATATCCAACCCTTGGTAATTATGGTTGTATGCTAGTAAAGGCCCAATTAATGTGTTCAACATCAATTTGGGTTTCGGTAAACAAACTGCCTTCTAATGAGTGTGCAATGGTGCAGTATTTTGGAATACTGTACATCATTTTTGGAGGTGCCACAGCTGTTCAAACTCCATTTGCTTTTTCATCTTAAACAACTTAGATATGTTGCTTTCAAACATTACTCCATTGGAAAATTCCAGAGTAAAGTGATACAAATCAACACTCGATAGCGACTTTGGTGAGGCACACCTTCTAACGATGCAGGCAAACCGTTTAATTATGTCTTGCATTTGCAAAATCGTCTTGCATTACCAAAACAAAATATTTAGCTCTCCATGAGAAAATATCATGAAAAAGCAATCAAGCATCATACATAAAATCAAAATTGAAACTGAATGATTATTTATGACATTATCCACATTTTTGAGCTACCTTTTGCATCACTAACATTTTTAGTTGATGAAAACACTTTTATGTGATACTTGAGATTTGAATTGAGCTTGATATATATGTATATATGTGTATATATGTGTATATATATATATATATATATATATATATATATATATATTTGTTTTAACTAAATATTCTTGGATTTGCTTTTGCCAAAAGCTTCTGATTATGTTTTTGAAACCATATATCACACATCATTTCATTTACAGCTTGGGAGTTGAGCCTGTTGACAAGGACATTATATTGCGCCCCCCACGAAATGTCAAGGAGAGCATCTTGACGAGGAGTCTTGTGGGAAAGATCCTCGTGTCATCTTTTATCATTGTTTCAGGAACGCTTTTCGTCTTCTGGAGGGAGGTATATTTCTCGTCATTTTGTCTTGTATCTGATTTTTACCCTCACCGAAGGAGAGGGTAATGCATCTGTGTCTGTTTGTTTGTTTGTCCGCACAGAACTTTCGTGTTTTCCTCCCCAACCGCTTGTCAGATTGAGACAAAATTTTCACTCCAGGAGTGACTTCTCATGTAGAATGTTTTAATGATACGGTAATTACGACGTCATCGGTCACGTGACGTGGCAGCCATGTTGGAAAAAACAAAAAACTTTCGACCTCTCTAACTCTGAAACTGCACCAAGGAAACAATTTAAACTTGGCACATGGCAAGTACTCCTCATGGGGAATAAGTGTGATTGTTTTTTTTGATGACATCATAGGTGCCTTCATTATAACATCATAATTGCATATGTATAATGCTACATCTGATCAGTATGAAAATTGTTGAGGGTCATCTAGGGATAAAATGGGCCACAGAAAATAACTTGGCATCATCGGTCACATGATTCGGCAGCTATATTGTTTTTAAGCAAGGACAAATGTGTCCAAGAGCAGCGTCCTAAAGGTTTTGTCGGCTAAAAAAAACAAACAAACAAAAAACAACTTCCGATATTTCGTCACGTGCCTTCATGAAGCCAATAGCGAGACCCGTCATACTGTATTTACGTATTTACGAAATATCGTGTATTTACGAAATAAATAATGTATTTACGAAATTACAATATATTAAATGGAATAATCTTTAAATAGTAACGTTAACTTTTCGAAACTTTAAAGCAAATGTCCGAATATATTTAAAAGTTCATGATAGACGCTCTCAAAAGGCACCCTTAATGCGAGGATGTGTACAAGTGCTTAGTATTTAAGGAGATCCGGATCGTGTATATAAAGGAGCCGAGTCCTAATATAAAGGTTTTGTCTTCACAAGAAGAAGAAGAAGAACAAGAAGAAGAAGAACAACGCCGAGCTCTCTATGAGCAGCGTTCGCTATGCGAGACGCTGATAAAAATAAACCTTTAAAGATCTTCTCTGAAGTGGCTGAACAGATTGAGGTGAAACTTTACAAGTATGACCGCCTATCTATGAGGAACAAAAGGTTCACAAATATGACATCATAGGTCACATGGTTTGGCAGCCATATTTGATTTCCCCTAAAACCTATAAAAAATCTTCTCCAGAATGGCTGGACAGATCGAGGGGAAACTTCACACAAATGTTCCCCAAGCCTTGGGTGTACAAGTTTATGAAGGAATAATTGATAGGTCACATGGTTTGACAGCCATATTGGATTGAAGCCATGATATATTAAATAATGTTTTCTCTGGAACCATTTAATCAATCAATCGACGTGAAACTTCATAATTATGATCTAGTATTGATGGGGAATACATGTTTTTAATTTTAACTTGATCGGACACATGGTCTGGCAGCCAGAATTTTTGTTTTTTTGATCTGGGTCCTGTTTTTTGTTTTTTTTTGGAGTAAGGTTCACTTGGCTGTGCCTGGATGGGTTTGAGGGTAGAGGGGTAGCAGAATCTTATCCAGGTTCCTCCTGATGACCTCATCTTTGGTTTTTGCTTGTTTGGGTTTCTTCTAATTACTCCTAATTACTCCTTATTAATTATTTTAATTACTCCATGCCTGGTGTTGGCTTAATGGTTAGGGTAGTGGGCTTTGCATCTGAGGGTCCTGAGTTCAAATCCTGCTCAGCTGTTGAATTAATACCAGTTGGGGTTAACTCGGCCTGTCATCTTTCCGAGGTCAGCAAAATAAGTTCCAGCATGCTGGTATACTGTCGGAGTGGCGACCCATCCAGGATTGTGCCCAATAGCCAAGGAGACTGCTTAAGCAGCACCAATGATCTGCGCAGAGTATGGTCCCAATCTCCTCCTCCTAATTACTCCAATGCAAGACTGTACCTATTTGGTCTTCCATTTGATTTTAATTGAATTTATTTTAATCCCATTCTGAATTCAATTGAATAATAATAATAAATAAACGTTGTGGGTCAGGGTTAGGTGTCCCATCAAAGCGGTACGTCTTGGTACCCGGTCATCACTGCCAGCAGTTATAAAGTGGCAGTTCTAATTTTGTCTCTTGTTATTGCATAACACACCAGTACACAAACGCCACACAAAACAACACAAACACCACAAAACACAAGTCCTGGCAAGGGTCTGCAATCTCTGATTGCTCTTTTTCTTGTTTTTCTTTTGTTTTGTTTTTCAGTATTTTGTTGACTGAAGTTTTTATTTTTTCAGGAACTACATTTTCAGTATTTTGTCAAATGAAGCTAAAAATAATTAAATTGCACAGTTGGTCATGTGGTTGAAATAGTGTTACGTGCATGGGGAAGGGTGGAGAGCCTCCGGTTGTGTACAAGTGATTATATAGGAAAACTGCCAATGTCTTCATGCTGTTCATTTCATTTTGGCAGTGTGGGGCTACATGGCTATGCATCTGAGGTCAGATATATATCATAGTCCTGCTGCTTCTCATGCCGCAAGCCTGAGTTAATCTTGAATCTAATTCCCCCTCTCCTTATAATTACCATTTCCCTGAATTCCAAATGTGCTATAAAATCTCACCATTCTATGAGCATGCCTGCATTGGCATAGATTATTTCCAAAGGTTGTCAAAACACACAAGGCTGAGCGAGCTGGATTCCACCCACGGCTGAAATATATAAGGCACACTGTGAGTGCAAGAACAGGGAGTTGGCAATCGGTGTTTCAGTTGGTAGAGCTCAGCTGGACAGTCATAGTGACCTTCTGTGAGTCAGTAGTAGATTTATTAAGCGTTACCATTGGAGATAGTCTTGGAGAAGAGAACTGGCTGAGTTACAGGAACAATGAGAACTACTATTATCTTCTGGCAATATACTCATGCAGTTAGCTCCCCACTGTGTCCCCATTGGGTCCCGTTTCCCAACCGCATTACCTGTTGACCAACCACGAGGAGCGACATAATGTTCGGGAGTTGAGCATTTCGACCTCCCGTTATCTCCCATTTTATTTTTCTCTGCCCCCAGCTTGACGGTTGATTTGTTATTTTGGATATCCTGTCATTCTGACGATCACTTTTTGTTTTTAGGCTTGCAGCAATAGATTTTTCGTAATAATTTAAGTACATGTTCTGTTTTCTTGTTGGGGCTGCACCTCAGTTTTATGCTCTCATTGTCCATTGAGTGTGGTTCATGAATTGTTCATTATGAGACACCCGCTCCTGATGGGAGCAGCAGGGAAGGGCAACTTTAAGTTGGAGGTGGCCATCCCAACTTTGTGGAATATTCCCATGCACACCTATATTAAAAACACCAAATTGTAACACATTTCTTCCCACAAACAAACAAACATGTATGTTTCAATGCATCCACCCCCATATATATGATGATTAAAGTTTTAATTATACTACAACACAGAGAATTGGCTTATTTTAGAATTGTTTGCATAACTTCTGAGAGTTTAATTTATTTTTTAGCGGTAAAATCCAGTTTTCAAGTTATTCTGTCCAGCGGTACAGTAATGCACGAGCAGGTATGATGATTCACTCACTTTCATCATACAAAAGTAAAAATCTAAGTTGGAGGTAGCCATCCCAACTGAGTAGAACGTTTCCAGCACACCCAGAGTTCAACAACCACTTTTCAACTTATTTTGTCCAGTAGTTTAGGAGTGCATGGAATACAGAGCATGTATGTAAGTTGGCCAATTAGTTTTCAGTTCTATAAGGTTTTCATTCAGAGATATTATAATGTGCTTCACTATAAACTGCTGGGACTTGTAATACACTCTCCCCACTTGGAGTGGTACTATACGATACACATTTACATGGAAAATTTGTGTCATCTCCCCCTCTCGAACCGGCGCGATTATGAATGTTTGATTTAATTATTTTTAAGCGCCCAAAACTTTTCCAGGCTCACGCCGACGAGTACAGCCAACAAATTTAAACTCATTCCCTACAGCAGTTTAGGAGTGCGTGCGTGCGCACACACACGCACACGCACACGCACACGCACACATGCACTACGATTACATATTATTATCAACATCATTCCTGGGGATGATAAACTTCTTGTAAATCAAAATTGCATGTGGACATTTTCTCTTCCTGCCATCGACCTGCTAGAAAAACCGAAGCTATTACAAACTTTCGGGAATTAACATTTCCCTGTGCGCGATTCCAAATTCGGCCAATCACTGTTCCCCTTTCGTGGGGCCATGCTTGACATGCCCAGGGCAGTGAGCGAAACATTTGCGCACCCCGTACACGTGACCATGGTCTTTGTGGTTTCAGGATGTTTGAGACAAATCTGTTTGAAACGCACAAAGAGACGAGGCCAGCGGTCATGTGCAGAATTCAAATCACAAAAGTTCACTTTTGAAATTACATATTTGTTATATTACAGCCTGCATTTGGTGAACACTATTCAGGCCTAAATTTGTTTGCAGTGAAATTTGTTCAGCCAATTGCTTTCCTTGAGGTGAATGTCTTGACTATTACAGAGTTCATTTCATTGATATACTTGATGTGTTAATGCCTTTTATCCTAGCTAACCATGTGCATTCATTTTGGGTTAAACAGTGTATTGAAAACGTCTCATCAAAGACCCACTTGCTGCTGGGAAATGTGTGACTAATCCACCATTGTTAAAAATGTGACTCATCCACGGCTGGCAAAATTGTTATAATACCAAGAAACAGACCCTCCGCTGGGGAAAATGCATGCCACGTCTCAAAATTACAGAGAAAAGGGATAACACCTTTGGCGCATCACTGATGCAGGACCATGCCATCATGGTTGAGAGTAAAGACTATAACATGAGGTTTTGATGCACTTTATTTGGCTAAAAACGAACCTTTATCCAGCAGACATTGCAACACAAATCTGTGTGAACCTAATCAACTAAACATGTATGTGAGGAAACATGTTCTGTGTATGCAACCATGCATTATATAATAAACATTAATCCTATCCAATTTTCACTCATGTAATAGTCTGGAATTAGCGATACCGAAGCAACACCTAAGCAGCATTTCGAAGTGTCTCATAATCCACTTTGTCATTATTACTTTGTTTAAAGACCATTTTGTTTGATGCAATTAATCCATTTGGTAGTAACGCTACCAAGACTGATCCTTGCAATGACAGGCCACTCAGCTTTCTCCCTGTTCAAGGGAATAGTAATTGAATTGATCACGTTTACAGACCTCAAGTCTCATCTCTGATCATCAGTTTTGATTCAATCCTGATTAAGCGGCACTGGGGATGCTGCTTCTGCTTTTAGCAACCATTTGTGTCAGAGAAAACGAAAGGTGCAACGCATCTGTCAGATTTGGCATTACAATTACATAAAACGGTACGACAGAAGCATGCCTTTAATTCCAGGTAATTAAAACCAAACCTACAAGTCGGAAATGAGTTTGAGACATTGATGAGAGCAATCTGCATTATTTGTACTTTTATCGGTGAAAATGAAAGGTCGAACAAACCTGCTGCTGCTTAATGTGCAGTGGTGAAAGTCGAAACTGCTGTCTCATTGTACACACAGGCCAAGGTGAAAAACACTTGTCACAGCTTTTGTAGGCTTCTTCTAATGATGTTGTTGAGGTTTTGCTGCATCTGCCATTCAGTGTAACAAGGGACTGGCAGCGTGTCCCGTACAAGGGATAATGGGAAAGGGCTCGGGACATGGTGACTTCACTGTCCATAACAGGCTGTGCAACTTGAGGGAACGAGTGGAGAAAGTTTGGCAACAGGGAGACATTTCACCCGCCTTGTTAAAGGAAGGATTTAGGCGGGTAATGGAAACGCTTTAGCTGTTGCAGTTGTTGTAGCATGGAAACCGGTTGCATTGTGAATGAGGCAGAAGTGTACTCACAAGCAAATGACAAGCCCCCTGTGGTTTGCTCCAAGCCAATACAGATTGCATTAGTTTTTATGATTGCACCAGAATCTGCCAGAGTGTGAATAAAATGACAGTTGTCAGCAACATTACTTATTATACGAGTAATAGATGTCCACAATCATCCTTGACCATGTTATGGAACATCAGCCGAGACCCTTGTGGAAATGATGTGAAAAAGGACTCTACTGAAAGTTCCCATCAACACAAAGTTCAGGATATTTTAGTGCTCATTATCTTCTACATTGTCTATTGTGCCACATCAGCAGTAATTGTACCACACCGCTGACACACCACATATGATGGAGATGAGAGATGGTGTCAGCCTAATTTTCTTGAGCTGAGAAAAGCTTTCAAACAAATAGAGCCCAAGCTCATGCTTCTTCCTGCTAAGTCGTTTCCTGTGAATTCCAGGAAAATAGATTTAGGATTCCTGCCTTTTCCCGTTTTTTTTTCTTTCGGTTAGGGCTCAAATTTTTTTGGCTCGAACCATCTCTAGTGGCAAGTGTAGATGTGCTTGCGCTTGTGCAGTGTGCTCTGTGCATCTCCTTTCGTAACGCAAAGGAAAGACTCATCAACTTGAATTTTATGGCCTTGAAAGCCATCCCACAACCAAGTTGACAAATAAGAAATGTGTGCAATGGTAAAAGTTGGTTTCATGCAAAATTTCATGATGATTGGATGGAAAATGCGGCCAGCATTACGAAAAAAAATCCGTTTTCTGCAGGCATTGGTGTTTCACGTAGCAGGAATAAACGGCCTCAACCTAGCTTCATTCGGCCTCGACCTAGCTTCGTTCGGCCTCGACCTAGCTGCGTTCGGCGTCGACCTAGCTTCGTTCGGCCTTGACCTAGCTTCGTTCGGCCTCGACCTAGCTTCGTTCGGCCTCGACCTAGCTTCGTTCGGCCTCGACCTAGCCTTCGTTCGGCCTTGAACTAGCTTCGTTCGGCCTCGACCTAGCTTCGTTCGCCTCGAACTAGCTTTGTTCGGCTTCCAACTAGCTTCGTTCGGCCTCGACCTAGCTTCGTTCGGCCTCGACCTAGCTTTGTTCGGCCTCGACCTAGCTTCGTTCGGCCTCGACCTAGCTTCGTTCAGCCTCGACCTAGCTTCGTTCGGCCTCGGCCGAATAATGCATTTATCTTGACGAGCAAAACTTCCTGGAGTTGGTGGTTTATTTGGTTAAAAACCCATGTGTGGATGTGGTTTTTGGCACCATTACCTGAAATTTATTTTCTTCTGATGTACTATTTGTATGTATTTTTTTTTTGTCTGTTTTTGCACAAAATCGAGCAATTTAAAATAACGATCTGTCATTTATTTTTCAGTTGCAGGACAACATGATCACTCCACGAGATACAACCATGACCTTCACTTGCTTTGTCTTCTTTGACATGTTCAATGCATTGAGCTCACGTTCGCAGGTATATTCCATACCACAGTTATTTCATGTTGCATTTCAGAGCTGCATGTTTGTTTCCATTTCATGAGGGGAGAGAAAAAATAAATTGACATTTGTACTTGGTTTATTGAAAACACAAGCTTTCAATTGCTTACTGGCAAATGAAAATACTGCAACAAAATCTCTACCTTGTCCTTCACAACCAGCTCGACTATTAGCACGTTTATTTTTTATATTTTTGCATCATTTTCACAAGTTCAGAATCTGTCTGAAAACAGGTTCTTTTGGAGTTGATATTATCAGTATTTCCTGTGTTTTTGTTGATGTTGTTGTTGTTTGTTTTTCTACAGTCAAAGTCCGTTTTTGAAATTGGTTTTTTGAGCAACCACATGTTCTGCTATGCTGTTGGTGCCTCCATCATGGGTCAGCTTGCAGTGATATACTTCCCCCCACTGCAAAAGGTTTTCCAAACAGAGGAACTTGGCATGATGGGTGAGTGAAAGACTACATCTGAACATGTTTTTCAACAAATTTCAAAGCTCATGGAATAGCTGACAAAAGAGGAAGAGAGGTCAACAACACAAAATGGGGGCAAAGAATGCAATTAGACAAGAGACACACAACAAAGGTGGAATAACATAAAGGGATTATAAAATGTGACGAAACAGGTGGATAGAAAAAGAGATATCGCATCACAAATCACAGGTCATGGCTTAAAAGAGATGATATCACAGGTCATGGCTTAAATGTTCCAACCCTGCAATCTTAAATCATTGGAAGGAGGAACGTGATTAGATAAGAAGCCACTCCACAGTCGAGAGAAGAGTGGGACAGGAGGGGTAGTGAACAGCATGCCATGTTTGATGAGAACAAGATATGGCTTGCTTGAGGAGCATGTGCAGTCTGTGCTGGCTTAAGCGGAATGAAAGCTCTGAGATGAAGGTAGGGAGAGACAACAGATGAAGCAATTGAGGACTGCAAAGCCACTAACTTGCCCTATAGCAGAAGTAAAAGTAGAACTCGCATCCTCAACCTCTTACCAAAATGCAATAACCCTCAGTGCTTTGTACTCCACAGCCTCTCCTTATCAAAATCCTTTCTGTTTCCCTGTTCTCATCATCTTTTCCAATTGAGGCTGGATGGAGGCACTCCAGCCTTTACAGGGAGAGGAGATGAAAGGATTCTGTTTGAGTGCCACATGTTGGCTATGAGAGTTGAAGAAGTCAGTAAGCCATCTGAGTAGTTGTCTTTGGATGCCATAGGCAGAGAGTTTGGAGAGCAAGGCAGGATGGCAGACTGTATCAAAAGCATGAGATATGTCCAGAGAGATAGCACTGATCTCCTGTCTGATATTGAGGGCCTCCATCCATTGTTGGGTGAGTAGAAGCGGCATGTTCAAGGTGGAGTGACCTGGTTTGAAACCAAATTGATGAGCTGAGATGAGGTTGTTGGAGAAAAGGAAAGATTTCATATCTACTCTGATTATGGATTCCATGACCTTTCTGATGATTGGAAGTAAGCTGATAGATCTGTCGTTCAGGGGATCAGTTTTTGCACCTTTTTTTGTAATGCAGTGATGTTGGCAGATTTTTAAACAGATGGAAGATGACCAAGCACAAATGACAGGGTGATAAGGGCAGAGAGAGGATGTGCAAGAGCAGCAGAGCAGGTTTTTAGGACACGTGAGCTGATGCTGTCCGGTCCAGTAGCAGAGTCAGAGTCGAGGATTGAAAGAATCTTCTCCACCTTCTCAGGTGCAAAAGACACAGAGTCCAGGAGCAGTTGGGTATGGCAGGGAAGCATGAGTACCGAAAGTGAGAGGTTGGGGACACTATTTTGAAGCAAACACAGAATTGAGGCATTCGGCCTTCTCACGAACCGAGTCGGCTGTGGTGCCATTTGAATAGAGGGAAGAGATGGAAGGGGAGCATAGACCAGCGAATGACTTAACAATGCACCACCAGGTTTTAGAGGAGGGAGACAGGTTTGAAAGTTCATTATTGAGGTTGGACAGATGTTGTTTTCTGGCTCTTCTGAAAGTGGACACACACTTGTTGTGGACTTTTTGGAATGCACTAAGATTGCCTTCGTTTGTTCGGATTAGCCTTCCAGGAAGAGAAGGCAAGTTGTTTCAGAGTAACTGCCTCACCACAGGATTCAGTGTACCGTGGGTGGGGGGGGGGGGGGGGGTGGTGGAAGGGTAGGATAATTATTCCCGCGCTTTCAAAGAAATGCGGGAATATTGTGATTGTCTCGTCCGTCCGTCCATCGCGTCTGTCACCCTGTAGCTCCTCCTACACCGTTTGAAATAGGAACTTGAAACTTTGGGACATAGTAGATATATGTATGGGGAAGTGCACAACACTTTCGGATTTTTGATATGACCCCCAGGGGCCGGGCCAGAGGGGTTGGGGTCATGGGGTCGATTTCTATTTTTAAGTGTATTTACCATTGTACATGGTAAATTCTTTTATAAAGAACTTACTTATGTGGCCCCCATGAGTGACAAACAGTCACAGGTTTTACTGTATTTATCTAATTGATTATGAATAATTATTCCCGCGCTTTCGAAGAAAAGCGGAATATTGTGATTGTCTCCGCCGTCCGTCCGTACGTCCGTCTGTCTTACCCTGTAACTCTCCTACACCGTTTGAAATAGGAACTTGAAACTTTGGGACATAGTAGATATATGTATGGGGAAGTGCACACGGATTTTTGATATGACCCCTAGGGGCCGGGCCAGAGGAGTTGGGGTCATGGGGGTCGATTTTTTTTCGTGTATTTACCATTGTACATGTTAAATTATTTTATAAAGAACTTACTTATGTGGCCCCCATGAGTGACAAACAGTCACAGGTTCTACTGTATTTATCTAATTGATTATGAATAATTATAATTAATATTATACACAGTTCATTCCTATGATTAAATTGATGCACAGTTCTATATTGCTGGACAGCTTGTTAAATTAATGTTTCATGAAATGTTGACATGCTTGCAATGACTTCTGATTTAGTAAACATAGTTATATGGTTATAACTATGTTTGGTTATAAAGCACATCAAATAGAAAATAAGTCAATCCATTTTGCAAGATAAAATTTCACCTAGCGTTAATGGGACA
>CM068962.1:55201473-55214815 GCA_035128595.1 Eptatretus atami
GCTTGGCTGCATCATTTTCTATGGGCGTGGCTTTGCTGCTGATGCAGTGCCCCCGTTACCAACCAGCTGGTACTCAATTTGCTGACTTCAGAAGGATGAAAGGATGAGTCGACCCGCCTGGTGCTAAGTCAATGGTGGGAAAGGGGCTTGAATTCAAGACCCTAGGATCGCCAGCCACCTTGATCGTTAAGTCAATACCAGGCTTAAACAGAAGATGATTAAAAAGGAAAACGAAATAACTGAGATGTATAAGGATCTAAAATCAAGGAAGAACACCCAGTAAAGCAAAATATCCAAATAGCAGAGGCACACCCCTTTCTCCCGTTTACTTTTCCAAGTCTTTTCAGCTTCTTTTAGAAGCTTTGTGAACCATTTTAGGGAACAATCCTTATCTGGCACACACGATATACGTTCTCTGCCCTGATGACCACCGTGGCTTGGGGTTTCTGCACATGGACGCCGAGCATTCTGGGGGCAGATTTCGTCATTTCGAAAGTTGTATATTGATTTACAATATCCATAAGTTAAAGTTTAAGAAACAAGCTTCCATTTTATAAAATAAATTCCCTTTCCAACCTCATTGGGTAGGTTTTTTATAATAGACTCATAGCCCCCCCCCCCAATAGGTTGGACACAAACATCATAAAGGACACAAATAACAGGCACGAATAACTAATTTAACGTGTTAAAACTTCCAATTCAATGCTCTGTTGGTTTTTTTCTACATCTTTTAAAACTTTTATTTTGTTTCAATTTAATCATATACACTACCGGTCAAAAGTTTTAGAGGAGGAGGAGGAGATTGGGACCATACTCTGTGCAGAGCGTTGGTGGCTGCTTAAGCAGTCTCCTTGGGAATTGGGCACAATCCTCGATCGGTCGCCACTCTGCCACAGTATCCCAGCATGCTGGCACTCATTTTGCCGACCTCGGAAGGATGTCAGGTCGAAAAGTTTGAGGAACACCCCAATTTTTCCAGTTTTTACTGGAATTTAAGCAGTTTAAGGTTTCAATGTACTCTGAAATTAAAGCACAGAAAAAATAAACAATTGCAGATAAAAATAGAAATCATGGAATCGTTTTGTTGAACAAAATTTAATCTAAATTTTTGACTCATGAAAGTAGCCTCCTTTTGCAGATATAACAGCGGAACATACTCGTGGCATTCTTTCTGCAATGGAAATTAAATACCAGAGGCGTAGACCAGAGGGTATTGCATGGCGCTGCAAAATGCTGTGGTAGCCATTTTGGTTCAGGGGGTGAGTCACTCTGTGCAAGTCGCCGACTCTGGATCCAGCAAAAGAGCCCCAGATCATCACGCTTCTTCCTCCATGTTTGACAGTTGGTGTCACACACCGAGGAACCATCCTTTTGCCGACTCGACGGCGTTCAAAAACCCTGCGTGATGAACCGAAGATTTCAAATTTTGATTCATCGGTCCATAAGACCTTCTTCCAGATTTTAGTAGTCCACTGGCGGTGCTTCATGGCCCAGGCAAGCCTCTTTTCCTTATTTTGCCATCTTAGCAATGGCTTTCTTACTGCCACTCGACCTGTCCAACCTGCAGCTCGAAGTCTTCTCTTCACAGTTGAAACTGAGACTTCCTTACTTCGACCAGTGTTAAGCTGTGCTTGAAGCTGCTGTCCTGTGAGCCGCCTATCATGCAAGCTGTTGACTCTCAGAAACTTGTCTTCTGATTGTGTTGTGGCTTTGGGTCTGCCAGACCTCTTCCTGTCAGAGTTTCCTCCAGTTTCCAAGTGCCTTTTGATGTTGTAGGAAACTGTACTCACTGACACCTTGGCTTACTTTGCAATTTCTCCAAAGGAAAGACCGACACTTATAAGGGTTAGAATGGTCTGTCTGTCTTCCTTTGTTAATTGTCTTTTTCTCACCATGAGGATAGCAATATACTACTTCCTGCAGTGCAATATTGTCCAAATAATGCTTCAGAGGGTGCAGCAACACTTTCTGTTCCAACACTGCTTTTTATACAGACAGGGGGTTTGTAACTAATCAACAACAGTTGGGACACCTGTAGGAATTATTTGCATCAACTTTCAAGGCTTAATTTACTTCCATTGCTGCAGAACAGCTGCAGTTGCTAACCCATTACTTGTTCACTGAAAAGGGCCTTTTTTAACAACTCTGAAATTTACATTATTTTTCAGTTTTTGGTAACCTAAACTTGTTTTTTTAATCTCTGAAAGTTTACCGCTTCACTTTGTACCATTTCAGGTTATTCACTGGACTTGAAGTGCTTAAATTTCAGTAATAACTGGAAAAATGGGGGTGTTATAAAACGTGTGACCGGTAGTGTATTTGAACACTGTGGAACAGAAATCAACTTGTTTGGACTTCCAAACAAAAAACCTTCAGTTTAGCAGTACTTGTGCAAAATTGTCCACCATCTCGACCAATCAAATTTGCTACTGGCTCTAAGGGCGGAGTAACAGCGAGATTCAGACAAAATGGCAGCACATAGTGATGCAACGACATCACGAACTTCATCCAAAAGATGGATTTATTGAAGTGCATCTTTTTTCTCAAAGATCGTTCCAAAATCGTCAGTTGTTCAGAGAACGGTTGACAGAACTGTTCCCTTTGACCCATCGGCCTCAAATGGTTTCCATCGTGCGTGTTATTGAAAGTTCACAAACGGAGGTTAATGTAGAATGTGCTCAGAAACGTCAAGCAAGAGTTGAAAAAACCCTTCCCTTGTTCTTTTTCTCAAGACTGCATGGGGTAACTTAAGGTGTTCGATGAACTCTCATGTTGGTTTCTTGTTACCATAATAACTTATGAACCACTGCATGGATTTCGAGCAAACAAGTAAGGAGTGGAATACAAAGATGCAAAGGATTCAATTTTGGGTTCAATAGGTCAAAGGTCTCAGGTCCTGTGTCCTTTAATTAATAATATTGTTTTTTTTTTACCGCGATAACCTATGAACCACCGAAGAGAATGTCAACCCCACTTGGCACAAGTATAGACTGTAATAGAACGATGAACTGATTACATTTTAGATTCAAAGGATCAAAGGACATGTTCCCTTGAATTGAAAACCACTTTGTTTGTTACCGCAATAACTTGTGAAGAACTGAAAGGATTTTGACCAAATTTGGCACAAGTATGGACTGTAATGCAAAGATGAACTGAATAGACTTTGACTTCAAACCGTCAAAGGTCAAAGCTCATGTTCTCTTTGAAAATCATTTTTCAGACCATAACATGAGTTGGAAACACTAATGTTGTCTCTCTTGACTAATTTATATCTCCCTCTCTCTCTCTCTCTCTCTCTCTCTCTCTCTCTCTCTCTCTCTCTCTCTTTCTCTTTCTCTCTCTCTCATGTGACCTTTAATTTTTAATGTGACCTTAAATTGAGATCAACCATAACAGTGGGTTGACATCTAACGTAGGTGGAGACGTATCCATCGACACATTCACATCGAAATTCTATTTTCTCGTTCTCCTTACATTAGTTTTCGCACTTCATTTTTGTTTTCTTCTTTCTTGCCTTGCTTTTATCTGTGAAAAGGAAAGAGAAAGTCCACAGTTGTGTTGAACAGCTATTAGCCGTCGATCAAGCCAGGTGTCCTGCTGTTGATTGTCCTTCACTGCGGCTGTCTGCTTGTTGCGCTGTGCTTAAATGAATCATGTAGAACAGGCCCATCGAAAAAGTTTGGGTGAAAACACCGAAATGGTTTCTAAATCTGTTTTGACTGTGAGTTCTCATTCTCGTTCCACAGCGTTTGATCGTGAATGCGCAAACATTGCGTTCCTTGCATGTCGCCAAATGAGGTCACCGTTAAAGATCGCATTGTCGCCATGGGCATTCATAAAGTTCATGTGGTGTTTGTGTGTGTATGTGTGTGTGTGTGTGTGTATGTCGTGTGTGTGTGTCCGAATATAAACTGGTTCATTGAATTTTTTTTTTTTCAAATGGGCATTTTGTCCTCATTTTGAAACGGCGAATGACAGAAAAAGGTCATTTTGTGCTCATCTCCCCTCTCGATATGCTGGCTGTGAAGATCATTATCTCAAACATGCCTCAGTTATTGAAAAATGAGAACATTGTTTCCCAACTGTCTCATTATCATACCGTAGTTTCTTAAAACCTTTCATACATTTTCATTTTGAATGGGCTGAACTGAATGTGTGGTGCCTCTCAGGTCGCAAGTAGTCCTATACATTGTACCTGCATTATTCTAATACTAATAGAACCTTGAACATTGTTTCAAAATATAAAATGTACATCCATGATTACCAAGTTTATGTATCCACTGATATATTTTAAATGTTGGATGATTTTGGTCACCTTAAATGTTTGCTTGGTGTTGGCTTTATGGTTAGAGTGGTGGGCTTGGGATTCTAGGGTCCTGAGTTCAAATCTCACTCATCTGTTGAATTAATACCAGGTGGGGTTGACTGCCTGTCATCCTTCCGAGATCGGCAAAATGAGTGCCAGCATGCTGGTATACTGTGTCAGAGCGGTGACCCGTCCAGGATTGTGTCCAATAGCCAAGGAGACTGCTTAGGCAGCACCAACACTCTGCACAGTGTATGGTCCCGATGGATGGATGGATGGATGGATGGACCTTAAATGTTCCTATCTAAAGCCTATCACACATTGTGATGAATGATAACTAGTTTTATTTTTCTACCACTGGGAAAGCATCAGCTTCTGTCACCATTTCTAATAATTCACAGATTCGGAATGCCGATAATTTAAATAATGCATCAAAGGTTGGGGATGCTTTCATGCTTGTTTCTTTGAAAAAACAGAAAAACAATTCCTGATCGTCATCTTGCACAGGAAAAAAGCAATATGAACACGTAAGCCACAACCGTAATTGATGTTATCCCACTCATTACTGATTCCTCTTTGCAAAGCTCACCTGAAATAGACCCGGTGCCGACTGGTAACAATTTTTTGTCTGCTTTCATGTGATGGTATGGACAACTATGCACCTATTATAGACACTTACAGTCTTGTATTAGCCTCATGACACTGAATGTACTCCACTTAGACATTCTACCATTGAAATGTCTTTTCTTCCTGAAAGACCCTGTTGTACCATCTTGTTTACCCCGTGTACCCAGCCCCATCCTTCTCCCTTTCACAGATATCCTATTGTCTTTGTTCCCCACCATTTTGTGCTTCCCTCTCCCACCCCTTTTGTCTCCTGCCTTGTTATATGTTTCTCTGTGTTAGCTTTTACATGAGCCTTGACTTGGTATACAAAATAACTTTAAAAAATGCCTTTGATATTCTCTGGCATTTGAGGTTAGAGTTTGAACGTTGAATCGGATGATGCTTTAAAAAATGTGAAGCATGACCATTCTCTTGCTGATTCTCAATCAGTAGTCAACATTGAGCAGCTCCCTGATGTTTTATCATCTTTAATACTTTGTAAGGTCCCTTTCTCTGCTAAAAATACTGAAAACGCTCAAATTGATATAATTCAAGTCGTCAAACAACTGGACCTCATGAAAAAAGTATGATTTGCCCTTTCCACCTACCCTTGCACATTTAGATGATTTGATACTATCATATGGACTTGTATTGGCAGATGGCTTCGTGCCACCAGTTAGTTTTATTTTGTTGGATAATCTAGCAATGTCAGATGGCTCCTTGAATTGTGATGTCGGCACAACTATTATAATAGCACAAACTGGTAGTGTTGAGGATATTTATATATTTGATGTTGTTTTAACTGATTATCCAACTGGAGCTATTGTGACACAAAGTATTGAATAATTGGTGGGATTGCAAAGCACGTTGATGTTGCATCTTGCAGTAAACCTTGTATTAATATTGAACAATTGAGTTGGATGGCCCAAGACCTGATTCACCCATGTAAACATCACTATTTTCACAGAATACTATCCGGAAAAAGAAATGTATACCTGGGGGAATATTTTTGAGATTGCACCCTTTAGTTGAGTATACACATGGCATTGTTTGTAAGCCAGATTCATTACCCTCGCCAGAGGAGAGGGTATTGCATTTGGGTTCAGTTTTTTATTACTCGTGCAAAAAAAATATTTGATCAATTCCATTTGTCTGTCCGCTCAACTTTAATCGCCTACAGGTCACAATTTTAACTTCACCAAATGGTGAAGAATTCTGTTTATTTTTGAGGTCAAAAGGTCAATAGGTCATCATAGGCCAAAGGTCAACAACTTCTTCAATTTTCTAAAGTCCTCAATTTTCATCCGATTGACTTCAAATTTGAAGATGATTTGCACATAAGGTCACTGAATTCAACCACCAATTATGTTTGAGGTCAAAATAGGCCAAAATTTTAAAATCCTCAACATTCATATGATCGACTTCAAATTTGAAGAGGATTTGCATATCAGGTCAATGAATTCAACCACCTATTTTTTTTAAGTCAACATAGGCCAAAAGGTCAAAATAGGACAGCTTTCTAACATCCTCAATTTTCATCCGAGCGACTTCAAATATGAAGAGGATTGCACATTAGGTCACCTGAATTCAATCACCAGCTACGTTTGAGGTCAAAATAAGCCAAATTTTTTAAATCCTCAATTTTCATCATTGACTTGAAATTTGAAGAGCATTTTGGGTCAATGAATTCAATGAACTATTATTTTTGAGGTCAATGCAGGCCAAAAGGTCAACATATGCCAAATTTATGAAATTGTCAATTTTCATTCCATTGACTTGAAATTAGAAGAGCATTTAAATATCAGGTCACTGAATTCAACCACCTATTATTTTTGAAGTCAACATAGACCAAAAGATCAACATAGGCCTCGGGTCAACAAGGGCCAAATTTCTAAAATTGTGAATTTCTATCCAATTGACTTGAAATTTGAAGAGGATTTGCATATCAAGTCACTGAATTCAACCACCAACTATTTTTGAGGTCAACATTGGCCAAAAGGTCAACATAGGTTGAAATTTATAAAATTGTCAATTTTTATCCAATTGACTTCAACTTTGAACAGCATTTTCATTTCAGCTCACTGAATACAACCACTAATTATTTTTGAGGTCAGCTTATGCCAATCGGTCAACATAGGCCAAAGGTCAACAACTTAAATGCAATTTCTAAAATCTTCAATTTTCATCCAATTGAATTGAAATTTGAACAGTATTTGCATATCAGGTAAAAATAATTAAACCACCAATTATTTGTTTAGGTCAAAAGGTGAACATCTGCCTAATTTCTAAAATTGTGAGATAGGGCCAAAAACTATATTTCTAATGATATCTCAAAAAGTTGTGGATGAGTAATGAAAAAACAAGGTGGATAAGTTGGTTAGGTGACATGAAGAAGTGGTTAGGATACAAAACGTAAACGGTTCAGCCTGGCGGAGGTATGCACTCTACTGAGTGCCATTCTACTTTGTTCTGTTTTCCCAATTGTCTCTCTATGATTGATTTTTCATTACTTGCAAAATCAGAGATTTTTAAAGTACTTTAGTCAGTCAATTTTGTTATTACTTGGCGAATATATATATATATATATATATATATATATATATACATATTGTTACGAATTTGGAATTCGATTGCCACACAACATACAGGTTCCTTTATTCAGCTATGTCGATAAGTGCTTGTTCCCAAGATAGCTCACCTTCCATTGTTTAAATGTTTAGAAATTGATTGGATGCGCTGCGGATCGATTTAATAGTTAGGGAGCGAACAATGGAGACGCCCTCCCCCCTCTTCTGCAAAGAGAAGAAGAGCCCTTCTGTCCCGTGATTCATGACGTCAACAACTCCCTCCCACCCGTGGTTGAGCGGGGGATGGATCACGAGGGCATGAGTCACGCCGGGCGCGGGGGAGGGGGCGGAGAAGGATAAAGAGGAGATCCTTTCCTTGTTCGGCAGAAGTCGTTCAGCAGGCCGTCGGGTCCTGTTTGGCTTGGGTTAGGGTTGAGGCTTTCGGAAGCTTTTTGCTTCTGGGGAGTGTTCGTTCAGCAGGCCGTCGGGTCCTGTTTGGCTTGGGTTAGGGTTGCGGCTTTCGGAAGCTTTTTGCTTCTGCTGAGTAGTTGTTCAGCAGGCCGTCGGGTCCTGCTTGGCTCGGGAGAGCTTTTTGCTTCGAGCTGCTTTGTTTGGAAATAGAGTTGAGCTGGTCGCTTGCTCGAGCTGCGAGTGGTGGCTTTCTTCTTCTTCTTGGTTCGTGGAGCTCTTTGTTCTCCGTTTGGTTCCCGGCTTGGTGCGACTCGTCGGCCTCATCTTGGAGGTGGTTCCTCGGGAAGCGACGCATCGACGGGAAGGATCGGCACCTCGTCTCACCAGCACGTGTTGAGAAGCGCGGGAGGATTCGTGGGAGCTCGGAAGGATCGCGGCTCACGGCGATTGGATCCAGCTCGCTCTCGCTGGAGCCCGGGTCCGAACAACTTGAAGACCACACGAGGTGGAGAGGTTCGAGATAGGTTCTGGGTTTCAGCTCACCTGTACTCCGAGCTGGAGCTCGTTATTAAAGGCCTCTGCACCATTCCTTGGGTTTAAATGTTTAGAAATTGTGCGTATGTGTGTCCGTGGGCCCGTCTAATAAGTAGGAAATTGTTAAGTGCTTGTGTGCTGTAAATGTTTGCATTGCATTTCGTATAGTCGTATAGTTCTGCTCTTACGTGCTTCCCTAGTTCCCCATTATTATTAATAAATACCCAATTGTTAAATGTTTTCAGCTCGTCGCGTCGATTCTTTCATTGACTGAGCATTTCGTGTGTTGGAGTTAGCCGTTGGTTTGCCGTAAAAGGGGGACATTTGGACCGACGGTTCTCGGCGATTAAGCACTCGGAATCGCGCACGGACAAGCTGCTTAAGCGGCTTGTTCCGTACGAGTTCCGTTGAGGGTGGAATACGCCGGTAATTGGATCATGTGGGTATTTAGGTAAATTGAAGATTGGCAATCGACCCTACCCCACGTGGTCTGCCCATTGGCGTATTTCGGTTCTTGTACAAGGACCATCGACTCGGACTTATCCGGGCGGCGATCTATATTCCGGGCGATCGGTCGGGCCGACTCGACTTGCGGCTCCGTCAGAGCGGTCGGCGAGCGGCCGACCCCGGCACCGTAACAATATATATAGTGAAATTTGAAATTTGAAGTTTGAAGTGACTCTTGAAATTTGAAGTGAATCGGATGAAAATTGACAATTTTAGAAATCAGCCTGTGTCAACCTTTTGATATATATATATATATATATATATATATATATATATATTATATATATATATATATATAATATATATATTATAATATATATACTGAAACGCAAAAGAAACTTTCACCTCCTTTAAACTTCAAATATCAACAATAACACTGCATGCAGTAAATGTGTGAACTTATTTTGTGGACAATAGTGTCCTCACTGTCAGACAAAACGGTCACGGATGGTCACTTGAACCTTCAATGGTCACTTCATAGCACAGCTGTTGAACAGCCGTTTTTGACTGTCAGTGATTAGCCAAGGGGTACGGGATGATTTTAATGAGCTGCACGTGATGTCTTGATATTTGGCTTTAAAAAGGCCAGTGCAAAATGGGCATTTCAATCAACATGCCACGATTGTCAAGGGATCAACGGCAGTGTGCCTTGGGCATACTGCAAGGCGGATTGAGTTACCGTGAGGTGCACGTCGCCTTGGCTGTTCACACCAGACGATATCGGCCCTGGTGGAGAGAGACACCCTCCACAACTCTGCAGATGACAGACCTCGATCAGGGAGGCCAAGAGTCACCACTGCAAGGCAGGACAGGCAGATGGTCCTAAGTCAGATCGCTTCAGACATTGAGGACTGAGTGGGACAGAATCCAGCAGCAATCCATCCAAAGACTGGGAGGCAGTATGTGCCGACGATGCACTGCCTGTATCCAAAACAATGGTGGCCACACACGCTATTGAAAGGGACTGACATTGCACCCTGTGCTGTTCTGTACTGTAGAACAAACTTATGAGATGGTGTATCTTGGTCAAAAACTTGACATGTCATCAATAAAATGCCAATGTTTCAATTAGCAATTGTTGGTTTGTTTTATTTTGAACTGTTACAATTTTATTACATTTCAAACAAGTGGTAAGTTTCTTTTGCGTTTCAATATATATATATATGTATATACATATACAGGGGTCTGCAAAGTAGGTATAACAGTAAAGACTGTACTTGTTTTCATTACTGTATACCTACTTTTGCAGCCCCTGTATATATATATATATATATATATATATATATATATATATATATATATATATATATATATATATATTATTATATATATTGTTGCGAATTCGCGCCCGCCGGCATGCGATCGACCGCGTGTAGCCAAAAGCGGCCGCCTCGCCCACCGGAATGGACAATTCAGTCGTGACCCTCCGGGAACTACCGCCCAGAGCCAGTCACGGGTGGGGGTTTAACCTCACCACAACTCAGTCCGCATTCTACCCGCGCGAAATAGGTCCGATCGCCGAATGGTCGATTTACCTAAGTACTCGCGCGAGTAGCGTACGAGGAGTTGTACCACGCCACAGGCCGACTCCGACACGAACCGCTTAAGCGGTTCGTTCCGTATTACAGGGATAACCGAGCGGAGTTATCGTCGGCCTTGACGGTTCCGATTAATTACCGGGATGTTGAAACCCACTACGAATCCCTTACGTGATGCAAGATGGAGATTCAATAAAAGGAAGGAGACGAAGCAAAGCGGGAAACAGTTCAACAAGCAATGCACATTTATTACGGAAATGCGGAAGGCATGTATATACAGTCAAGACAAGATGCAACAAAAGCAAATGCAATACGAACCGAATAAAAGGGCAATTATTTACAACACTTTATACAGTTCCACTTGTCGGGATTCGGCGCCACATCACTCATACAAAAAGCAAAGGAAAGAAAGCCACCCTCACAGGCAAGGAGGCAGACAGGTCCGTGGACCAATGTGCGTGATCCTGGAGGAGCGGCCAGGTCCACGAGACCGAGAAGGTCTTACCCGCGTCCTCGTGACGCGATGGCGGGCAAGCTGCAATGTTTGCGCAGCTGCGCCCGACCCGTGCCCTCTGCAGTGGTGGTCGGCGAGCCCTCTCCGGCGTGCTCCGCGCGCAAGCAGTTTTTGTTGGCACCACGTTTGAGGGTGGGGGAGAAACGGGGCCCCTGGCACTATCTCAGCGCGGATGGGGGGGGGGGGAATTGCTGATGCTCAGGGAGAGGGGAATGGCTGGCTGGTTGGACCCGCGACGAGACGAGCGACCCCACACCGCAACTCGCGTCGACCGCCGTCTTCACTTGAATCGAACTTGAACTCTTCACTTGCCCGACCAGCCGCCTGCAACTCAACCGCGCGAACTCCTCGAGTCGCCTTATGCTCGCGTCTTTATAGGCCGCAGGAGGAGCCTATATGCAAATTTCAGGATCAAAATGCGATTGGAGGCGGGCCACGCCACCCTCTGTTCAGCCATTGGTGCGGCAAAAAGGGGGGCGTGAAGACCTCTTTTGATCCGAATTCCTCCGTAAAGAATCACGTTCATCGCGCTGGAGGCGGGCCATACCGCCCGACGCTCGCCCATTGGACGGAAGAAAAAAGGGGCCGTGAAAGCCTTCCGATCCGAATATTCTCCTCGGAAAGGCAGCCATTCGCGCTCGCGGCTCGATGCGTTCACACCAATCGCCGAACGGGCCCTGGACAGCACGACGTTTGGTGTTGACTGGTGTGTGGTCGATGGTTGGAGAAGGAGATAGGCGAAGGTGGGTGGGGGTTTTTCTGTGGTGGTTTGGTGGTTCGCGGGCCGTCATTTGGGAATGGCGGTGAAGCAAATGTTTGCGGGATTGGAGTTGTGAAGGTAAAGGTAGTGGCTGTTTGCGTTGTTGGCGCGGTTAATGGTCGAAAATAACAATAGAGAAAGAAAAATGGCTAACTCAAGCGTCGCCGCCGGATGAATCACACATATTCCCTCTATACAACGGGTTTGGGCTAACTACACATGAACTTACCGATTATATCTCACCTGAGGACTCTTTATTTGGTGTAATGCGAATTTCCACACCGTACCAATATATATACATATATACACATATATACATATATATATATACATATATATTATATATATATAACATTATATATATACATATATATCATATATAACATATCTATAATATTATTTCTTGTTAACTGTCTGCGTGTAATTTGACGTATCTCCTCCCAAACAAACTGCCAGACGGTTGTCGCCACTTTCGGCATTCGGGTGCTCTGTGGTCTAATGAACAGCATGGCTATACTGTGAGATCGCGCCAGATGGACAGGTTTGGGAATTTTGGCGATTTTCTAATTTTTACATTCGTTTGCATGGCGACATGTGACGTCACCACAGAGGCGTAATTCCGTCCATGACATCATCGGTCATTCGCTGACGTCATTACGTCTGGTCGTCGACAGCAGACCGTCACCGCCGAGAGCGTAATGCCACTCCTAGAAAACTGCATCTGCAATGTAAAACCTTCTTCTGCACATGCTGACTACCTCAGAAGGTGAATTTGACAACAAAATTGTAACAAGAAACATTGTATTTAAAGTAAAGATTATTTAAAAATAATATTTTTTCTGTTAACGTCTGCGTGTAATTTGACGTTTCTCCTCCGAAACCACTGGCAGGAATGTGCTCATTTCCCTATACTGGGGTTTCTTAATGTGACGAAGACGTGCACTAGTTTCTAACGCTAGCTGAATATGGATGACAACGCGGCTTCAACATGATTTTCAACCCATCGACGGCCGCCATTTTATTCTCCCGTTCGGTCGCCATCGCTGAACTGCTGTCCGGTAAGTGCTGCCGTCTATCCAAAAATATGAGACTCGAGTAAGGAGTATCTCATTGTATCAAACACTGAACATAAACACAACTGATAATAATAGTATGGCTCAGAACATCAGCAGTGGTTGTCATGTTTTAAAAGTCAGCGTGGAAGGAGGGGAAAATGAGCGCCAGAGCTCTGCCAACATGATGTACCCCGATGGCTCTTTCCCGGACTGAACACGCCCTTAGACCGTCAATATTGTGTCTGAAATCCAACGTAAATATTAAAAACACCCGAAAATAAGTTAAACATAGGCCTACATCCAGATAACATCAAAGGCTATAATCTGAAGGTAGGGGGAACCAGGGACGGTATGAGGTCATTCCCTTTCATTGGCCCCAGGTCTCTTCTTTTTCTTTGTTTCTTCGAAAGCGCGGTGTCCGACAATGATTTTCTGTTACCTTGAATGTGTGGCGTGTTAACTGTTCAAATTAAAGAGGTGTTCGATTGTCGGATGCACCCAAACAACTGCCGTTCATCATAATTGTCAAATCTACACCGCCATC
>CM068962.1:55257851-55269370 GCA_035128595.1 Eptatretus atami
GCGACCCGTCCAGGATTGTGCCCAATAGCCAAGGAGACTGCTTAGGCAGCACCTACGCTTTTCACAGAGTATGGTCCCAATCTCCTCCTCTGTCTGTCTGTTTGTCGCCTACAGGTCACAATTTCAAACCGATCTTCACGAAAATTGACCACATGGTAGAGTTTGGCATAAAGAAGAAACAAGTTGTTTTTGAGGTCAAAAGGTCAGAAGGTCAACAGAGGCCAAAGGTCAACAACTTTGGTGAGATTTCTTAAATACTCAAATTTCATCCGATTGACTTGAAATTTGAAGAAGATTTATATTTCAGGTCACTGAATTCAACCAGCCAATTATTTTGGAGGTCCACATTGGCCAAAAGGTCAGCATAGGCCAAAATTCCAAAATTGTTAATTTTCATCCAATTCACTTGAAATTTGAAGTTACATGTTTGGTCATTTAATTCAACCAGCATTTATTTTTGAGGTCAAATTTGTTTTATGAATTTTGCAAGTATCATGATCTGTGTTGTGGAACTTTACTTGGTTCTATTTTATTTATTCTTACTTTTTAGTTAACCGTTAAACCGACCCAATTAATTCACTTGCCACAACGTGAAAGTACATTACATCAGAGAGTTTTATTATACTTGGTACTTGGCCAGTGGTATTCTAATGTCCACAACATTGTTTTGTGACCTTTAAAGGTTATGCAAAGATCAAATTTTGAAAGTTGTTGAACGAAACCGGGGTTTCGACATTTTGCAGCTAATAACCTGTCACTCGTACCACATCATGTTGATCATTTTTTATAACTTGGTCAAAAATTATCACATTGTCTCATCCTTGACTTCTGAAACGATCTACATATCGTCAAATACCGCTCGTGAACCATTGCCGTCTCCAGACTTGTTCTGCTTTAATTTTGCATTAAAGAATGTCTTCGAATGTACAAATTAAAGGTTAAAATTCCAAAATTTCCTTACGCGGGAAGGGGGGACAACCCCCCTCCCAAATCCCTCCTCACAGATCCTTTCCTCCCTCCCAGCTCCCCACCCCCTCGGTCGCTTCGCTTCCTCGCACCACGGATCCTTTCCATCCTATCACTTTTTCTTCTCTCATTGTTGGTAACTATGAAATAGAAATTAAAACAAAACAGTAAAACAATGTATCTGATCCAGGGAACTTATTACCTTCATTGAACTGGAAGGAGCAGCTGCCGATCAGGACGTCCACGTGCTGCGAATCCGGGACCGGGAGTGAAGTTTGTCTTACAATGGGTGCTGCTCCTTTGTTGCAAGCTTCACTGGCATTATCGGATGGTTTTCCTCCATTTTGTTTGCCAGAGGAGCTATTTTGAGCTGTTTGAATTGACAAAGCTTCCACCGGAGCATCTCTAATGCATCTTGCACTACAGGAAATGGAAATTGGGGATAAAACCAATGCGATTCATTCATTCGCATCTATTACCCAAAGCTTGTTCATTCAACAGGCTAATCTATGCACTTGGATGTACTGTATTCCATTTCTGTCCTCTTACATAAATTGCTTTTATTGAAAGAACAGCTGTGAATTGCACTCTCTGAGTTTGGCTTAACTTCGTGTTGCCACCTGTGCTTTGTGTTAAGAAAATTTATCAAGTGTTTTTCGTTGAGATTTTCATGTGATTTTGGCTATCAAATATATCAACACCGAGCTTGTGGTCTTTACCTCGAAGGCAAATCCATCTTATGGGAACTGCATGTTCCTCCACATAGCACACAACGAGCGTGTGTTGGTCCTTTGGTGAAGCAGAGCTAAACGTAAAGCTTACCTGTGGTCAAACATCTTGAGCCTCACCATTTTCCAAAGCCTGGTGGCAGCTGGTAGAGTCTAGCTGTCTCTGGTGCACATTCCTACATTACTCTTATGTACATTCACTCCAAAAGGATAGAGTCATGTTGCACACTGCCGTGGGAAACTGTTTTACTGAGTAACTTAATACTGCCTTTACTAACGAGGCCTAAATTTCCAATCCCTCTCCAACTCGGTGGTGTAATGGGGCAACTGCACACCAGCACTCGCATGAATATATTCTGCATCATGTTGTTGCATGAACCCTTCAAAGTAGTTGGGTGTCGTCATCAGAACAGTGTCTGGATGGGAGGGTGGACAATGTATTAGTGGACCAAACAGATGTTTTGTTACCTTCCGTTGCCGAACACCACTCTCTCTCTCTCTCTCTCTCTCTCTCTCTCTCGCAGTGCCATCCATGAAACCAGACCATTCTGGCTTTGGGTCATAATCCTGTGTGTGCTCCATGACAGCTACCAGCCATACAACATCAGATTCCTGAGCAGCTATGATACTGTTCTCCAGTTGCCTGACAAGATGGTATGGAAGACCTTCGCAGATCTTCAGTGCAGCGGAAATTGGGCTGCTTGAAAACTCTTGATGAAAAAAAATTGTCGTAATGAAACTCCGTAGGGGCAAGATCCTTCAGTTTCGGTGAGTTATCTCTTGTTTGGAAAGACGTGGAATCTTGGCAGAAGTGAGGGAATCCTCAAAATCTGTTGACATTTGTCAAATGAAAAATTATTAGTATTTTTTTGTGAATAGCATGCATAGCATATTAATCAATGCTGAAATGAAACCAGAAATATTATTTTTCAACACCACTCCATAAACTATTGATTACAGTAAGTCCACCAAGTATCCACTTGGCCAAGGTACTGAATCTTGGATACTATAAATCTAAATTACTAAATATAAAACTATGAATTCCATGTTCAAGTAAAGGCCATTATAGAGGAGTATGAAAATGTAAACACGCAGCCAAGTCAATGTATGTAAGCATTTATAACATGTAAGCAATTGAGATTCAATCGGCATCTCAAGGAGATCGGCCAGGCATCTGCGTGAGGGATGGCCAGACGGATTCCCCTGGAGTACCGGCAGAAAGTGGACTCAGAGACGCGCTTCTCCGGTGCATGCTCCCACACCTGACCTGACCTGACATGCCACTTGATTGTTGGGTGAATTCCACAGCCATGCAGTGAGTTTCTCTGTTTCAATTGGGAGTGAATACTTGAGAATCAAAACAGTCAAACCATGCACCGATTAGACCTATGTTGTTGAGCAGATCCTCGTAAGCATCTCTGTCTTTGGCAGTAACCTCAGCTGCAGACTTTCTGAACTTAAGAACTTCATCACAGGAGCTGATTTATCCACTGCCATGGAGAATGCTTATCAGCTTTCTCGATCCAAATTGATGAAGTTTTATAGCTAGCCCAATTGTGGTTTTATTGAAGGTTCTGGTCATTAAACTTTGGATTGACTGGGCCAGACTGAGAGATTTCCTTGTGACAGAGGCTGATGAAACCAGTCCACTTGAAAAACAGAAAGATGAACTCCTTGTAGCTTCAATTGCTTTCTCAAAAGAGAAGTTGCTGACATCATAAGTGTCACACTTGGATTTCTCCTTTTGTTGGACCTCTTCTGAAATGGTCTTTATGACTTCAAAGACAGGGTCACTGTCATTTGCTCCCACCAATTTCAAAGTCTCTGGAAATTACTTCCACAAGCAAAGTATAGTTGCATATCCATCTACCCTCATCACAAATAGACTCTCTCCAACATGTCTTTCCAACATATGAGAAGGGCTCTCTTGTGACGAATTGTTTGCTCTTCCCATTGGCTACTCAATATCCAGACACCTTGGTGAGTCAACTAGACCCAGATGCATCTATATTCTGCAAAGTGCAAAGACATCGTCTGAGAAAATAACTCGTATAGGTATAGCTCAACTGAGTTCCATTTTCTTTGGGGGTTATTGGTAATAGCAGACACCATTTCTGAAAGCAACATCAGTTGGGTAAGGAGTTTTGGCTGCAGAAGACTTTTCAGCTGAGGAAATTGTTATGTTTGAGAAGAATCGGGTCTGGACCACAGGAGTATGACAACAGGCATTATTCAAACCACAACCACTTCATATATCTACTAAAAAAATCCCCGCAACAACCCACGCTCAAATTTTCCATTACAAACGTGACCATTATTCACAATCTCGTTACAAGGAATTTCCACCTCTTCCCCACAATGCCACAACATACTGCTACTTCACGACAATTGTCACACTACAACCACCTCAACTGCCATATACTCATGGAACACTTACCACAGCCTCAAAAGACACGGAGAAGATGTAGGTCTGGTTATTTCGGGGCATAACTCAAATCACGAACGTGTGCTAGAGCTCGTTTAAGGACCTACGGATGGTGCAGGGATTTCCCTAAAATCCTCATTTGAATGAAGGCTAGCGCACGTTCGGGTTCAGAGAGTGCCTTCAAAAACCACGGTCCCATGTAAAGGTCCAGAGCTCCGATGTGTGCCCCTACTGGCTGGCGATTGAGCCATTTTTCGCCTCTGGGGCCTGGTGGGGCATGGCTACGACCGCTATTGACCAATAGGGGAGCTCAATTTCATTGGAGCGCCTTTTGATCCGATGGTTGGCTACTCCCCTCATCTGGGGCTCATAAAAAGAGCGCATGCGGCTCATTCTGAGCAGATCGCCGGGGCCAGTGCTGGAGAGATCGCTGAGAGCATCGCAGGAGAAAATATTGCCAGATATCACACCTTTCTGGGGAGACAGCTGGCGCAAGGACAAGGGAAGAGTCAGCGTGACCAGGCATGGGGTCAAGCATCGCTTCAGCGAGCCGGGACTGCTCCATTTCAACGTCGCTCATTTCGGTTGCATCCTTCAGCGACATTTCCACATACAGACTCTCATACAATATATGATCGGATCTTTTCTCTCACGCATCTTTCTTCTCCCATCCATCTCTTGTCCACTGTGGATGCAAAAGAGCAATCAATGCAGGCAAGCCCGACCAACTGTTCTTTTCAGAGCAAAACCAAAGAGCGAACCGAACTGACCTGCACCTCACATTCTTCCTCTTACACTATGCCGCACCCCCACGTCACATTGCACTTGCACTTCTCAAACATACTCCCGAGACACCCTCGGTATTTTTCCCTCTTCCCCTTCCCCAAGTGTTCTGATCTGCGCACGTCTACCAGCCACACCAGGTATTGAGAGGTCGTTAATCCTCAACTGTTTCTATCTCTCTGGGGTATCTCTAATTTTCCTCGGGTTTGTGTGTGTATGTATGTGTGTGTGTGTGTGTGTGTGTGTGTGTGTGTGTGTGTGTGTGTGTGTGCATGTGTAAGTGATGGCACCTATCGTAGCATAAGTTAAGACTGTATAAGAACTTTTGGGATAACTCTGCACTGTGTCTTCTTTTGAAATATTGTTTGCCTTTTGCCGCACCCCACAAATTCCTTGCTTTCCCCGCTGTGCATTTACAATAAATCCATTTCCATGCCACATAACTTTCCTCGATCCTGATTTAAATAAATGTGTTGTTAGAAATGTTCCCAGCTCATTTTTGTCTTTTCCTCCATTGGTCAAGCATGGCCCACACCCTAACTTAGACTTGATCTTATTCCCCAAGAATCTGTTTAATAGCTGGTTTGTACTTGGCAAGCTCCGCTCAGCTGCACCTGATTCGGTCGGTAATCTAAATAATGCAAGTACATACCAAGGGCATAATTCCTCGATAAGGAGGTCATGTGTCCCTATAGTGGGGCAGATAACAGCAATTTTTGAGAGGAATCGTGCAAATGATGATACAAGCATCAAATTTGGCACATTTGTTCTCCAGGGGATTCTAATCAAATCTGCCCGATTGGCCATTTGAAAATCCAAGATGGCGGCCATTTTTCAAGATGGCCGCCAAGTTAGCCTCCCGAAGTTGACTTTTTGCTTAGAAGTATTTGTAGTTGTCCGATTCGCATGATCTAGGTGTGGATCCCTATGTTTTCAAGCCTGCTGGAGTGGATTTTCCTGTTTTTGAAGCCTCCTGACACACACTTTTTCTGATTTTGCACCACTTTAATGATTGTCATATGAAGCTAAGGCTTTTCTGCAACCGGGCCCTGGCTAGTAAATGTTCAAAGTTATGCATACCATGCGAATGTTCCTCCAGCTGCTACTGTCCACATATGCAGCTGCAGAGTGCTGTGCAGGGGAGCCCTGACTGAAAGCACTTGCATCTCCGGTTGCAACCTTTCTTACAGGAACACTTGGTCAGTTCCTGACACCTGGCTGCAATAGGGGGTAGTGTTGTCCAAAATATCTGCCACGTCTCTCCTTTCTGTGTCCATCCCCATTCAGCGGGACTGCTCGTGTCTGGACTGGATATGGTTGCCTGGCCCCAGATGATCCCAGCCTGATAGGTCGCACGCTTTTGCATGTTCTCTGAGGGCTGCCTGTGTTGGTGGAATTGAGTTGTACGGCCTCTGCTTGCGGCAAAGAGATCCAGTCTTGCTCCGTCCACACCAGTGGCTGCGTTTGATCTGTCATACATGAGGACAACGAATCTCTCCAGCCTCTGCAGGTCAAGATCACGAATCAATGTTGGATGCTGGCTGAGATTTGTGAATGTTTCAGAAACATCATCAAAGACATTCCAAGTCTGCCATGCAGTTTTCTTCCCTTTACCGCGGAAGGCAGAACGACGTCACATCCAGTGAACGCATGGAAGTTGGATCCCTCTAGCTTTCTCAGGCCCTATTGCAGAAAATACCTCATGGACTGGAATCCATCGTGCCTTGGCTCCTTGGCCAAAGGCAATCTCCATGTTCTCAAGACCTAGTTCCTGTAAGGATGCAGTAGAGATATTGCTATGACTAGTACGTCCGTGTCATTAGCCTTAATGATAATGGACTTGCTACCATCCGTCGTTGCATCCCTGGCGTGTACAAATATTCGAGTGTCAGCTTCTTCATGACAACATGGAGACACAGCATCCAGTGACTTTCTTGTGTTGCTAATGGCATCTTCTCCTTTTGTGACAATGACTGTGCTGGTCGTCTGTGCTTCACACATCTTTTCCCCAAGGAAGTGAAACAGCTCAGTCTTGTGCTGTCATCTCGAAGAAAGCTTCTCCAGTTACTGGGGTCTTACTGGTTCCTGTCACTCTTCTTCTGATTCCTTGCCACCTTTTCGACCTTGCCTCGGACTTCAAGACTTGACTTCTGTACACATCAAACACTACGTCCACCCTCTCGTACCTGGCACCATAGATTCCACCTTGGGATGATTCTTCTTTAGCATAGTCATCAAATATCTTTGAAGTGCATGGAGGTCGGGCATGATAAGTGCTGATCCATCAATGATGACTGCATCTCCCCTGGTCTCTGTCTGGATGTTCACTTGCGCTTCAAAAATTTCAGCCAGCTGTGACTTCTGACATGTATGAAGCTTGCCATGTCACTGAGAGATGCAGGGTGTGACTGATTCTCATGCTTGAAGAATTCTTGCAAGTCACACTGCCTGTTCTGGCATGAGAATAACAGTCGTGAGAAAGCTGACAGTCGTCGTTCAGGACTTCTCCTTAACAATTCCTACTTAGCTGACACTGAACCCCATGCTGAGTTTCACAGCAGTGATGTCACCAATGTGCCTTGGTAGTGCCCGACAATCACTCCTTCAAGAAATTCTTACTTGGCGATGAACTGGAAATGTTGATTAAAGGACTGGTAATGGCCTGGATTCAATCAGCACATCTGTTTCATCAACTTCGTGCACTTTCCGAAATTTGGAGCGAGATGTACTCCATCACACGCAGAGACCTTCTGTGTGCTACCCTCATCTAGTTTAGACCACGAGCCAACGCAGTTTACCAGGGTGTGGCCGATGCCGTGCACTAGCAACTTCTTGGAGCCATAGATGAGAATTTATTAATTGACCAAAGGGAAGCTCAATTTCATTGGAGCGCCTTTTTGATCCGATGGTTGGCTACTCCCCTCATCTGGGGCTCATAAAAGAGCGCATGCGCTCATTCTGAGCAGATCGCCGGGCCAGTGCTGGAGAGATCGCTGAGAGCATCGCAGGAGAAAATATTGCCAGATATCACACCTTTCTGGGGAGACAGGCTGGCGCAAGGACAAGGAAGAGTCAGCGTGACCAGGCATAGGGTCAAGCATCGCTTCAGCGAGCCGGGACTGCTCCATTTCAACGTCGCTCATTTCGGTTGCATCCTTCAGCGACATTTCCACATACAGACTCTCATACAATATATGATCGGATCTTTTCTCTCACGCATCTTTCTTCTCTCCCATCCATCTCTTGTCACTGTGGATGCAAAAGAGCAATCAATGCAGGCAAAGCCCGACCAACTGTTCTTTTCAGAGCAAAACCAAAGAGCGAACCGAACTGACCTGCACCTCACATTCTTCCTCTTACACTATGCCGCACCCCACGTCACATTGCACTTGCACTTCCAAACATACTCCCGAGACACCCTCGGTATTTTCCCTCTTCCCCTTCCCAAGTGTTCTGATCTGCGCACGTCTACCAGCCACACCAGGTATTGAGAGTCGTTAATCCTCAACTGTTTCTATCTCTCTGGGGTATCTCTAATTTTCCTCGGATTGTGTGTGTATGTTGATGTGTGTGTGGTGTGTGTGTGTGTGTGTGTGTGTGTGTGTGTGTGTGCATGTGTAAGTGATGGCACCTATCGTAGCATAAGTTAAGACTGTATAAGAACTTTTGGGATAACTCTGCACTGTGTCTTCTTTTGAAATATTGTTTGCCTTTGGCCGCACCCCACAAATTCCTTGCTTTCCCCGCTGTGCATTTAAAATAAATCATTTCCATGCCACATAACTTCCTCGATCCTGATTTAAATAAATGTGTTGTTAGAAATGTTTCCCAGCTCATTTTTGTCTTTTCCTCCATTGGTCAAGCATGGCCCACACCCTAACTTAGACTTGATCTTATTCCCAAGAAATCTGTTTAATAGCTGGTTTGTACTGGCAAGCTCCGCTCAGCTGCACCTGATTCGTCGGTAATCTAAATAATGCAAGTACATACCAAGGCATAATTCCTCGATAAGGAGGTCATGTGTCCCTATAGTGGGGCAGATAACAGCATTTTTTGAGAAGGAATCGTGCAAATGATGATACAAGCATCAAATTTGGCACATTTGTTCTCCAGGGGATTCCTAATCAAATCTGCCCGATTGGCCATTTGAAAATCAAGATGGCGGCCATTTTTTCAGATGCCGCCAAGTTAGCTCCCGAAGTTGACTTTTTGCTAGAAGTATTTGTAGTTGTCCGATTCGCATGATCTAGGTGTGGATCCCTATGTTTTCAAAGCCTGCTGGAGTGGATTTTCCTGTTTTTAAGCCTCCTGACACACTTTTTCTGATTTTGCACCATTTAATGATTGTCATATGAAGCTAAGCTTTTCTGCAACCGGGCCCTGGCTAGTAAATGTTCAAAGTTATGCATACCATGCGAATGTTCCTCCAGCTGCTACTGTCCCACATATGCAGCTGCAGAGTGCTGTGCAGGGAGCCCTGACTGAAAGCACTTGCATCTCCGGTTGCAACCTTTCTTACAGGAACACTTGGTCAGTTCCTGACACCTGGCTGCAATAGGGGGTAGTGTTGTCCAAAATATCTGCCACGTCTCTCCTTTCTGTGTCCATCCCCATTCAGCGGGACTTGCTCGTGTCTGGACTGGATATGGTTGCCTGGCCCCAGATGATCCCAGCCTGAATAGGTCGCACGCTTTGCTTGTTCTCTGAGGGCTGCCTGTGTTGGTGAATTGAGTTGTACGGCCTCTGCTTGCGGGCAAAGAGATCCAGTCTTGCTCCGTCCACACCAGTGGCTGCGTTTGATCTGTCATACATGAGGACAACGAATCTCTCCAGCCTCTGCAGGTCAAGATCACGAATCAATGTTGGATGCTGGCTGAGATTTGTGAATGTTTCAGAAACATCATCAAAGACATTCCAAGTCTGCCATGCAGTTTTCTTCCCTTTACACGGAAGGCAGACTACGACGTCACATCCAGTGAACGCATGGAAGTATGGGATCCCTCTAGCTTTCTCAGGCCCTATTGCAGAAAATACCTCATGGACTGGAATCCATCGTGCCTTGGCTCCTTGGCCAAAGGCAATCTCACATGTTCTCAAGACCTAGTTCCTGTAAGGATGCAGTAGAGATATTGCTATGACTAGTACGTCCGTGTCATTAGCCTTAATGATAATGGACTTGCTACCATCCGTCGTTGCATCCCTGGCGGTGTACAAATATTCGAGTGTCAGCTTCTTCATGACAACATGGAGACACAGCATCCAGTGACTTTCTTGTGTTGCTAATGGCATCTTCTCCTTTTGTGACAATGACTGTGCTGGTCGTCTGTGCTTCACACATCTTTCCCCAAGGAAGTGAAACAGCTCAGTCTTGTGCCTGTCATCTCGAAGAAAGCTTCTCCAGTTATTGGGGTCTTACTGGTTCCTGTCACTCTTCTTCTGATTCCTTGCACCTTTTCGACCTTGCTCGGACTTCAGACTTGACTTCTGTACACATCAAACACTACGTCCACCCTCTCGTACCTGGCACCATAGGATTCCACCTTGGGGATGATGTCTTCTTTAGCATAGTCATCAAATATCTTTGAAGTGCTGGAGGTAGGGCATTGATAAGTGCTGACCATCAATGATGACTGCATCTCCCCTTGGTTCTCTGTCTGGGATGTTCACTTGCGCTCAAAATTTCAGCCAGCTGTGACTTCTGACATGTATGAAGCTTGCCTGTTCACTGAGAGATGGCAGGGTTGGACTGATTCTCATGCTTGAAGAATTCTTGCAAGTCACACTGCCTGTTCTGGCATGAGATAAACAGTCGTGAGAACAGCTGACAGTCGTCGTTCAGGACTTTCTCCTTAACAATTCCTACTTAGCTGACACTGAACCCATGCTGAGTTTCACAGCAGTGATGTCACAATGTGCCTTGGTAGTGCCCGACAATCACTCCTTCAGAAATTCTTACTTGGCGATGAACTGGAAATGTTGATTAAAGGACTGGTAAGTGGCCTGGATTCAATCAGCACAATCTGTTCATCAACTTCGTGCACTCGAAAATTTGGAGCGAGATGTACTCCATCACACGCAGAGACCTTCTGTGTGCTACCCTCATCTAGTTTAGACCACGAGCCAACGCAGTTTACCAGGGTGTGGCCGATGCCGTGCACTAGCAACTTCTTGGGAGCCATAGATGAGAGTTGGGCCAGTGATGAGGACCAGTTCCAGTAGTCCATCCAAGGGATGTGGCTGACTGCTGAAACAAAGGTACTACCTCTAACACTACACCCCCTACACCCATGCATAAGTAGATACTACTACATACATGTTAAGTCATGCAAACGTATGAAAATCATAAAACAAATTGCAAAATCAGAAAAAGTGTGTGTCAGGGGGCTTTTAAAACAGAAAATCCACTCCAGCAGGCTTGAAAACATAGAAATCCACACTTAGATCATGCAAATCGAGACAACTACAAATACTTCTAAGCAAAAAGTCAACTTCGGGAGGCTAACTTGGCGGCCATTCTTGAAAAATGGCCGCCATCTTGGATTTTCAAATGGCAATCAGGCAGATTTGACCAGAAAACCCTGCAGAACAGAAATGCCAAATTTGATGCTTGTAGCCTA
>CM068962.1:55269395-55281718 GCA_035128595.1 Eptatretus atami
AATTTGCACGATTTTTCTACTATCTATTACACTATTAGGTAAACGGTTGTTAGACGGTGGACCCTTAGTCACATGGTCAAGTTATTGGAGTCCGCAGTCGATTAGCGACCTGCCATGGCACAGAGTTATTCATGTGCGACGGCCTGCGATTTCCGGTGAGTCCGGAGAGGAACCCGAGACAGCTCCTCCCTCGTGGTTCCCCCGTGACGCCGGCACCGCAACAATATGAACAGGACACAACATGTCCCTTTTTCTTAAGAACATTTAGATCATGCAGAATTGAATTTTGAAATGGTAAAGAAAAGAACGAGTAGAACAGAATACACAACACAGTAATTATCTCATTTCTTGGTACCTTCACCCATGAACTCTGAATCAATGTTTAGTTTATTTAAATCATCATAGTTGGAGAACGTTGCGACAATCACTCGTAATATTAAATGTAAGGAATAAAATTATAATTTTCACATTTTATAGAACCAGAAGACCCCTGAACCGCGTTGGGTTCCCGTTGTGACAGCGGTTGTAAAAAAAAATCATTTCAAAAAAAAAAAAGATAGTCCAGTGATATATCCGCTGAGGTTGTTTGCATTCATCAATATCCGAAGAGTACTTGACTGAATGGGGATTGATTTTTAAATATTTTTTCGTTGCCCGATTTGAACGAAATTGATATGACACACAGGCGAATGGTGAGTAAGTGGGTGAAAATGTTTGCGCATGTGTACCGTTTTGGCTGTATTTCGGGAACATACATACATACATGATGAGAGCTTTAGTATATATATAATATATATATATATATATATAATTATATTATTTATATGAGTATTTAACATTTACTTCGCTGTTATCACACTAATCCGAGTATCTCTCAAAATATTTGAGCCAAGCAGATGGTCTTCTAACCCTCATGCTTCATGCTGGACTTGCAACCATTTCATTCCTTTCATTTCCCTCTGTGATCGGCATTAGTGCAGTCTCTGGATAGAGGGCCAGGTGTGATGCGTTCCAGTTCTTACCATCACCGAGTACGTATGTGCCTGGTCCAATTTTCTCCCGAATCAGCATAGGATCAGTGTGTTTTGCAGTCTTTTCCTCACATACACGGGTTTCTTCACTCGCACATAATCCCTTGGTTAAAATGTCGGAATCTTTGCTCCTCTTCTTTGGTCGGTGTCCTCCTTGCTTTTTGTCTGACTTTTCATGACAGTGTCTCTCACATTCAGCAGCGGTTCGGAATCACTGATGATTGGAAAGATGTTCAGCTTGGTGCGCATCTTCCTTTTGTGGAGCAACTCGAACGACGATACACCAGTAGCAGCATGTGGTGTTGCCCGGTAATTTTGAAGGAATTCAGTCACCGCAGGTTTTCAAGGTTTACGTTCTCGTTCCGCATTCTGTGTACACTCCTTCAGCACTCTGTTAAACCTTTCTACAGCACCATTAGCTTGGGGGTAGTAGACGCTGGAGCGACTTTGACGTATGTCTCTCTTCCAAAAACTGAGAGATGGCAGTAGATGTGAATTGCGGTCAATTGTCGGGAACAATCCAGTGGAGATTTCCGTTTCGACTGAAAACCGAGCACAGGAAAGCAGTCACGATCCTTGTGGTAACACTTGAAGTAAATGCCACCTCAGGCCAATTACTGTAATCGTCGATCAGGGTGATGGCATAGCGGCAATCCCATGTGCCAAGTTTGATGTCTATTGCCGCTTTCTGCCATGATTCCCCGGACAGTTCTACTGCCTGCAGAGGAGCAGGGAAGGTTTTCATGGTTTTGTCGCTCAGTTGACAAGACATGCAATGATGATATAATGGATTGCACAAGACTGTCCATCTGGGACCACCATAATAGGTCACCGAAGCGGTTTAGTGAGCACGATGCCATGGTGACTTGCATGTGCCAGGTTGACCACTTTGGTGCACAATGACAGCGGTACAATCAAACGGGTCCTTCACAACACACATGCATTGTCCATGGCCAGTTCATGACGGACAGAAAGGTATGAAGCAAGCTCAGGTGCACCTGCTTTCCTTGAGTTTGGCCAGCCTTTTCCGATCTGGGCAGGCAGCAGAGAATTCTGGGTTGGGTTCACAGGCAGCAGAGAACCCGGTTACAGACAGAGCAGTCAGGGCAGCCGAAATAGTGGCAATCAGCTCGAGTTCATCCGTTGCATCACAACTGATAGGCAGAGGCAGCCTAGATAGACAGTCTGCAGTGTAGTTTCATTTCCCAGGGTGATACGTCACATCATAAGAGAAGCAAAGCAGTCGAGCAGACCATTTGGTGATTCACAATCCAGCATGAACAATGCCTTTTGTAGCGAAAAGTGTGGTCAGTGCTTGGTGGTCAGTTTGAAGGGTGAAGTGACATTCCCAGAAGTATGTCCCCCACATTTCCACAGCCCAGATGCAGGCTAGGGCTTCCTTCTCAACTGTCGAGTATTTCCTTTCGGCAGGAGTCAATGTGCGGGATGCGAAGGCCACTGTGTGCTCAGTATTGTCAGAGTGCAGCTGAGTTAACACTCCACCCCCCCCCATCCCCCAGCTTGTAGTCAGACGCATCCGTTGAAACAAATGTGGACAGTATTGGATCGAAAAGAGCAAGAGCAAGAGCAGGGTTCTCCACAATCAGTGTCTTCAAAGCAGTCAAACTCTGCTCAGCTTCAGCAGTCCAGGTAAACTACATCACTCCCAGATCTAAGCAGTGCTTGCAATGGTTCAATAATGGTGGCATCATTTGGCAAGAATTTACTGTAATAAGAGGTTCTTCCCAAAAAGGAGCACAGGGAAAAAAATGTCGAGAGGAGCAGGTGTCTCAACTATGGCTGCGATGTGGTTAGAATGAGGAAGGAGACCGTCTTTTGAAATGACAAGTCTCAGAAAACGCAGGCTGGTTTGATTGAATGAACATGTTTTTAGTGTTGAGTTTTCGTCCAGCCTCATGCAAGTGGTGCAGACCAGCACTGAGGTTTGTATCGTGCTCAACTTTGGAACAACCATAAATAATTATGTCTTCCAGGTAGTTTTCCACACCTGGTTATCCCTGAAGAATTGTCCCCAAAAGTTTTTGAAATGCAGCAGGGGCTGATGCCAAGCCATATGGAACTCTGCAGTGTTGTAAAAATCCCTCATGTGTAATAAAAGCTGTCAAATAATGGCTGTACTCGTACAAGATAACCTGATGGTAAACACGAGCAAGGTCAATTGTCAAAAAGACTGGAGCTCCTCTCAGTTCAGCAAAAAGTTCTTCCATGTGAGGCAATGGGTGACAGTTCATGATTCTTGCTTTTTTGGGCTCTCGCAGATCGCCACACATCCGAATCCCACCCCACTCCCCGATTTCTTCTGAATGACAACTATTGGAGAAACCCAGGGAGAGGCATCAACTTTCTCTATTATACCCATCTCTAGCAGTTGTTTCAGTTCATCTGAGACATCCTGTCTCACAGAAAGTGGAAGCCGTCGTAATTTTTGTTGTTCACAAGCAGCATCATTTCGGAATTTAACCTCATGGACGAGCCTTCTACACATCCCACAGGTGTCATCAGCCGCAATTTAATTTTGGCATGTTTTTTGTTGGAAATCATTATAACATGTAAAAATGCAAAAAAAAAAAATCGAAATTTTTTGAAAAAAAAGTGTGTAAAATTTTTTTTCTCGAACAATTTTTTTTTGGGGGGGGGGGGGGGTTGGAAATCACTTAAAACATGTAGAAATGCAAAAAAAAAAAATTCAAATATTTTTTCAAAATGCCCGCCATAGCGGCCATATTGGATTTTGGACCAGGTCCAAAATCTAATGGCATGATCCTTGGACCAAACCTAATCACAACACCAAGTTTCGTCGAAATCCGTCGAGGAGTTTTTCTAATACTGTTCACAAACAAACAAACAAACAAACAAGCAGTCATAGACTGGTACTTACGAAATCGTCAACTTGACCTCTGACCTTGTCTAATAAAAGCTGTCTCTGGAAAGGTAGCGACGCAAACCAGAAGTTTCTACGATGATTCTGTACCAAACCATCAAAAATCGAATGTTTTGGATGTTTGACCTCACTGTGACCTTGACCTTTGACGATTTTGACCAAAATCTAATCAGCGCTAGCCACCACCTCCGGAATCACGCGGTGTAATTTACATTGGTAGCTTCTTCCGTTCTCGAGTTATCATTTTTTGGATGTTTGACCTCACTGTGACCTTGACCTTTGACCGATTTTGACCAAAATCTAATCAGCACTAGCCATCACCCTCCTGAATCAGGTGTGTAATTTGACATTGGTAGCTTCTTCCGTTCTCAAGTTATCTGTACCAAACATCAAAAATCGAATATTTGACCTCACTGTGACCTTGACCTTTGACCGATTTTGACCAAAGTCTAATCAGCACTTGCCATCACCCTCCTGAATCACGTGGTGTAATTTGACATTGGTAGAAATCTTTAGATTTCGTAAGTAACAAACAAACAAACAGAAAGGGGTGAAAACAGTAACCTCCGATCTTCGATGGCGGAGGTTAACAAGACATCAATTTTATTTTCATAAACAGATCAAATGCTACACTGGAATTAGAACACTCATCATCCTTGTAATTAAGATGTATTCTTATTTCAGCATATTGATAGTATTTCCCATAATTTTGTGTCGATTTCGCGCGAAAAATGAACCCCCCGGTAACAAGATATTTAATTGGATCAGGATGGTTGTCAATAATTGACCAAAAATTCTCCGTCTCTCATATAGGAAGTCAATGTGCGAAGAATTTTTGTGGAACGATGCGAAACAATCGGATTTAAGTCGGTATTCAAGGTTATAACATCAGTTAAACCAGTCGCAATGCAATAATGATGAAAATATTTATTGGTGCCGATAAATTTTTTAAAAGTGTGAGAATTTATAGCGAGAAACGTGACTTTCAACAGAAAGTCGTGAGTCTCACGGCTAGAACGTGAGAGTTGACAGGTGTACTTCCTTTTGGAGGTGCCTCACTCATGTACCTCTGGCATCCTGAATGCTTCAATTATCTCTGAATGTGTGTTTTGGATGTGTAACTTCAAGCAAAGTTATTACAGAATTTGATGGAAATTTTGGAATTCGTTTTGTCTAAACGTTTTCGCAAATCTATGTGCAAAGTGTCTCCGATCAATGCTTTATTCAATGATTTTCATGATCCTTGCGTGTCTGTCAGTGGACCTGTTTTGCTGCAGTTGAAGACGCAATTCTCTGCTCTCTCTTTGTGTTCATCTTGAAGATTTGCTCATTGGAATCCTGCAAGAAGAGAAAATGAATGTTCATAGGAGTTGTAACTAATAGTCTACAAATTACATACGAAGAAGCCATCACCGCACTATTTACGCATAGATTTTTTTTACAACTTTCATGGTCATTTCAGAGGTACTACAATTTGAAAGATGAACTGAAGTAATACACTGAAATGCCAATATTATTGAAAGCAAATATATTGTAGTCAATTAGGCCTACAGACACATTTAGTAACTATAATATAATTACACAAATTGGACAGCAGACACTCACTGCTTTGTAGAATCAAATGCACAAAAGGTACATATTACATTTTGTCCACAAAAACAATACTCAACTCAACCAGCTGGGCACCCATAAGAATCTGAAAGGCGACATCTTGAAGCATTCGTTTCAGGTAATAAAACCTTGTTATTACACATTTTCATGCTTAGCCCATTTTTATTGGTCTTGATGATTGCACTATTTGATTGATGATGATTCATGTAATTTGCACTAGTTGCAATAAATCAAAATACTTTCGATTTTGTAATTTGGTTGGGGTGCTGTTTGCCTTCATACCACAACAAATGTATATTTTTGCTAAAATTATTAATTGTTTGCCAAAAGACAATGGCAGCTTTGCGCGCACGGGAATAGCAAGAAGTACACGAGGTTCTTAACTATTTTAAAACCAACGGGTTTATTTCTTGAAAAATAACAGAGGATGGTGAATGCGATGGTGGAGACAATGACAGGTTTAGGTGGGGAAGAAAAGAGGAAACAAGGAAATGAAATTGCTCGTTGAGCAAGGAATTGCCGGAATAACTTTGTCATATCTCCATGATCTCTGAAAAAACAAAAACCTGGAAATCAATTTGGTTCTTATAAGTCGATAGTGCTACTGTTTAATGAGTTATAGCACTTAGTTTGGTCATGATTATAACTTGGAAGTCAATCGGACATGAAATGGCGTTTTTATCGCAATTTTAAATTTTTGACCCGACCCCCCTGACATTCGACCCCCGACCGCTAAGAAGGGTGTTGGTGTGACACCCGAATGAGACATATAGTTGGATGCAGTATTGGAAGATGCACATTTTGGATTTGGTTTGAAGTCGATACGACCATTTTAGTGGACGTTATTGCGAAAATAAGAATTTCGGTTCTTCGGTGACCTTGACCTTGACCTTTGACCTAGATTCACCAAAAACGACAAGTGTCTAAGTTGGACCATGGCCGACGTCTGTACCCAGTTTGGTCATGATCGCTGAAATGGTGTGGCTGCTACAGGGTAAACAAACACACAAACAAACAGTCAGACAAACAGACACAGAATGACACACACAACCGACCAACATAATTGCCGAAATCCGAAGGATTCCGGCAATTAACAAACAGACAGACAGACAGACAGACACACATAATGACACACACAACCGACCAACATAATTGCCAAAATCCGAAGGATTCCGGCAATTAATGATAAATAAAAAAATAATTAAATAAATAAATAAATAAATAATTATAGACACAATGAATAAAATCTATGGTGCCACACACCAGACTTGTTCACAGATGGGGAAAGGGAACAAGAACCGGGTCGGTCTTAGCTCTGCTGGTGAACGAGGAGGGAGCAGGTCCACCGTCTGGAGAGAGGAACGGGCGATGAGGCAGGCGAGGAAACACCCAGGTTGGGCAACGACGGCACATGGGCAGGGTGATGAAGACATGAGCAGGAACCAGGGACGACAAAGCAGGCACAGGGCAAAGGCAGAAACACGAAAAGGAAGGCAGGCAGGCACCACAGACAGAGCAACTGTTTCCTCTGCACACGATCTCTTTCTCCTCAGAGATGATCCCAACTCTCCTGGCTCTCGCAAGCTCTCCCGAGAGGTCCCCAAACTCTTGGGACAACGAAAAACTTCGCCTCACTGGAGGCAATCCATGGCTCTACCTCTGGGGAGGCGATGAAAAGCTCCACCCCTCTTGACAGACGATCCAAGTGTCGCCCTTCTTGGGAGGCAATCCAAACTCTGCCCTTCTCAGGAGGTGATCCAGGCTCCGCCTGTCTCTCTCTTCGCTTCGACCTCACATCAGCGCCTCATCCGGTGGGACATACAATAGGTTATACGTACGATTCTTTACCTTAAACCCTAACTGTTTTTTTTACAACACACCATCATCCATATGGTGCCACATTCAAACAGACAATCCTTAAGCTATGTTTCCCTACTTAATCACATCGAGATGGGGCTAACTACTCGTACACATACCATACTACTCTATACATTTCTACCTGTTTCAAGGTAATATCTACCCCATCTCCCCCTTTACAAGCGTAACATTGTTTCAGCCAAAAAAAACCCTTGTTAGTATGAATTTTTCCACTTAGCCCAATTTTATGGGTCTTTCGACTGCACTATTTGGTTTAATATGATTCATATAATTTGCACGAGTTAAATCAAAATACTTTTGATTTTGTAATTCAGTTGAGGTGCTGTTTGCCTCCATATTACAACAAATGTATATTTTTGCTAAAATTAGGAATAGCTTTTCAGATGTGAACTTACCTCAACCAATAGTCGATTATTATCTGCATGTCTGGGATCCCAATCAAACCTGGCCCAGTGACACCACATCAATACATTCTAGAGTCTAGACACTAATTATTATTTTTTTAGCAGATTTAATGATTTGATGTTCTTCTTCAGTAGAAATTAATAATTTGCTTAAAATGTCAGATGGTGCCTTTGGTGGCGTACTTTGGTTCTTCAAAAGCCATTGTCATTTGAAGGGCAGCTTGAACGAGGTTAGAACGAGAGAGCCAAACATGCTCAGGTTTTCTCAGGTCATAAAGGGCTGCATTAATTGGGCCTATCTTTGGAGAACCTGCACCACAGGGGCTTTAGTCCTTCGTAAAGGCTGGCAATACCACTCAGTTTTTCAGACATTATTTGCAGCACATTATGTAAGCTTGTAACCAAGGTAGAGTGCTTATGCAATGTATATTTTGGGTCCTTTGGTGGTGGCCTTTTATGCGATAAGACATGAGTGTATCTTCTTTTAGTTGACATACAGTATATAAGTCAATCTGGGAAAGCGCATCCTGAATATGAGTGCATTTTAGATGAAAATTTTAAACTACTTTAAATGTAATCAATTCCAAAACTAGAAGGGTACTCGGTAGAGCGCATACCTTCGTGACGAAAGCATATCAGGCCCAATACATTTTTGAAATATCATGCTGTACACTGTACAGTATTGCATCGTTTTTGGCCCCATCTCTCAATGGTGAATATTCACTTAAAAAATTAAATAATTCTCGGATCCAGATCTGGACCCGGATCTTCACCAAAATTGAATCATTTTGTGCTTCCACCACCCAACATGTCCACCAAGTGCCACACACCACAATACCATCGTGCTTGCCACAACACTATCGTGCTTCCACCATCGTGCTTGCCACAACACTATCGTGCTTCCACCATCGTGCTTGCCACACACCCAACATGTCCACCAAGTTTCGTTTGAATCCGTCCACAACTTTTTGAGATATTGTGCTATATGTCGTTTTTGGTCCTATCTCTCAATGGTGAAGAATCACTTAAAAGATTACTAGCATAACCCGCGCTCTGCGCGACATGTTGGGGTGGGTGTGTTTGAGAAAGGAACTGATGCAGAGTATCAGTAGTAATTTTACTTTAATGCAGTAAGTGGAATACGATTTCACTGTTTCAGAACCATTTTATTTACTTTTTTTTGTACCATGCTTTTCCATGTTTTCCATGTACCATGTTTGATGAAGCTTTTCAGCTAAACCCGAGGAAATCCTCGTCAATGCTTTCTTTCCTCATCGAAGACGGCACGTAACTCCTTGTCCGAATCAGGGTAGAGCAAGTCCACGCCGTCGTCACCATCATTTGCAGCATCCTCCTCCCAAAGGATGTCATCCTCTGTGCCGTGCTTGTTGTTGGAGATGCAGCATTTCAGAAATGCCCACTCGATGATGTCCGACGGTATCTCCTCCCACACCTTGACGATCCAGAAGGTCAACCTTTCTCATCCTCCCGCTCTTGGTGTAGGTCTTCTCCCCACTTGTTATTCAGTCAGACCAGCAGCGACGTAGCCCGTCCTTGAATGGATTGTTGATGGACACATCAAGGGGCTGCAGGAGCAATGTCATCCCGCCTGGGATGATGATATCAGTGTTGGTCTGACGGAGCAGCGCTTTGGTGTCGAGGGTCTTGTGACAAATGAACACATCCGTGCCTAGCATGCTCCATCATTGGGAGAGACTGCCATCCGGTCTGCTACTCCAGACCGTGCGCACCCAGTCCTGGAGCAGTCCCTCGTCTATCCACCCTTTCTGCTGTGCACAAACAATGACGCCTGCTGGAAACTTGTCTTTGGGTAGTGTCTTCCTCTTGAACATGACATACAGGGGAAGCTTGCCACTGTTTGCAGTGCAGGCGAGCCTTCTGGTGAATGTCGCCGGGGTGAATCAGTCGCCGGGGGAGTCGCCGGGCTCCTTCTCAGTCAGTCCTTCTCATGACCAGAAGTGTTGATCGTCACATTGTGCACAAGCATATTTGAGGTGGGTGCTCCGTTATTAGACTTGTAGCGGTCCTTTCCCTCCAGAGACTGGATAGCATCTGTTCACTCATCGAACGTAACCGGTGTGTTTCCCCTCTAATTGAGGCGGGACCAAAAGAGCTGGAGCTTAGAGGCTGAGTGACGAGAGGTTCGGTGCATGGCATAACATGAAGGACACTCTCGCTGTTGTTTTTATCCCCCGCCGCGTAGCGGAAGGGGGATATTGTTATCACCCGGGTCGTCCGTCCGTCTGTCCGTCCGTCCGGCTGGGAGGATGAGCCGAAATGGCGGTTTCCTCCCTCAGCCGAAGTTCCGAATTATGGCGGACAACACGCGGGCAGGTTGTGAGGAGAGACACAAAAACCTTCAAGCTTTTTACAACCAACAGGTTTATTTCCCGAACCACAATACATAAAAAGAACTAGGGATGATGTAATCGTGAAGAGACGGCGGCAGGTTGGGAAGAAGGGGATGCAATTAATAAATAATTATATACAATGAGAATTAAAACGATGGCGCCCCACACCAGACTCAGTCATTGATGGGAAGAGGACAAAACCGGGGGATTAAGCTCTGGCGGCAGCGGGGGCGAGCAGATGATGAGGAGGGACAAGGACATTGACGACGAGGCGAGCAGACGATGGGCAGGACAATGGTGAAGGACAATGAGGTGATGGGCAGGACAACGACCAGGCTCCAGGCGATGAACGTAGGCAGAGGCAGGCAGGCAGGATGACCTCCTCAAAGAAAGCTCAAACTCGATTCTCCTCAGCAGTCTTTTTTCCCCGCCATGCTCCCCGTTCTCCTCAAAACCAACTGTCGCGTTCTCCGTTGTATCCAACTCTCTCTAACTGCCTGATTAGCTCCACCCTCTTCTCCCTGGGCAACGCTCCGCCCCGTTGAGGCGATCCATAGCTCTACCCCCTGGGAGGCATCAAATGCTCCCCCCCTTGCTCTCGTGCCAAGTCTCCTGGCACCCCCTGGTCGTGGTTGACATAGAGGCTTTACACACAATTTCCTTACCATAATCCCTAATTACCATGCACCACCCTCTGTATGGTGCACATGCAAACAGGACAATCCTTAAGCTAACGTTTCCCTACTTATACATTGAGATGGCTAACTACTCTAGACACTCCTATCTGCTCTGAGGTTATAGATAATCCCCCCCACAAACGTAACTGTATGTATGTAAGTGCATATGTACGTATGTAGCCAAAATTCCAGTGATTGCATTTTTCATAAATTAAAATGAGTACATGACCTTTTGGGGAAACTTAAGCTGGAATTCAATTGTAAAGATATATGTGCAAACCAAATATTTAAATTGAAAATAATTAAATAATGCAACTATCGCAGAACGTAGTTATATGAGCTGAAAAAGAACATCTAGGGTATTTATGGGGACCCATCCTAGATGGGCACTTCAGGGAGTCATATTAATGACTAGTAAATACAAAACCCTTTGTAGCTACAGGGGTTTAAGGGAGGGGGGGTGGTAGAAGAGAGGGGAAGAGGGGAAGCAGAGGATGGAGGGAGGGGAGAGGAGAGAGGGAAAGCAAGGAGTGGGTGAAGAGGGGGGCTTGGAAGGGAGAAGAGCGAGGAAGGGGAGGAGGTGGGAAGAGCGACACCTCACCAAACATTGCTATACATGCGGTAGGGAGGGAGGGGTGCAATGAAGGGGTGAGAGAGAGTGAGAGAAAGAAAGAGAGTAAGACAGACAGACAGAGACAGTGAGAGAGCGACAGAGGTTTGGGAGGAGAGTGCTGCATTTTATTCGGAGGGGGGAGGAAGGAATGGACAGCAAAGAGAGAGAGAGAGAGAGAGAGAGAGAGAGAGAGAAGAGAGAGAGAGAGAGAGAGAGAGATAAAAAAGAGAGAAAGGTGATGGGTGGAGGTGGTGTGAGCAAAGAGAGTGATATGTTATGCTTAATGACCAAACACAAAAAAGAAAATACACATGTCAGAACAGCTGTACACACAATGACACAACAGAGTTTGTAAAATTAACCACTGGCACATCTGCAAAAACATTGATATCCCAGTTCCAGAAAATTTTGGGGAACATTAAACAAAAGCAATCACTGAAAACATGGAAGTACCGCTCACGTACAACCTAGTGATCCCATCGAGCATGAACATCAAAAACAAACCATTGCAACCAGATATCATACTTGGGTACAAAAAAGAGAAGAAGGCATTGCTAATTGCGGTGTTAATACCAGTGATTTTGGACTAAACAATGCAGAAATAAAGAAAATGACCAACTACCACGACCTCAAGAATGAAGTGAAAATATCCTTGAAGCTGAATAATGCCAAAGTTGTACCAGTGATAATTGGAGCTATGGGAATGATGACAAAGAACCTCACAGAGATATTAAAAACCATTCCTGGGAATATTACTACAAAAAAAACTACAGTTGGAAGCTGTCCGGGGCTCAGTGACGATCCTGAAGAGAGCCCTCGACACAAAACTTTGAGA
>CM068962.1:55282072-55297503 GCA_035128595.1 Eptatretus atami
TGAGCGTCAGCGTCAGCGTGAGTGTGAAAATGTTAAAGTTTTTGGTGCAAGTTATTTAGAAGCTTGCCATGCATTTAATATGTGTACGAGGATGCTGATGTTTGGCATGGAGGTTCCTTTGGGGGTATACTATTGGTGTAGAGAAGTTGAAATTAAAAAATAATTTCAAATGTTTTAAATTTTTGACCTGTTGGATCCCTCTAGCTTCTCACCCTATTGCAGAAAATACCTCATGGACTGAATCCATCGTGCCTTGGCTCCTGGCCAAAGGCAATCTCATGTTCTTCAAGACCTAGTCCGTATTAAGGATGCCAGTAAAAGATATTGCTATGACTAGTACGTCCGGTCATTAGCCTTAATATAATGGAACTTGCTACACCTCGTTTTGCATCCCTAGGCCGTGACAAATATTCGAGTGTCAGCCTTCTTCATGACAACATGGAGACACAGCATTCCAGTGACTCTGTGTTGCTTAATGGCATCCTTCTCCTTTGTGACAATACTGTGCTGGTCGTCTGTGCTCACACATCTTTTCCCCAAGGAAGTGAAACAGCTCAGTCTTGTTGCTGTCATCCGAAGAAAGCTTCTCCAGTTACTTGGGTCTTACTGGTTCCTAGTCACTCTTCTTCTGCATCCTTCCACCTTTTCGACCTTGCCTCGGACTTCAACTGACTTCTTTACACATCAAACACTACGTCCACCCTCTCGTACCTGGCACCATTAGGATTCCACCTTTGGATGATGCTTCTTTAAGCATAGTCATCAAATATTCTTTGAAGTGCATGGAGGTCGGGCATTGATAAGTGCTGATCCATCAATGATGACTGCATCTCCCCTTGGTTCTCTGTTCTGGGATGTTCACCTGCGCTCAAAAATTTCAGCCAGCTGTGGACTTCTGAATGTATTGAAGCTTGCCACTGTCACTGAGAGATGCAGGTGTGACTGATTTCTCATGCTTGAGAATTCTTGCAAGTCAACACTGCCTGTTCTGCATGAGAAAAACAGTTCGTGAGAACAAGCGGACAGTCGTCGTTCAGGACTTTCTCCTTAACAATTCCTAACTTACGACACTGAACCCCATTGCTGAGTTTCACAGCAGTGATGTTCAACCAATGCTGCTGTAGTGCCCGACAACACTCCTTCAAGAAATTCTTACTTGGCGATGAACTGGAAATGTTGCATAAGACTGGTAAGTGGCCTGGATTCAATCAGCACATCTGTTTCATCAACTTCGTGCACTTCAAAAAATTTGGAGCGAGATGTACCTCCATTCACACGCAGAGACCTTCTGGTGCTAACCTCATCTAGTTTAGACCACGAGCCAACGCAGTTTACCAGGGTTGCGATGCCGTGCACTAGCAACTTCTTGGAGATAGAGGAGAAAGTTGCGGCCAGTGATGAGGACCAGTTCCAGTAGTCCATCCAAGGATGTTGCTGACTGCTGAAACAAAGGTTACTACCTCTAACACTACACCCCTACACCCCATGCATAAGTAGAACTACTACATACAATGTTTAATCATTGCAAAACGTATGAAAATCATAAACAAATGTGCAAAAATTCAGAAAAAAAGTGTGTGTCAGGGGGCTTTTAAAACAGGAAAATCCACTCCAGCAGGCTTGGAAAACATAGAATCCACACTTAGATCATGCAAACGGACAACTACAAATACTCTAAGCAAAGTCAACTTCGGCAGGGTAACTTGGCGCGCCATTTTCAAGATGCCGCCATCTGGATTTTCAAATGGCCAATCAGGCAGATTTGACCAGAAAACCCTGCAGGAACAGAAATGCCAAATTGATGCTTGATCCTTTAATTTGTAGATTTTTCTACTATCTATTACACTATTAGGTAAACGGTTTGTTAGACGTGGACCCTTAGTCACATGGTCAAGTTATTGGAGTCCGCAGTCCGATTAGCGACCTGCCATGCACAGATATTCATGTGCGGACGGCCTGCCGATTCCGGTGAGTCCGGAGAGGAAACCCGAGACAGCTCCTCCCTCGTGGTTCCCCCGTGAACGCCGGCACCGCCAACAATATTGAACAGGACACAAACAGTCCTTTTCTTAGAACATTTAGATCATGCCAGAATTGAATTTTGAAAATGTAAAGAAAAGAACGAGTTAGAACAAGAATACACAACACAGTAATATCTCATTTCTTGGTACCTTCACCCACTGAACTCTGAATCAATGTTAGTTAATATCATCATGTTGGAGAACGTTGCCGACAATCAACTCAATGAGTTAAAATAAGAAAAATTATAATTTTCCATTTTATAGAACACCAGACGACCCTGAAACCGTTGGGTTCCCGTATGTGACAGCGGTTGATAAAAAAAAAAAATCATTTCAAAAAAAAAAAGATAGCTCCAGTGAACTATTACGGGCTGAGGTTGTTGCATTCATCAATAATCCCGAAGATACTTGACTGAATGGGGAATTGATTTGTTTAAATAATTTTTCGTTGCCCATCTCGAAACGAAACTTGATACTGCACACCGCAGGAGAATGGTGAGTAAGCGTGGGCGAAAATGTTTGCGCATCGTGTACCGTTTGCTGTATTTCTGGGAACATACATACATACATGATGAGAGCCTTTAGTAATATATATATATATATTATAATAATATATATATATATATATGAATTAACATTACTTCGCTGATTATCACACTAATCCGATATCTCTCAAAATATTTGAGCCAAGCAGATGTCTTCTAACCCTCATGCTTCATGCTGGACTTGCAACCATTACATTCCTTTCATTTCCCTCTGTGATCGGCATTAGTGCAGGTCTCTGGATAGAAGGGCAGGTGTGCATGCTTCCAGTTCTTACCATCACCGAGTACGTATGTTGCCTGCGTCCAATTTTCCCCGAATCAGCATAGGATCAGTGTGTTTTGCAGTCTATTTCCTCACATACACGGGTTTCTTCACTCGCACATAATCCTTGTCGTGTTAAAATGTCGGAATCTTTGCTCCTCTTCTTGGTCGGTGTCCTCTTGCTTTTTGTCATGACTTTTCATGACAGTGCTCTCACATTCAGCCCAGCGGTTCGGAATCACTGATGATTGAAAGATGTTCAGCTTGGGCGCATCTTCCTTTTGTGGAGCAAACTCGAACGACGATACCACAGTAGGCGCATGTGGTTGTTGCCCGGTAATTTGAAGGAAATTCAGTCACCGCAGGTTTTCAAGGTTTACAGTTCTCGTTCCGCATTTCTGTGTACACTCCTTCAGCACTCTGTTAAACCTTTCTACATCACATAGCTTGGGGGTAGTAGACGCTGGAGCGACTTTACGTATGTCTCTCTTTCCAAAAACTGAGAGATGGCAGTAGTGTTGAATTGCGTCAATTTGTCTGGAACAATCCAGTGGGAGATTGACCGTTTCGACTGAAAACGAGCACAGGGAAAGCATCACGATCCTTGTGGTAACACTTGAAGTAAAATGCCACCTCAGGCCAATTACTGTAATCGTCGATCATGGTGATGGCATAGGCGGCAACCCATGTGCCAAGTTTGAGTCTATTGCCGCTTTTTCTCCATTGATTCCCCGGACAGTTCTTAACTGCCTGCAGAGAGCAGGGAAGGTTTTCATGCGTTTTGTCGCTCAGTTGACAAGACATGCAATGATGATATAATGGATGCACAAGACTGTCATCTGGGACACCCATAATAGTCACCGAAGCGGTTTAGTGAGCCCACGATGCCATGGTGACTGCATGTGCCAGGTGACCACTTTGTGTGCACAATACAGCGTACAATTCAAACGGGTCCATTCGCAACACACATGCATTGTACCATGCGCCAGTTCATGACGGACAGAGAAAAGGTATGAAACAAGCTCAGGTGCACCTGCTTTCCTTGGTTTGGCCAGCCTTTTCCGATCTGGGCAGGCAGCAGAGAATTCTGGGTTGGGTTTCACGCAGCAGAGAACCCGTTACAGGACAGAGCAGTCAGTTGCAGCCGAAATAGTGGCCAATCAGCTCGAGTTCATCCGTGCATCACAACTGATAGCAGAGGCAGCCTAGAATAGACACGTCTGCAGGTAGTTCATTCCAGGGTGATACGTCACATCATAAGAGAAGCCAAAGCAGTCGAGCAGACCATTTGCGTTGATTCACATCCAGCCATGAACAATGCCTTTTTGTAGCGAAAAGTTGTTGGTCAGTGCTTGGTGTCAGTTTGAAAGGGTTGAAGATGGACATTCCCAGAATGGATGTCCCCCACATTTCCACAGCCCAGATGCAGGGCTAGGGCTTCTCTTCTCAACTGTCGAGTATTTCCTTTCGGCAGGAGTCAATGTGCGGGATGCGAAGGCCACGTGTGCTGCAGTATTGTCAGAGTGCAGCTGAGTTAACACTCCACCCCCCCCCCCATCCCCCAGCTTGTAGTCAGGACGCATCCGCTTTGAACAAATGTGGATAGTATTGGATCGAAGAGCAAGAGCAAGAGCAGGGTTCTCCAAATCAGTTGTCTTCAAAAGCATCAAACTCTAGCTCAGCTCAGCCAGTCCAGGTAAACTACATCACTCCCAGATCTAAGCATGCTTGCACAATGGTTCAATAATGGTGCATCATTTGGCAAGAATTTACTGTAATAAAGAGCGTTCTTCCCAAAAAGGAGCACAGGGAAAAAAATGTCGAGAGCGAGCAGGATTGTCTCAACTATGGCTGCGATTGGTTAGAATGAGAAGCGAGACCGTCTTTTGAAATGCAAGTCTCAGAAACGCAGGCTGTTGATTGAATGCAACATGTTTTAGTAGTTGAGTTTTCGTCCAGCCTCATGCAAGTGGTGCAGACCAGCCACTGAGGTTTGTATCGTGCTCAACTTTGAGAACAAACCATAAATAATTATGTCTTCCAGTAGTTTTCCACACCTGGTTACCCTGAAGAATTGTCCCCAAAAGTTTTTAAATGCAGCAAGGGGCTGATGCCAAGCCATATGGAACTCTACACACACATAAAAATCCCTCATGGCTAATAAAAGCTGTCAAATAATGGCCTGTACTCGTACAAGATAACTTGATGGTAAACACGAGCAAGGTAACAATTGTCAAAAAGACTGAGAGGCTCCTCTAGTTCAGCAAAAAGTTCTTCCATGTGAGGCCCATGGTGACAGTCATGATTCTTGCTTTTTTGGGCTCTCGCAGATCCGCCACACATCCGAATCCCACCCCCCACCCCCCCCCATTCTTCTGAATGGACAACTATTGGAGAACCCAGGGAGAGGCATCAACTTTCTCAATTATACCACATCTCTAGCAGTTGTTCAGTTCATCTGAACATTCCTGTCTCACATAAAGTGGAAGCCGTCGTAATTTTTGTTGTCACAAGCAGCATCATTCGGAATTTAAACCTCAGGACGCAAGCTTCTACACATCCCACAGGTCTGTCATCACCGCCAATTATAATTTTGGCATGTTTTTTGTTGGAAATTCACTTATAACATGCTAGAATGCAAAAAAAAAAAAATCGAAATTTGTGAAAAAAAAGTTGTAAAAATTTTTTCTTCTCGAACAATTTTTTTTGTGGGGGGGGGGTGGCTGGTTGGAAATCACTTAAAAAACAGTAAAATGCAAAAAAAAAAATTTCAAATATTTTTCAAAATGCCCGCCATAAGCGGCCATATTGGATTTTGGACCAGGTTCAAAATTCGTAATGCATGATCCTTGGACCAACCTAATCACAACACCAAGTTTCGTCGAAATCCGTCGAAGAGTTTTTCGCTAATACTGTCACAAACAAACAAACAAACAAACAAGCAGTCATAGACTTGGTACTTACGAAATCGTCAACTTGACCTCTGACCTTGTCTAATAAAAAGCTGTCTCTGGAGAAGGGTAGCGACGCAATCCAGAAGTTTCTACTATGATTCTGTACCAAACCATCAAAAATCGAATGTTTGGATGTTTGACCTCACTGTGACCTTGACCTTTGCACGATTTTTTGACCAAAATCTAATCGCGCTAGCCACCACCCTCCGGAATCACGCGGGTTAATTTTGACATTGGTAAGCTTCTCCGTTCTCGAGTATCATTTGGATGTTGACCTCACTGTGACCTTGACCTTTGACGATTTGACCAAAATACTAATCAGGCACTACATCCACCCTCCTGAATCAGGTGGATTGTTATTGACATTGCGTAGCTTTTCCGTTTCTCAAGTTATCTGTACAAAACCATCAAAAATCGAATATTGACCTCACTGTGACCTATGACCTTTTGACGATTTTGAACCAAAGTCTAATCAGCACTTGCCATCCACCCTCCTGAATCACGTGGTTGTTAATTTGACATTGGTAGAAATCTTTTAGATTTCGTAAGTAAACAAACAAAACAAACGAAAGGGGTGAAAACAGCAACCTCCGATCTTCGATGGCGGAGGTAACAAGACATTCAATTTATTTTCATAAACAGATCAAATGCTACACTGCGGAATTAGAACACTCATCAAATCCTTGTAATTAAGATGTGATTCTTATTTCAGCATATTGAATTGTACTTCCCATAATTTTGGTCGATTTCGCGCGAAAAACCCCGCGTAACAAGATATTTAATGGGATCAGGATGGTTGTCAATAATTTGACCAAAAATTCTCCCGATCTCTGCATATAGGAAGTCAATGTGCGAAGAATTTTGTTGGAACGATGCGAAACAATCGGATTTAAGTCGGTATTCAAGTGTATAACATCAGTTAAACCAGTCGCAATGCAATAATGATGAAAATATTTATTGGTGCCGATAAATTTTTTAAAAAGTGCTTGAGAATTATAGCGAGAAAACGTGACTTTCAACAGAAAGTACGTGAGTCTCACGGCTAGAACGTGAGAGTTGACAGGTGTACTTCCTTTTGGAAGGTGCCTCACTCATGTACCTCTGGATCCTGAATGCTTACAATTATCTCTGAATGTGTGTTTTGATGTGTAACTTCAAGCAAAAGTTATTACAGAATTTGATGAAATTTTGGAATTCGTTTTGTCTAAACGTTTTCGCAAATCTATGTGCAAAGTGTCTCCGATCAATGCTTATTCAATGATTTCATGATCCTGCGTGTCTGTCAGTGGACCTGTTTTGTGCAGTGAAGACGCAAATTCTCTGCTCTCTTCTTTGGTTCATGCTTGAGATTTGCTCATTGGATCCTGCAAGAAGAGAAAAGAATGTTCATAGGAGTTTAAACTAATAGTCTACAAATTACATACGAAGAAGCCATTCACCGCACTATTTTACGCATAGATTTTTTTTTACAACTTCATGTCATTCAGAGGTACTACAATTTTGAAAGATGAACTGAAGTAATACACTGAAATTCAATATTATTGAAAGCAAATATTATTGTAGTCAATGAGGCCTACAGACACATTAGGTAACTTATATATAATTACACAAATTGGACAGCAGACACTTCACTGCTTTGTAGAATCAAATTGCCCACAAAAGGTACATATTACATTTTGTCCACAAAAACAATACTCAACTCAACCAGCTGGGCACCCATAAGAACTGAAAGGCACATTCTTAGAAGCATTCTTTCAGGTAATAAAACCTTGTTATTACACTTTTTCATGCTTACCCATTTTTATTGCGTCTGATGATTGCACTATTTGATTGATGATGATTCATGTAATTTGCACTAGTTGCCCAATAAATCAAATACTTTTCGATTTTGTTAATTTGGTGGCGTGCCTGTTTGCCTTCATACCACAACAAATGTATATTTTTGCTAAAATTTATTAATTGTTGCCAAAAGACAATGGCAGCTTTGCGCGCACGCGGGAATAGCAAGAAGTACACGAAGGTTCTTAACTATTTTTAAACAACGGGTTTATGCTTGAAAATAAACAGAGGATGGTGAATTGCGATGGTGGAGACAATGACAGGTTTAGGTGGGGAAGAAAAGAGGAAACAAAGGAAATGAAATTGCTCGTTGAGCAAGGAATTGCCGAATAACTTTGTCATATCTCCAATGATCTCTGAAAAAACAAAAAAACCTGCGAAATCAATTTGGTTCTTATAAGTCGATAGTAGTGCTACTGTTAATGAGTTATAGCACTTAGTTTGGTCATGATTATAACTTTGGAATCAATCGGACATGGAAATGGCGTTTTTATCCCAATTTTAAATTTTTGACCCGACCCCCTGGACATTCGACCCCCGACCGCTAAGAAGGGTGTTGGTGTGACCCCGAATGAGACATATAGTTGGATTTGCGTATTGGAAGATGTACCATTTTGGAATTTGGTTTTGGAAGTCGATAACGACCATTTAGTGGACGTGGATTGCCGGAAATAAGAATTTCGGTTCTTCCGGTGACCTTACCTTGACTTTTGACCTAGATCACCAAAAACGACAAGTGTCTAAGTTGCGACCATGGCCGACGTCTGTACCCAGTTGGTCATGATCGCTGAAAATGGTGTGCTGCTACAGGGTAAACAAACACACAAACAAACAGTCAGACAAACAGACACAGAATGGCACACACACAACCGACCAACATAATTGCCGAAATCCGAAGGATTCCGGCAATAACAAACAGACAGACAGACAGACAGACACACATAAATGACACACACAACCGACCAACATAATTGCAAAATCGAAGGATTTCCGCAATTAATGATAAATAAAAAAAATAATTAAATAAATAAAATAAATAAATAATTATAGACACAATGAATAAAATCTATGGTGCCACACACCGACTTGCTTCACAGATGGGGAAAGGAACCAAAAAGAAAACGGGTCGGTCTTACTCTGCTGTGTCCGTGAAACGAGGACGGGAAAGCAGGTCCACCGTCTGGAGAGAGGAACGGGGCGATGAGGCAGGCGAGGAAACACCCAGTTGCGGGCAACTGACGGCACATGGGCAGGTTGGATGATGACATGAGCAGGAACCAGGGGACGACTAAGCAGGCCACAGGGCAAAGCCAGAAAACACGCAAAAAGGAAGGCAGGCAGGCCACACAGACAGAGCAACTGTGTTCCTCTGCACACGATCTCTTTCTCCCAGAGATGGATCCCAACTTCCTGGCCTCGCAAGCTCTCCGAGAGGTCCCCAAACTCTTGCGGACAACGAAAAACTTCGCCTCACTGGAGGCAATCCATGGCTCTACCTTCTGGGAGGCGATGAAAAGCTCCACCCTCTGACAGGACGATCCAAGTGTCGCCCTTCTTGGGAGCAATCCCCAAACTCTGCCTTCTCAGGAAGGTGATCCAGCTCCGCCTGTCTCTCCTCTTTCGCTTCGACCTCACATCAGCGCCTCATCCGTGGCGGACATACAATAGGTTATACGTACGATTCTTTACCTTAACCCTAACTGTTTTTTTTACAACACACCATCATCCATATGGTGCCACATTCAAACAGACAATCCTTAAGCTATGTTCCCTACTTAATCACATCGAGATGGGGCTAACACCTCGTACACATACCATACTTACTCTATACATTTCTACCTGTTTCAAGGTAATTATCTACCCATCTCCCCCTTTACAAGCGTACATTGCTTTCAGCCAAAAAAAAAACCCTTGTAGTATGAATTCCACTTAAGCCAATTTTATGGGTCTTTCGACTGGCCACTATTTGGTTTAATATGATTCATATAATTTGCACAGTTAAATCAAAATACTTTGATTTTGAATTCAGTTGAGTGCTGTTTGCCTCCAATATACAACAAATGTATATTTTTGCTAAAATTAGGAAAGCTTTTCAGATGTTAACTTACCTCAACAATAGTCGATTATTATCTGCCATGTCTTGGGATCCCAATCAAAACCCTGGTCCCAGTGACACCACATCAATACATTCTTTAGAGTCTAGGACACTAATTATTATTTTAGCAGATTTAATGATTTGATGGTTCTTCTTCAGTAGTAAATTAATAATTTGCTTAAAATGTCAGATGTTGCCTTTGGTGGCGTACTTTGGTTCTTCAAATAGCCATTGTCAATTTGAGGCAGCTTGAACGAGGTTAGAACGAGAGAGCCAAACATGCTCAGGTTTCTCAGGTCCATAAAGGGGCTGCATTAATTGGCCTATCTTGGAGAACCTGCACCACAGGGGGCTTTAGTCCTTCGCTAAAGGCTTGGCAATACCACTCAGTTTTCAGACATTATTTGCAAGCACATGATGTAAGCTTGTAACCAAGTAGAGTGCTTATGCAATGTATATTTTGGGTCCTTTGGTGGTGCCATTTTATTTTGCGATAAGACATGAGTGTATCTTTTTAGTTGACATACAGTATATAAGTCAATCTGGGAAAGCGCATCCTGAATATGAGTGCATTTAGGATGAAAATTTTAACTACTTTAAATGTAATCAATTTCCAAAACTAGAAGGGTACTCGGTAGAGCGCATACCTTCGTGACGAAAGCAATATCAGGCCCAATACATTTTTGAAAATCATGCCTGTACACTGTACAGTATTGCATCGTTTTGGCCCCATCTCTCAATGGTGAATATTCACTTAAAAATTAAAAATTCTCGATCAGATCTGGACCCGATCTTCACCAAAAATTGAATCATTTTGTGCTTCCACCACCCAACATGTCCACCAGTGCCAACACCCACAATACCATCGTGCTTGCCACAAACACTATCGTGCTTCCACATCGTGCTTGCCACAACACTATCGTGCTTCCACCATCGTATGCTTGCCACCACAGCCCACATGTCCACCAAGTTTCGTTTGAATCCGTCCACAACTTTTTGAGCATATTGTGCTATAATGTCGTTTTTGCGTCCTATCTCTCAATGGTGAAGAATCACTTAAAAGAGTTACTAGCATAACCCGACCTTCTGCGCGGACATGTTGGTTGTGGACGATTACTCGTGTGTTGAGAAAGAACTGATGCAGAGTATCCAGTATAATTTACTTTAATGCAGTAAGTGGAAATACGATTTCACTGTTTCAGAACATTTTATTTACTTTTTTTGTTATTACCATGCTTTTCCATGTTTTCCAATGTACCATGTTTGATGAAGCTTTTCAGCTAAACCCAGAAATCTCGTCAATGCTTTCTTTCCTCATCGAAGACGGCCACGTAACTCCTTTCCGAATCAGGGTAGAGCAAGTCACGCGTCGTCACCTCATTTGCAGCATCCTCCTCCCAAAGGATGTCATGCCTCTGTCCGTGCTTGTTGTTGGAGATGCAGCATTTCAGAAATGCCCACTCGATAGATGTCCGACGGTATCTCCTCCCACACCTTGACGATCCAGAAGTCAACCTTTCTCATCCTCCCGCTCCTTGCGTTGTAAGGTCTTTCCCCACTGTTATTCAGTCATACCAGCAGCGACGTAGCCGTCCTTGAATGGATTGTTGATGGACACATCAAGGGCTGCAGGAGCAATGTCCATCCGCCTGGGATGATGATATCAGTGTTTGGTCTGACGGAGCAGCGCTTTGGGTCGAGGTCTTTGACAAATGAACACATCCGTGCCTAGCCATGCTCCATCATTGGGAGAGACCTGCCATCGGTCTGCCTACTCCAGACCTGGTGCGCACCCAGTCCTAGGAGCAGTCCCTCGTCTATCCACCCTTTTCTGACTGTGCACAAAACAATGACGCTTTGCTGGAACTTGTCTTGGTAGTGTCTTCCTCTTGAACATGGACAGTACAGGCGAAAGCTTCCACTGTTTGCAGTGGCAGGCGAGCCTTCTGGTGAATTTTCGCCGGGTGAATCAGTCGCGGGGGAGTCGCCGGGGCTCCTTCTCGTCAGTCCTTCTCATGACCAGAATGTTGATCGTCACAGTTGTGCGCACAAGCATATTTGAGTGGGTTGCTCCGTTATAACTTGTAGCGCGGTCCTTTCCTCCAGAGGACTGGATAGCATTCTGTTCACCATCGAACGTAACCGGTGTGTTTCCCCTCTAAATTGAGGCCGGGGACCAAAGAAGCTGGAGCTTAGAGGCTGAGTGACGAGAGGTTCGGTGCATGGCCATAACATGAAGGACACTCTCGCTGTTGTTTTTATCCCCCGCCGCGTAGCGGAAGGGGGATATTGTTTATCACCGTTGTCCGTCCGTCCGTCTGTCCTCCGTCCGGCTGGGAGGTATGGAGCCGAAATGGCGGTTTCCTCCCTCAGCCGAAGTTCCGAATTATGGCGGGACAACACGCGGCAGGTTGTGAGGAGGTTACACAAAAACCTTCAAGCTTTTTACAACAACAGGTTTTATTTCACCGAAACCACAATACATAAAAAGAACTAGGGATGAGTAATCTGAAGAGACGCGCCGGCAAGGCCAGGTTGGGAGAAGGGGATGCAATTTATAATAAATAATTATATACAATGAGGAATTTAAAAACGATGGCGCCCCACACCAGACTCAGTCATGATGGGAAGAGACAAAACCGGCGGGATTAAGCTCTTGCATGGCAGCAGGGGGCGAGGCAGATGATGAGGAGGGACAAGGACATTCACGAGGCGAGCAGACGTATGGGCAGGACAATGGTGGAAGGACAATAGTGATGGCAGGACACGACCAGGCTCCAGGCGATGAAACGTAGGCAGAGGGCAGGCAGGCAGGATGACCTCTCAAAGAAAGCTCAAACTCGATTTCTCCTCAGCAGTCTTTTTCCCCGCCATGCTCCCGTTCTCCTCAAAACAACTTGTGCGTTCTGCCGTTGTATCCAACTCTCTAACTGCCTGATTTAGCTCCACCCTCTTCTCCCTGGGCAACGCTCCGCCCGTTGAGGCGCATCATAGCTCTACCCCCTGGGAGGCAATCAAATGCCTCCCCCCCTTGCTCTCGTAGCCAAGTACTCCTGCACCCCCTGGTCGTGGTTGACATAGAGGCTTTACACACAATTTCCTTACCATAATCCCTATTTACCATGCACCACCCTCTGTATGGTGCACATGCAAACAGGACAATCCTTAGCTAACGTTTCCCTACTTATACATTGAGATGGCTAACTACTCTAGACACTCTATCTGCTCTGAGGTTATTAGGATAATCCCCCCCACCAAACGTACTGTATGTATGTAAGTGCATATGTACTATGTAGCCAAAAAATTCATGATTGCATTTTCATAAATAAAATGAAGTACATGACCTTTGGGGAAACTTAAGCTGGGAATTCAATTGTAAAGATTATATGTGCAAACCAAATATTTAAATTGAAAATAATTAAATAAGCAACTATCGCAGAACGTAGGTTATATGAGCTGAAAAAGAACATCTAGCGGTATTTATGGGGACCCATCCTAGATGGGCACTTTCAGGAGTCATATTAATGACTAGTAAATACAAACCCCGTTGCTTCGCTGACAGGTTTAGGGGAGGGGGGTTGGTAGAAGAGGGAGAGGAGGGAAGCAGAGGATGGAGTGGGAGGGGAGAGGAGAGAGGAAAGCCAAGAGTGTGTGAAGAAGGGTGGGCTTGGAAGGGTGAGAAGAAGCGAGAAGGGAGGTGCGAGGTGGAAGAGCGACACCTCACCAACATTGCTATTCACTGCGGTAGGGAGGGAGGGGTGCAATGAAGGCGTGAGAGAGATGAGAGAAAGAAAGAGGTAAGACAGACAGACAGAGACAGTGAGAGAGCGGACCAGAGGTTTTGGGAGAGAGTGCTGCTATTTTATTCGGAGGGGGGAGGAAGGATATGGACAGCAGAGAGAGAGAGCGAGAGAGAAGAGAGAGATAGGGAGAGAGAGGGAAGAGAGCATGAGAGAGAGAGAGATAAAAAAGAGAGAAAGGTGATGGGTGAGGGTCTGGTGTGAGCAAAGAGAGTGATATGTTATCTTAATGACCAAACACAAAAAGAAAATACACATGTCAGAACAGCTGTACACACAATGACACCAACAGAGGTTGTTTAAAATTACCACTGGCACATCTGCAAAAACATTGATATCCAGTTCCAGAAAATTTTGGGGACATTAAACAAAAGCAATCACTGAAAACATGGAAGTACCGCTCACGTACAACTATGATCCATCGAGCATGACATCAAAAACAAACCATTGCCAACCAGATATCATACTTGGCGTACAAAAAAGAGAAGAAGGCAATGCTAATTGCGGTGTTAATACCAGTGAATTTTGGACTGAAACAACTGCAGAAATAAAGAAAATGACCAACTTACCACGACCTCAAGAATTTGAACGTGAAAATATCCTTGAAGCTAATTTAATGCCAAAGTGTGCTACCAGTGATAATTGGGAAGCTATGGAATGATGGACAAAGAAACCTTCACAAGATATTAAAAACCATTCCTGGGAATATTACTACAAAAAAAACTACCAGTTGGAGCTGTCCGGGGCTCAGTGACGATCCTGAAGAGAGCCCTCGACACTATTGAAAACTTCACAGCTCGCGTCCATGAATCAAGGACCCCTTACTGAAATGAAGGTGGATTACTTGAGTTCGCCCTGGAGGACTCTATTCCACATTCTGAAACCCACATATTGAAGACACCAATCCAATGACAACACACACACACACACACACACACACACACACACACAACACACACACACACACATTGAACATTTATTAGTATAGAAGCATAGGGATTAAGAAGTATAATAACAAACGCATAATGCATAACATATCTAACAGCAACTTGCTGGTTTAGCTCGCCTGTTCGAAGAATCAGAGAAGCTATAGCAATACCCCCGGCATGAGCTGTGGCGTGAGCGTCAGCGTCAGCGTGAGCGTGATGCGTTCAGCCGTCAGCGTGAGTGTGAAATTGTTAAAGTTTTTGTGCAAGTTATTAGAAGCTTGCCATGCATTTTATATGTGTACGAGATGCTGAATGTTTGCATGGAGGTTCCTTTGGGAGTATACATAATTGTTAGAGAAAGTTGAAATTAAAAAATAATTTCAAATGTTTAAAATTTTTGACCTGTTTTGAACTTAACTTTTTTTGTAGCACATCAACGTGTAAAGTTTTGGTTCAAGTTATTTTTAAGAGCTGCCATTCATTTAATATGTGTACTTGATGCTGATATTTGGCATGGAGGTTCCTTTTGGGTATACTATTGGTGTAGTGAAGTTGAAATTAACAAATGATTTAATTTTTTTTTAATTTCAACCTAAGATGGTATCAAAGCCACCCAATGCTCGCCTGTTTATACTAAACGCTTGCCATTCATTAATATGTGTACTAGTTTACTGATACAAACATACAAATACATTATATTGCTTTAAAATTATTTGGATCAGACTTCACTGCAATGCTTTATAAAAAAATATTATTAGACTAGTCTTTAAAAACGATAAATGTATAAACAGCGAAGCATTGGGTGCCTTTGACACCAACCTCTGCCGTTTTATTGGCTTTACCCTTCATGAGAGAAGAACTCATTCTTTATGGAATGACAATTCCCACAAGGTTTGAGGGCCTTGTGTGCGCGATTCTATCTACATTGTTACTGAGACTCCCCAATAAGTGATGAAACTGGTTCGGTGGTTGATGGGGTTGTTATA
>CM068962.1:55336096-55357182 GCA_035128595.1 Eptatretus atami
TCAGGACCTTCAAGAGTCTATCAACCGTATCCTTGTACTTGGCATCTCGTAACTTTTGTCGTTCGTGCGTAATCTTCGACAATGTGCCCAGGCCTTTTGCTGACGCATCGTACAGGATGTCTCGTCTCTCTTCTTGACATATTATGCACAGATTGATGGAAACTGGGGTGGATCTCTTCAAGTTAACTAACACATCCATGATCTCGCGGAGGTGTCACATATCTGTTGTGATAGAAAGAAAAATAGTTTGTGGTTAAATCTTGATTAACATTAACTTAGACTGCTCTGATTATAATTCTCTTTAAATACTCTTGGAATTTCATATTTCTTCTTGTATGTTATTTACAAAGTAACAGTATCATAATTAAAATAAACTTACTTCATTTATCAAGCATACAATAATTCAGATGGAAAAACAATTCAGCATTGATTTAGCATGACCACTACCTTTATTTATATTATAAAAATCAAAATTATCAAACACATAATTAGTAATGTCAGTTTATTACTATTATAATTCAATAGTAACTTAAGCATGAATTAGTAATATTTTACACAAGTGTTTGTGTTGGTATGTTTGTGTGTGTTGTGGATGTAGGAGTCTGTGAGGGGGGGGGGCTGGTGATGTGGATGGTGTGTGGTGTGTGGATGTGTTTGGTTGTGTATTCATGCATGCAATTATGTATTTACGGTATAGATGTTTGATATAATCTGTCTCTTTGGCCTGATTACTTCAATATCGAAGAGCCGAGAAAAGACGGCCATCTTGGAATTCAAAATGGAGAGCAAGCCAAACTAGTTAAAACTTAGATTTACGCAACATATTGGAATCCTTAGTCTCACAAACCTGTGTATTACTATGTGCTTTTCAACTTCCTCTATTGCTTATTCCTCTAGGCTGGGCTCATTTATTACTGTGTTGGGATAAATTATGGCGGCCATCTTGGAATTCAAGATGGCGTGCAAACCAAACGAGTCGTAACTTCGGTCACAGTATATCTGGAATCCTCTGTATCACAAACATGCATATTGCCACAATTTTTAACCTCCTGTGATACATACAAGCCAAGCTATAGTGCAAAATATGGTAAAAATGGTGGCCATTTTGTTTTTTTTGGAATTTGAGGGTCAAAACTCCAAAATTCAGCCTGTCAAACAATTTTTTTTGAATTCAGCACCCTCAAATTACCCTAAAAAACGTGTTTGCCGACTTTTAGAATGAAATGCCCACAACACTTTTTTTGAAGCACAAATATTGAAATCTGGACCTGTCTGTATTGCATTTGGGTCTGTTTGTCTGTCTTAGTTTGTTTGTCTCTTTGTCCGCACAGAACTTTCGTGTTTTTCCCTGCAACCGCTTGCCAGATTGTGACAAAATTTCCACTACAGGAGCTAATACTCATGTAGAATGTTTTAATGCTAATTTTGATGTCATATGTCACATGGTGTGGCAGCCATGTTTGAAAAAAGGGAAAAAAATTGGGACCTCTGTATCTCTGAAACCACACCAAGGAAAAAAATGAAACTTGGCACTAGGGTCTGGCGATATATGGATATACTGATTATATCAAAACAATTTTTCATATCGATATACCGGTATTGGAATTCTGAATTCCAAGTCCTCCTCATTGGGGAAAAATAGATTTTTTTTATGTCATAGGTGCCTTCGTTATGATGTCATAATTGCAAACATAAAATGCTACATCAGATCAGTATGAAAAATTTTGAGGGTCATCTAGGGCTAAATTGGTCCACAGAAACAAAAAACTGACATCATCGGTGATGTGGTTCAGCAGCCATATATACTTTAAAAAAAAACCTTCAAAAATCTCTGAAATGGCTGAACAGATCAAGGCAAAACTTTACATGTATGACTGCCTATCCATGAGGAAAAAAACGTTCACACATGTCGTATGTCACATGGTTTAGCAGCCATATTGGATTTATCCTAAGACCAATAAAAAAAATCTTCTCCAGAACAACTGGACAGATTGAGGGGAAACTTCACAAAAATGTTCCCCAAGCCTTGGGGATAGCATAGTTGAGCTATATGGTCTGGCATGGTCTGGCAGCCATATTGGTCTGGTCTGGCAGCCATATTGGATTGAGCGAAAATCTTTAAAAAAAAATTCTTTCTCTCAAACCACTTCATCAATCAATGTGAAACTTCAGAATTATAATCTAGCAGTGATAGGAAATTTATGTTTTAAATTTCAACCTGATCGGACACATAATCTCGCAGCCAGAGTTATTTCATCTTTTCAATCTGGGTTATATTTTATTTTTATTTTTGAATAAGATTCACTTGGCTGCACCTGAATGGGTTTGAAGGTGAAGTAGCAACTGAAACCCCAATACTATCCAGGTTCCTCCTGATGATTCCATCTTTGCTTTTTGCTTGTTTGGTTTCCTTCTGATCACTCCAATGCAGTACTATCATTTGGTCTTCCACTTGATTTGCATTGAATTTATTTTAATCCCATTCTGAATTCACTTGAATAATAATAAAGGTCATGGGTCTATGTCAAGTGTCTGTTCAAAGCGGGACGTCTTGGTACCCGGACATCACTGCCAGCAGTTATGGAATGGCAGTTCTCGTTATGTCTCATTAATTACAAAACACACCAGTACACAAACACCACACAAAAAAAGTCCTGGTGAGGGTCTGCCTTCTCTGATTGCTCTTTTTCTTGTATATTTTGCATTACTAACTCTGGAGATGTCCCCTCGGAGAACCGCGCCACATTTCGTGTGCTGACGGACAACAAAGCTGATACACCGGGAAAAACTCACAACTGTCAGAAAGCGTCTGTAAATTAAAATATGAATAAATGAAAATAAATAAATGGAAAAAAAGAGAAAAAAACACAAATGCAGGTGAGCGATCCAAGACAATGGGGAAGCACGGTGTGTTATTGCTTATAAAGTGTAGGCATACCCCACTAGTATCCAATATATAAAGCTCATTCTAACCACTCACTCATTGACTCAATGACTGACTTGTAATACATATTTCAGTACCATCTGGCTGACGAAGAAAGCTGAAATGTCATGAGCAACGGACATCAAAGCCGATACACTGGAAAAAAAATCACTGAACGTTGGAAAGCGTTAATAAATATAAATAAATTAAATAATAATGAAAAAATAAATGCAGATGAGCGTATCGAGACAATGGGAAGCCGTTCATTATTGCTTACAATTTGTAAGCATATTCCGTATTATACATATATTATTTATACTAGTGCATGCCCGTACGTGCGTGCTCGTGTTGTGGCGTACGTGTCGTGGCGTGACATGCAAAAAAAAAAAAACTTTCATAGTGCCAGAAACAACAACCACACAGGCCGTTCCTTCGCTCTCGCGGTGCCCGTACGTGCAAAAAAAAATAAACTTTCAACGCCGTTCCTTCGCTCTCGATAAACGACGGATTGGGGGGCATTGTGTTTAAGAAAATCGAGAAAGAAATCGAGAAAGAAAGAATACAGTAAGTCGATAAATCGAGAAAAAATCGAGAAAGAATACAATAAGTCGCACATATCCGGAAGTTAAGTCCTCACTGTCCGGAAGTTCACATATCGCAGTTACGATTTTCGCAATTTAGTTTTAATGGCCAATTATTAAAGTTGCGCCAACGTATTTGCCTTTTCGCAATGTCATCGCAGGAAAACACAACAGAGAGAAGAGAAAAAAGAAAGAAAAAAAAACGTACGTGCAAAAAAAAAAAACACAACAACAAAACTTAAACAACTACACAGGCCGTTCCTTCACTCTCGTAAACGACGACTGGATTGGGGCATTGTGTTTATCTATAAATGCGCATAAGAAATCGAGAAATTATTAGAATACAACGAAGTCATCACTATCCGGAAGTCCGTACGTTGTAACCCGTAATAGGGAACGCGGCTGAGGTTCTCTCCCCATCGGCCATGCACACGCAGCAACGTGTCTTGTCATTGGTTGGTAAATAAATGGCCATAACTTGGGAACCACTTGTCGATTAATATCAAACTTGAAAAGGCACATCCACGGGCCCAGCATATACCTGGCAAGTTTCAATTAGATCGGACCAGTGGTTGTCGAACAGTGGTCACACACACACACACACACACACACACACACACACACGTGTTTTAAAGATTGATAGACTTTGACTTCCTGTCATTTCTTTTTTTTTTGACCTATACAGTTTCATCTCTAGGATTTGGTGATTTATCCTGGTATTTGTTTCCTCGGATTTCTAGCTCCGGAGCTCAACTATGCCATTGACAAGCAGAAGACAAAAGTGGTGATCTGTGTATTATAGATATTTTTCCGGAGGTTCTGCCGGGAAAACGACCTCAGAACACGTGATGGACCACAAATTCTGCCATTCAACGTATTGTGAAACATTTTGGCAAGGCGTTGTACCAGATCAAGGGCAACAGTGGCAGTGCCACTTCGACGCCGTGTGGAATTCTGCAATGGGATCCAAGAAGCCCCACTGCTGGTGCTCCGGAGCGAGGCAACAAACCAAACACCCTGGCGTATCCTCACGAAGGAACTGAAGCCTTTCCCATACATCATCTCTTATTGGCATAATTTTGCACTTATTGATATGTCAATTGCTCAGTGACAGGATGGTGTGGTACAAACTGGATCAACATGATCTGGTTCAGTGATGAAGCCCATTTCCACTTGAACAGTGTCATAACACACAAACAACATTTTCTGGGGTGCAGAAGCACAAGAGGTATCTGAAAGGCATATCTGCACCTTCAATGCCAGATGCGGAATGCTAGGGCCTTACTGGTTTGAGAATGACAACAGCAGGACGGTGAGGATTATGCACACCTTAGGCCTTGTGGCCTGCTTCTTAACCTTTAAGTTTGGCTGCTTCACAGCTTCAAATGACATTCGTGCAGTTTACCCACATAATGTTTTACCACTACGCCACTACAGTTTCACGTAACCAAGGTCTATGATCATCAAGGGAGGTGCAAAGCGCCCTCCTTTTATATGGAATGGTTTCTCTGTATGCAACTTTAACACAGGGACTGAAAATTCGTTTCTCGGCTTCTACCGGATGAAATTGGCTGCAAATTTCAGAAGTAAATCCTTTGTACGTCGAGGTAATATGTTCCAAGTATCAGCAACGTCTGTTTTCGCATTCTTGAGCTTTTCACAAAAACCCTCAATCAACGTTGGTGTCTGTCGGTCTGTCCATCCGTCCGCTTGAAATGTGTTGGCACTCATATCTCAAAGGTTATACATTGAAATTAGCTGAAACTTGGAAAATATATCGGCCAATACGTATTTAATGGCTTTCGAAACAAATTCCACCTAGGTGCTAAAGTTTTTGCTTTTTTGCTAGTTTTTTCTCATGGGGCAAGCCCCAAAAAGTTGGACATAGAAAAATTTCGACGCCGGAAGTAAAATAGTCAAATGCGAGGGCTGATAATTTATGATCTTTTGGATGAAAGTTCATGAAATTTAGAATATGAATAGAGGAACACTTGTTGAGACTTTGAATTTACCCCCAGCCGCATAATTATGGACATAGCAAAAATGAGGGACACCGTAAAAGTGGACTTTGGAAAAAATATCGGTTTTGCAGGTTCTCTAATTCTAGAAGAAAACTGGCTGAAACATGGAATACCGTATGTAAACAGAGAAACCGTTCCATGTATTGTAATATATTCCAAGCTTTCTCTGTGTCTCCTGCCACTGTTCTCACCAGGAGACTGTACTGGAGATCATTAAGTGGCTGGCTTTGCATGATGGTCATGAATCTCGATGAATGCAAGTCCCCTTTGAAGTCTAGTGTACAAACCATTGTGGGCAAAACTTATGGACAGGTTTAAAACGTTTTACAAAAGTTGCAAATGTTTTACTCCATCTTCTCAGTTCCCAGGAGGCCTGTATTGCATAATGTGGTAGTTCAAATAATGCCAGCATCAAAGTTGAGACCACTCCATGTGTTTGGTTTGTGAGGACCTGATGGGCCAATCATGCGTCGTTCAGTATGATGACATCGCATACCAAGGAATCATCAAGAATGCTGATGAGGATTCAGTTCGGGTGATTTGCTGTGCATATGATCGGAGCCAACCGATTTTTCTGGCCTCTTTACAAAGACTCAATGTGGTATGAATATAGTGATGTGTAACTATTTTTCCCAAACTGTAGCCCATCACATATCAACACCATCATGTCGACCTACTAATATGGAAGGAAATCATCGCTTCTATTGATTCGTACTAGGTTAATTTATCCAGATGAGTCCTCAATGTTGTATTGATGGCAGTTTCGGGATCTTTGGACTCCCTCACCCAAAAGTTTGCTTGTGCATCTGACTAATCTTTCTCCGTTTAGTCTATTTTAAACTACCTGCCACACATCAAGCACAACTCTCTGCTAACTCTGACACTGTATCTTATTGGGCCAATATTCATCATCTGTATCTCTCTCTCTCTCTCTCTCTCTCTCTCTCTCTCTCTCTCTCTCTCTCTCTCCCTCTCTCTTGACCTCAACCTCCCTCTCTCGACCTCGATGGAAGTGGCCATCGCCGCTGCTGCCAGTTGCACTCCTCACTGCTAGCCATCACCCAGTTCTTTCCCTCCCTCTCTCCCTGTGCTATGCTTCAAATACACTGTGAAAGACTGTAAAGTTAAATGCTACACATTGATAAATTTAAGGCCTAAGTGTTTGTATATTATCATTTTATGAAATGTGGTTTACTGTTCCCTCTTGTGGAAGCATTGCTTAGCTTTCTAAGCACCATGGGGCTGAGATACTACAGTTGGAAGCTGTTCAGTGACGATGCTGTTGAAAAGAGCCCTCGGAACAAACTTTGAGAACAAGAAAGCTTCACAGCTTGTCCATGAATCATGATCCCTTTCCAAAATGGAGCTGGATACTTTGAGATCTGGGAGGGCTCCATGCCACCTTTCTGACACCCACATATGGAGATACACGCGCACCACACACAACACACACACACACACACACACCACACACACACACTTGAAAGCACCATTAAATGAGAAAACAATTTGTGTGCTTATATGAGGATGTAGAGGGATGGGTGGGGATGATTGTTCGTAGAGTGCAGTGGAGATGGAGGAATTGGGGGCGGGGGGAAGGGGGGCAGGGCGTTATGTGAAAGAGCTGTTTCTTAGGTGGAGATAATTTAGTCTATTTTCAAAATAAGCAAAAACTACTTACCCTACTTATAATCATAAAATATATCGTTAAAGCTTTTTAAAATTTTTATCTTGTCCACAAGTGTTTTCACAGCTTTACCAGGCCAATGTAAGCTCAAGACAGGACGTTTTACATCAGAAAGCAAGTAATGTTTGATAATTCACCCACCTCGGACAAAAGCACACTGTCTTCAAATATATTTTGAATATCTGTGTGTTGAGCTGGCTTAACATCCTCTTTTAAAGGGGACCCCAACCACTCAGACCACCTCAACGCTAATCTATCCCTTGATACCCTACAAAATAGATATGATGAGTCTTTTTCCAATTTGCAATTGATAAACTAGTTAATTTCGTGATAATAGGTCTAAATCGTCTTCTTCACGATTAGGTGCGATGTCACACCTGGAAGCAGACCACCAGGTTCATATTGTCTCCAGGTTACATTGCAGTACGATTGAACTCAAAGGTGAATAATTTTCGATTTTCCACAAATATGTTGAGTCTATGCATCCTTGGTGGTTGGAGTAATAGAAACCGAGATGGTTCCTGCTACACCAATGGTCGAAAGACCCTGAGTTTGCAATAAATTGGACGAGGTTTGTCCAAAATACTCAAGTGTGGATCTGGCCGAAAAATGTTCGGTTTTGTGCTCAGAACATTTCACAGAGTACTGTTATGAAACAGCAGAGATGGCTAGATCTTGTGGTTATTCACCATGATTGAGAGAGGATGTCATCGCCACAATTAAGCAGAAGAAAGCCATCGCTCGAACCTGCAAGACCATCTCTATCCAGCTATCAGCACATGTACACGGGTGATTTGAGCAGTGAATCAAACACCTGTGTTGTCCTGCCAGCGACCGAACTCACCTTGCCATCGCCAACCACGATGGTAGGACATGGTGCGGCATGAACACGATGGTGGGACACGGCACAACATGGCACGGACATGAAGGAGGGACACAGCACAGACATAATGGTGGGACACAGCATGATTACCGACACAAATGGTGTCCTGGGAAAGTATGAAATGAGAAGATCCCATAACATACATGACACCTGGTTAGCCTGCGAATGTGGGACAAAGCATCCGTTGCCCATTTTGTTAGCAGTGTCCGAGTATGCCTCGACGGTGTTGTGCCATGTCCATGCTGTGTCCGAGTATGCCTGTGTTCATGCCATGTCCGAGTATGCCCATGTTTATGCCATGTCCGTGCTGTGTCCGAGTATGCCCCTGCCTGTGCCGTGCTGTGCCGTGTTTCTGCCAGAGTAATATCACTGATTTATTAATTAATACAAAATCCCTTATAAACTGTTAATTGAACAGAAAACAAAACCTACCAATCTGTAATGAACATGTGACCGGCTTTTTCATCTTCACAAACACCACCATTGTCGCCATCTTCATCCCTCACATAAGGCTTGAAACACCACGGCTCCATAATTCCCCTGAAAGCGTTTCCATCACTCATTTTGTGTCCGTTAGTTTGTTCAAAATCCCACTGATTAGTTTTAGCATTCTGAGAACCTTCAGAATTGCCAATGATGGTGGAATCAGTCACGGAATCTGAGCTCGCACTGTTTCTCTATGTAATCTGGTGTTTGGATCAATGTGGGTTCCAGGTGTGATATCACTGACGAAAATCGAAAATTCACGCTCTCGTGCTTTTTTGGGGACTTTGTGATTGGCAAAAAAACAAAACAAAACAAATTCCCTTCAAATTAGAACATGATGAATAATTTTCATTGGTTTTCAGAAAAAAAAGAATGCGTTTGGGGACCCCTTTAAGGATTGCAAGTCCTACTATTTAGGTCAATGACCAACAGCACAAGGACTCGCTATTCTAGGTCAACCCTCAATGGTCCAGAAAAGTATGTTTATAATGCTGTTAATCCTTTGTCTTTGTTAAAATTCCATGCATTGTATTTTTTATTTGGATTACTTTCCTTTCGAACAAATTAATTTGAAAGGGGTTTGACAATATGCTGGATGAAGATGAATGTCTGGTTCTGGTCCAACAATGTCCGGACCGGACATTCCTGGACAAGCCGGTCCAACATGTGAACATGACTCCACCCTCTGTCATAGTCATACCATCTGTCATCCCTCAGACCGGCAAGCCGCAGCTTCTTCGCTCAATGCAGATCTGGATAAAATCACAAACTGGTCCAACACGTGGAACATGTCTTTCAATCTGGACAAATCTCACACTCTCACTATGTCTCTCCAAAAGGACCATTTAAACCCCCCACCCCCACCCTGCCCCATCTACTTTCTCAACAATCCTCTGGAAGAAGTCCTTTCATTCAAGCTTCTGGGTCTCACTATCTGCCATGATCTTTCCTCGGAAAGCCATATCTCCAAGCTGGCCTCCAAAGCCAGTTGCCGACTGGGAATCCTCCATTGTGTAAAGTCCTTCCTTGGCACATCTGAGCTCCTGACCATATACAAAGCTTTCGTCCACAGCGTGATGGAGTACTGCTCTCCTCTCTGGGCTGGTGCTCCAGCCTCTCACCTTTCTCTGCTTCACGCTGTGGAAACCAAGGCATTTATGATCATCGGTATCTCCTGCGATGAGACTGAGTTTTTGGGTTTCTCACTCTCTCACCACAGGCAAGTCGATGGTCTTTTTGTCTTCTACAGTCTCCTCTCCGGCCTCGCCCCACCCCCCATACTCTGCCTAATATTTGTCCCCCTCATATTCCCACAGAGCGCAGAAGGTCCACCAGCAACCCCCTTCTGGTAAAACTACCAAATCAAAAATCACTGCTCACCTTCACTCTTTCATTCCTCTTTTTTCCCGCCTTTGGAATAAACTCCGACACTCTCTTCAATCCCACTCTTCCCTCCAGTTCTTCAATACAGCTGTTCACCACCATCTGTTATCTTCCCCCATTCAAAGCAATGATCTTACCTATCGCGGTTAATCCACCCCAAACCCACCTCCTTCAAATTCCCTGCTTTCCTTCTTGAAAATCCCTGTCCTGTAAGTACCTGAAAGTCCCTGTGGTGTCCATCTTGTTTAACCCGTGTTCCCCTCCCCATCCCTCTCCCTTCCCATGAACTCCTCATATCTCTGTTCCACACTGTTTTTTTCCTTACCTCTCCCACCCCGCTTGTCTCCTGCTCCCCTTGTTGTACGTTCTGTGTGTTCGCTCTCATACGAGCCTCGACAGTGTATACCAAAAAAAACAAAATGTAACCAAGGAAGTGCATCGGTTCAGGACATCTCATTTTGACAACCATAACAGCATGGATCAAACTTTCCAGCATGTTTAAAAGCCTTGTTTAAAAATTCATGAATCATGGTTGACTTCTTGGATGGATTGTGCTGTCACATGCACTTATTGTAGAATTGCTCACATCATTAGATATCCATCAGTGTCATTACACATCTTTAATTGAATCCAAATTTCATTGGGCAATGAGTGCAAATGCAATGACAGCAATTCCAGGAGGAAAGGGTGACTTTGGTTTCTTTTTAAAGAGTGTATTAATCACAGAAGATTTGATATTCCTGTCATTGGAGTTTATTTATTCATGGAGCTAATAACAAAAAGCAGTTGATGATCATGAAAAGCAAAACAGTCAAACCTCACAAAAAGTGTCTTACCAGTCCTGATCTTAATCAAATTTGTCACTTCACATTATTTTTTTTTTTTCAATAGGTACCAACAAGCAGTATTTCCAATTTATGGAATCCCCCAGCACTTTTTGTTGAGGCTGCCGTGTCGTGCCTTTGCAGGTTGATTGGATGTGAAATGCGTGTGAACTGATTGTCCAGACACGTAGAATGCCTATATTTTCATTTGATTTGTTGTTCACTTGCCCACCCCTATTATTCTATGCTCTGGATAAAGTGGTAATTTTCCCTGGATTTTGTCCACTTTTCCGCACAAGGTTTTGAAATGCCACTATATCTAAAAGCATTCTCTCTCTTTGATGTACCCCCGAAGCAGCTTCCTGAGCAAGGCTTATATTGGTTGGTTTGCCATTGCCTTCCAAGCAGTAGTTAGGACAGGAATTTGGAATTTGTTCATGGTTCCAGTGATAGCTCACCTACTCTTCGCAAGGGACACCATGTGGTCTTTAACATCCACCAACTGATGCCGGCACACAGGACACCCATATTGATGAAACACCGGGATGACGTTTTATAGTTGCGTCGGGATTCGAACCCAGGTTAGACAGCTTCGAGACGATTGTGCATGCCTCTGGACCATCCTGCCAGCCCACCATATGGCATCACATATGTGATAATATATTTTTATTTCACAATTAGCAGTCTGGTCAATTATCAGAAGCAAAGATTTTTAGACAATACATTAAATGCATTGCTCCTCTGTTTTGTTTGCTGTTTAGCTGATGATGCTTCTGTCCATGTACACGCACACGATTTGAACTTTTAATCCGTTACATTTACACATGCAACTTAGGCAGGCTACCAATTGCATCGTCTAAACCTAATTGTGAATTGTGATATCGCATACAGCAACCTAAGCCGACTAATAATAACAGGGAACATATGTATGCAGGCTCGAATTTAAAGTTCACATTGCAAGGGAGATATGCCTCGCAGCCTCGCCCAGCACAGCAACACCTACAGAGCCTGTATGCTGTCATTGAATACCATGTTTATACGATGTGTGTATACGTTGTGTGTGTACGTCTTCTGTGGACCATGTACAGCATGGTAGCATCACCTTGTGTGTACGATTGTGTCAGCTTAGTTGGCCTGGGATATTTTGCACACTTCTTGGGACCTCAAGCCAATCTCTACGACAATCCAGGGAAATGAAGGACATGATGGTATGTCTCTCAAACAGTTCACTTGACTCAGGTTTTCATATGAATACAATCTATATATAATGGCCCAAGTGTATGTGATTATGTATGTATGTTTGAATGTATGTACATCCGCTCTTCACCCATTGGTTGGACAGCTGATCTGACGTCACCCACAATTGTAACCTGAAATACTTAACCTAAAGTGTCCAGAGGACCCAAAAGTCCCCAAAGACCCAAAAGAACCAGAGGATGCAAAAGACTCAGGGATCCCGAACACCCAAAAGATCCAGAGGACCCAAAAGACCTCGAGGACCCAAAAGATCCAGGGGATCCAAATGACCCGAGGACACAAAAGACCCAGAGGACACAACAGACTTAAAAGAACCAGCGCACACAAAAGACCATGAGGACCCAAAATACCTAGAGAAACTAAAATACCTGGAGCTCCAAAAGAGCTGATGGACCCAAAAGACACAACGGGACTATCACGGACCCATGGAAATTCTGCATATGTATTTGACTTCAGGTCTGTAACCCCCCCCCCCCCCACACACACATACACACACACAAACACACACAATCCCATGTCTTTAACCCCCCTCCCACCACAACCAAACTGTGCTCCCCTACCCTTTTTTCAAATCTTCAAACCCCTCGATTCCAACTCTGTCCCCTCTCCCCCTCCCTCCCCCAAGCCAGCTCTGTCATCCCCTCCCCCTTTTCTTCAAGTCCTCAACTTCCCCAAACCCCAAGTACTCAACCCCCTTCCAACCTCAAGTCCCCCCCCCCCTTCCCAACGTCTCAATATCCCTCTTCCAATTTCACGCACCCTCACCCCCAACTCTGTCCTCACCTCCCCATTTCTTCCTGTTCTGAACAACGTTACACATACAGTATATAAACAGGGAACTTTGGCACATGACAAGGCCATGCGGCCTATCATGCCTGCATTGTTCCTGCTCGTGTTTGTTAAGAACAATGCTAAAAGTAAATGAAGATGAAACGTTAAATTTACAATCACTTCCCTTTCTTCCCTTGTCCTCTGTAATTCCCGGACCGGTGTGTGTGTTTGTTTGTTTGTTGCGCAGCTCCTCCTACAGTTGTGGGTCAATTCCATCCGGACTTGCTACATAGGATTAGCATGACCCCAATTAGTGCAACGAGGTGTTTTAATCTTTGCCGGTGGTCTTGGGGGGGGGGGGGGGGGGAGGGAGGGACTTCAATTATCAAGTTAAATGTTTGTCATGTAGCGCCACCTACATGTGGGGGAGGGTATGACAAGTCTGCACCATTTGCAGTGCAGTCCTCCTGTCCCCACGTTTTCCAGTGCAGTGAGGTGTTTTGAATTATAAGCAGTCGGTAGATTTTTGCTTCATGCACATAACTTCATGTTTATTTTTGCCTACACAGTGCTGTCAGTTGCCTATACACTGCCCAAATAAAGGTGTGCTTTCGAAGAACACGTTGCATGCTTGGAGCAAGAACACATGCCTGCCCGTTGGGCAGGTACTCTGCTCGTTCCTATAATTTCCAGTGCTCCAACTGCTTTACCAAAGGAGAGCTGTTAATGTCATGCATGGTAATCAGTATTTTTTTTTTGTCTTCCAGAAATTGAGCTTTTCTTCGTTGTAATTCTATTTAGCAAGGTTATTTTGTGTTGATGTGGTGCATCCTTGCTCTTACTCCTCTCTATTTCATCTTGGTCTTCTCTTTTAGTCCTTAATTTTTCGTAGTGACCCTAACTGATCCACCTTTTGCAAATGTAATTGTGCTAAGTCTGTGTGATATGTATGACATTTGGTTCGTTCACACTTCTCGCAGTATCTCCAACAGCTGAGTTAGTTGGAGTACTGACTTTTTGGAGTGATTGGAGTGTACAGAAACTGCAACTCGTTAAAAAATAAAACTCTTCAGTTGAGAACTCTGGGTGAAATGAAGTGATGAGAGATGCAAGGATTTTATTTTCCATTTTATTTGATACTTTGTAACCACATGTTTCAGGCCAAACTTTTACAGCTGTGATTCCAGCTTCTCTGTGTACAGATATGTGTAATTGCAAGATAATGCTGTCAGCACAGTAATAGGCCGATTGCTTCGGTCAATTGGGTGAAAGAATGGTGATCACATCAGAAGCAGTCGACGCAGGTTTTGCCCACCAAAGCAATTCATACTTTGCCTATTCAAAAAATGTTTGCCTGACAGCATTAAGTGATTATGATCCAGAACCAAGGAGGATTGTCAAATACAGCCTTCCTTGAAGGAGACGAGCCAATGAATTTTGGGGTTAGTATTAAATTATATCAGATTCTGTACTTTCTAGAAGTATGAGTAAGGACTATCAGTGGCCAATCCTTCCATTTTTTTAATACATGGAAAAGCTAGAGATCGGAGGGAGCTTGGAGTAATTCACTTACACTGGAGCAGAAATATTAGGTGGACAAGAGCCTGGGACAGTCGTGCAGAGAAGAGACAGAAAGACAGGACTGTCAAGAACACTGAGAAAACAGTTTGGATGAAGAAGAAAAATTGGATAAATTCAGGGAGGCAATATCCACATGGAAGAAACGAGACAAAGGTGAGTGAGGTGAGGTTTGGCACAAAGTATGAGTTGCTGGATAAGCACGTGCCAACTGGTGAGGCTGGGGAAGGACAGAAGTCTTAAAGGGAATAGCAAGATATCTCAGTTGGTAGTGTGCTCCCCACTCTAATGACGAGTCAGGGTTGATCAACCACAGTTCTGATGCAGTACAGTAGTGGATATTGTAGCTGGGAGCATGCCTTCCTTTGCATGGGGGTATAGAGCTACTTGTCCCAGCTTATTTTTACACAAAGTCGAGGCTCATGGAAGAACAAGAACATATAATGGATCCGAATATACCAGAAAGGACATAGTGGAAAGGGGAGGGAAACACACCGACAGCAGTGCAGAGGGACACAACAGAGGAACTTTTGGCATGAGGAACATGAGAGCAACGGACTCAGTGGCGTAATGGCTCGACCTCCCGCTCTAAGTCTCGTAGTCAGTGGTTGGAATCCCGGCCGAGCCATACCAAATAATTTAAAAAATGGCATGTGCTGCTTCCTTGCTTGATGCTCAGCATTTAAAAAGGATAGAGCATGGAAAGACAACCCTCAGTTGGCTGTACCAGCAAAGGCTTTGATTGGCCTCATGGCCTCCTCCTGCATCCTGCAAATTTGAAATACACTTTACGACTACACTGAAAGGTAATCTATAAATTACATCAGTCCAAGTTGGGGGTGGGTGATAATTGGAGAAAAAGAAAAGAACAAAAGGGAGGATGATAGGAAAGAAAGCAAGGTAAGGAGGTGTGGGAGTAGAGTAGAGTAGGGAAGGAAAGTAAGTGTTGGAGGAGATTTTGTGTTCAGGATTAGTGGGCAAGTGCATTTTTGAAGTTGGAGAGCTTTTTGGTCTGCCTGCTTTATTGATGTTCCATTCTGACAACATATTTTATGATCTCATGACCCCAGGTTTTGCCCATCTCATGCAACGCATTTGTTTGCCCATTTCTTCTATTACCATCGTTACATCTCTGTCCTGCAATGTCGGCCCACAAAGCCAATGTGCAAATTCAACGATGCGCCTTTGCTCCCTCCAGGTAAAGACCAACAAAGTGCATAGTTTCTATGTGGTGAATGTAATTTTAATGTTTTATAACAAGAGTTACAGAATGTCGAATTATTTGCTAAATCTGCTTTATTTAATGCATGCTGTCCACTCATTGATGTGCACTTAAAAGCCCATTTCATTGACTCGCATTCATTTAGCTTCATTATTTGGGAGATGAGACGGTGAAATGGAGAGAAAGGTAGCCCATGGAGTACTGGTATGGAAAATAATCTTTCTTCTCCAGCTCTCTCGACATTCCAATCTGCTCCTCCCTTCTTACCTCTCCACCCCACTGTCATCCGAAGCTTGCGTAATTTTTTTTCTTTTCTCTCTCCCTGATGCGTGTTTCCCTAGCGCAGCCACACGAGCAGAGGCTTCTCACGCTCGCTAATTCCATCGCTCTCTTGCAGAGGTATTTGCTCACTCAAGGTGAAGATCAGCCTCGATTATTTTGTTCATTATTTCATTTGATTTGTATTTTGTTGCTTGTTGCTCCCTTGTCGTCCTATTTTAGTCGCTCAATGAAAGCATTCTGAGAGTTGTCAACCTCTTTCGGTGGAGTGTTGGATCATCTTTTCACATCCTTTTAGGTGAGAACGACGAATAATTAAAAAAAAAATTTTTAATCCATCATCTGACAAAGGTACCGGTGGAAATGATGCTGACAACGATCATAAGGTTTTGAATTGTTAAGCTGCTTTGTTTGTTTTTCAGGATGATTACAGTTGAAATGAATGGATTGTGATCTGAAGTGTTCGCTGCTTTTTGATTTCCCTCGGTTGGCTTTGTTAGTGGTACTTGATGCTTCTATCATACATTTACACTTCTCATCCCATCTATTTTTGACATGGAAATGAAAAAGAATAGAGCGCGAAACCACAAGGCACAGAGCGCCACGCGAAGATTTAAATTGAATCCTTGGCCATGTGTTGCATTCCCATGTTCGGAGATGGTTACACAGTGCAATTTATCCTTCATTTCAAATCTCTGCTCTGTTGGTGTGTCCTCCTGATGCAGTGTTCCAATTTGTTTGATCCAATGCTGCTAGGATGAGGTTTAAGTAAGTTTATGGGTTAGGATTTTGATTTTGAATGGGGTTCAAAATGTTCTGGGAAAGAGATATTTACAAATGTCCAATATACCAAAAATATGCATGCACGTAAGCACGCACGCACAAACACACACATTGCGACACGTGATTAAGATAGTTATTTAGATTTTGGAAAACATCAAGAAGAGTGTTGTTTACTGGGGTAGAGTGTTCATAAATATTACACACATGAAAAACAAAAAAAACAAGGGATTACCTTGGCATCCTTTCTTGGTTGTTTTATGCAACTTCTTTGGCTAGAAGAGCATGGGAGGAGTAGATTTATGAATATAATGATGAGGTGAGAATTGCTTGGTTATTCCCTTCATTCACAGGTGAGAGATGTGGGTAAGTCTTTCATTATTATTTATATATTGACTGCTTTCGACATTTGCACGTGGTACATGCTTGGTAACGTCATTGGTAGGCATTGCTGTCTGTGCTGTCGCTCATGATTCATCATTAAGCGATGAAACCGGTCCTGCAGCTGAAGGGGTGTGTAGCATTGAGATTCCTGTGTGTACTATTTGTGAATGTCTCCACAGCTGTGGAGGAACTCTGCGAAGGGTTTGAAACAGCAAAAGGGCTTACCTTGGGAGCCTTTGTTGCTTGCTTTATGAAACTTCTTCGGCGAGAAGAGCATGGGAGGAGTCGACTTATTTATTTGTATGCATGTGTATGTATGTATATGTATATATTAGAGAGTGTGCAAGCGACAATTGGTGTATATGTATTTATGGTATTACGTGTGTATGTATAAATACAAATATATATGTATATATATATATATGTGTATATACACACATATATCATTATATACATATATAATATATATATATATATATATATATATATATATATATATATATATACAATACATATATATGTGGATACAAACAAACACGACATAATAGTGACCGAAGCTTTTCGTGCTGCACTCTTCAGGGAAAAATTGCAGCAAGTGAAGGAGGAAGTGAAGGCGTGTGCTTTATACGCAGGTCTCAATCTTAATGGTTTGAGACCTGCGCATAAAGCACGCGCCTTCACTTCCTCCTTCACTTGCTGCGATTTTTACCCTGAAGAGTGCAGCACGAAAAGCTTCGGTCACTATTATGTCATGTTTGTTTGTATCCATATTAAAGTTCTGTAGTACCAAACATCTGTTTATATATATATATATACAGTATATATGTATGTGGAAATACACATATATGGATATATATATAATATATATACATATAATCTAACATACACATATACATATACATATATATATATATATATATATATATATATATTCATATGATGATTAGGTGAGATATGTATAGCAGGCAGAATCTATATATAATATATATATATATATTATATATATATATATATATATATATATATATACTACCAGTCAAGAGTTTTAGAACACCCCCATTTTTCCAGTTTTTACTGAAATTTAAGCAGTTTAATGTTTCAATGTATTCTGAAATTAAAGCATAGAACAAATAAACAATTGCAGATAAAAAAGGAAATCATGGAATCGTTTTGTTGAACAAAATTTAATCTAAATTTTTGACGCTTCAAAGTAGCCACCTTTTGCAGATATAACAGGCGAACATACTCGTGGCAATCTTTCCACAATGGAAATCAAATATTGTTCGGAAAGTTCTTCCCAACACTGTTGCAGAAGTTCCCACAAATGTGTTGCACTTTGTAGGTTGCTTTGCTTTCACCCTTCTATCCTGTTCATCCCAAACCAGCTCGATGGGGTTTAAGTCTGGAGACTGTGCTGGCCATTCCATTATTTGAAGCCTACCGTCTTGTTCTTTCTTCTAGCAGTTCTGACATAGCCTGGAGGTATGATTTGGGTTGTTATCTTGCTGTAGGATAACCCCTGACCAACTAGGCATAGACCAGAGGTATTGCATGGCGCTGCAAAATGCTGTGGTGGCCCTTTTGGTTCAGGGTGCCAGTCACTCTGTACAAGTCGCCGATTCTGGATCCACCAAAAGAGCCCAGATCATCACGCTTCCTCCTCCCTGTTTGACAGTTGTGTGCACACACTGAGGAACCATCCTTCTCACTCAATGATGTACAAAAACCCTGCATGATGAACTGAAGATTTCAAATTTTGATTCATCGGTCCATAAGACCTTCCTCCAGTTTTCAGGAGTCCACTGGGTGCTTCATGGCCCAGGCAAGCCTCTTTTTCTTATTTTGCCATCTTAGCAATGGCTTTCTTTTTCTTACTGCCACTCGACCTGTCAAAACTGCAGCTCGAAGTTTTCTCTTCACAGTTGAAATTGAACTTCCTTACTTCGACCAGTGTTAAGCTGTGATTGAAGCTGCTGTCCTGTGAGCCGCCTATCACGCAAGCTATTGACTCTCAGAAACTTGTCTTCTGATTGTGTTATGGCTTTAGGTCTGCCAGACCTCTTCCTGTCACAGTTTCCTCCAGTTTCCAAGTGCCATTTGATGGTGTAGGAAACTGTATTCACTGACACCTTGGCTTACTTTGCAATTTCTCTGAAGGAAAGACCAACACTTTTAAGGTATAATGGTCTGTCTGTCTTCCTTTGTTAATTGTCTTTTTCTGCCATTATGATAGCAATATACTACTTCCTGCAGTGCAATATTGTCCAAATAATGCTTCAGAGGGTGCAGGAACACAGTCTGTTGCAACACTGCTTTTATCCAGACAGAGGGTTTGTAACTTAATCAACAAAAGTTGGGACACCTGTAGGAATTGTTTGCATCAACTTCAAGCTTAATTTACTTCCATTCTGCAGAACAGCTGCAGTTGCGAAACCCATTACTTGTTCGCTGAAAAGACCTTTTTTAACAACTCTGAAATTTACATTATTTTTCATTTTTTCGTAACCTAAACTGTTTTCTTTTTTAACCTCTGCAGGTTTACCGCTTAGCTTTGTACCATTTCAGGTTATTCACTGGACTGGAACTGCTTAAATTTCAGTAAAAATTGAAAAATGGGGGTGTTCCAAAACTTTTGACTGGAAGTGTATATATATGTATGTGTGTGTGTTTGTGTGTATTTATATATGTTTGACTGCGAACAATGCCTGATGGAGATACTGCATGTCACTCGACTACTGGGGGAAAAAAACCATAACCCTAATTCATTCATCTAATCCTGCAACCCTGCAACCCTAATCCTGCAATTCAAATATAATTCATGCAACCCAATTTTAGGACTGGCAGAGAAGATAACTGTGAAGGAAGTTGAGGAAGCGATAAGAATAATGAAGACTAGAAAAGCGGGAGGGCCGACGGGAGTTGTGGGAGATATGTTGAAGGCAGCGGGAAGTTGGGGTGTGAAGAGAATAACAGAGATTTGTAATCTGGTGGTGAAAGAAGGCCGCATTCCATTGGATTTGGAACTGAGTACCCTTTTCCCTTTGTACAAGGGGAAAGGTGACCCTCTGGACTGTGGCTCATATAGTGCGATAAAGTTACTGGAGCATGGAATGAAGGTATTGGAAAGGGTGTTGGAGAAGAGGATAAGGAAGAAGGTAAAGATTGACAAAATTCAGTTTGGATTTATATCAGGAAGAGGAACGACAGATGCGATTTATATTGTAAGACAGTTGCAGGAGAAGTACATGGAGAAGATGAGGAAGTTGTTTCTTGGGTTTGTTGATCTGGAGGAAGCATTCGATAGGGTTCCGGGTAAAGTCGTGACATGGGCATTGAGGAAGTTAGGAGGGGAGGAATATTTGATCAGAGTAGTGATGGCAATGTAAGAGAGAGCGCACACAGCTGTAAGGTTGAAGGATGGGAAGAGTGGTGAGTTTTGAGGTGAAGATAGGAGTGTTTCGGGGTCGGTACTAAGTCCACTGCTATTTGTAGTTATGGTCGGAGCAGAAAGGAGGGTTTATCTGGTTATGTGGAAGTGGTTGTAATGCAGATGATTTGGTTATTGATGCAGAGAGTTATGGATGGACTGAAGGAGAAGATGAATAAGTGGAAGGAATGTATGGAGGTAAAAGGTTTGAAGGTGAATAACGGAAAGACGAAGGTGATGGTAAGTGGTAAAACATGTGGTGAGGTGGAAAGGACTGGGAAGTGGCCGTGTGCTGTGTGCAGGAAGGGTGTCGGTGTGAACTCCATTCAATGTACAATGTGTGCTGAATGGGCTCATCGAAAATGTAGTGGTGTGAGAGGGTCATTAACCAGTGTGGTAGCTACATTCAAGTGTAAGGTGTGCATAGAGGGAGTTGCAGGTGGAGGAAATGTCGAGTTGGAGCTTGGAGACGGTGTGAATTTGGAAGGAATTGAAACATTTTGCTATCTTGGAGACATGCTTAATGGAGAAGATGAATCACACTCGGCGACGGTTGCTAGAGTGAGATGTGCATGGAAGAAGTTTCGGGAACTGAGTGGC
>CM068962.1:55369794-55382821 GCA_035128595.1 Eptatretus atami
GTTTTGGCTGTATTTCGGGAACATACATACAAACATACATACATACATACAAACAAGATGAGAATTTTAGTAATATATAGATTTATGGTGTCAAAATATGGACGAAGCTTGGTATTTTGCAATATAGTGTATTGTTAATGGGGTTGGAGCAGGAGTTAGAATTTAGGACCTTAGCACAGCTTGTGTTTCTTGTACTTTATAGGATATGAGACGACCCGTGAACCCGTTGGGTTCCCGTTGTGACAGTGGTTGATGAAAAAAAAGATAACTCCAGCGAACTATACCGCTGAGGTTGTTTGCATTGATCAAATTCTCCCAAAAAGTACTTGACTGAATTGGGAATTGATTTTTTAATCATTTTTTTCGTTGCCCGATTTGAATGAAACTTGATACTGCACACCGCAGGCAAATGGTGAGTAAGGTGGCCCAAAAACTTTTGCGCTATCGTGTACCGTTTTACCTGTATTTCTGGAACATACATACATACATACATACAAGATGAGAGTTTTAGTAATATATAGATTCAACACTTTATTAAGTGTATGTGCATAGGGATAAGTTGATCATTGTTGCAATGGCAGGTTGACAACTTTATCCAACATAGTGGATAGGAAGGCTGTAAGGCAGTGTGTTTTTGTGTAACCTCATGCCTGGAACCAAGTGAGGCCAGATAAGTGTAGATGACATTGATCACAAAAAAAACAGTGGACCTGACAGGCTATTTTTGCTTCTTCAAGGGTGTACAGTAAAAGAAGGGCAGGGACTGTTTGCCACGCAGGGCCATGATTGGCTGTGATGACTATCCGCATGTAGATTGGTGATTGGCAGCCGAGTGTTGCTGTAACATACGCTGCCGTTGCTCATTGCCTGGCTGGAGGTCGGCTGATCGACAGCTTGCATTCGGGATAAAGGTGGGGGCCAGCGAGAATGAGGTGAGGAAAGGGATTCCAGAAGGAAAATAGATCGAGATTTCTCGATGTCTGGGCCTTCATCTATGTACTGTTTGCTTGGCTTGGTGCTCTGAGCTCCTCGCCCTGTCTTTTACTCAGTGCCACTTGTCCTGTCCCCTGCCTTGCACCATTAGTTGGTCCATGAGCTTCTGACCTCATTAGGTGCCAGCTGTTCAGCGACTTTCACTTGCCTGGTTTCCCTTGTGTGTGCTTCGTGAATGATGGTTGGTTGCACCAAGGGTGGGATATATCATTAGCCCGCATTCGCAAAGTAAAAAGCGGGGTTAAGCAATCGGTCGCTTACATACAGGTCTGCATTTTGTTCAGGGGGTACATCGAAACCCATTCAAAGGAGGATATTGAAACTTTACCACATGTTACATGACCATTTTATGGAGCGCAAATTGAGTGTACATGAAAAACCGTTCGAAATTAGTATCATTGTAATCGCTTCAGCCTTTATAGTGCTTGACTGGTGAAAAACAAAGAATAAGATGACGTACAATTTTGCATTTTGACAATAGCGATCTGTTCTGGCGTCTTTATCAGCCTTGGTAGCTATGAAAACACTCGAGAACGACAATAGAAGTTACTTTGTAAAGGCTTCTGTATGTACTCTCTAGCCGACTTTTCAAAGTATAATTTGTACACAGTTACCTTATGTCTAACCCTAACCCTAACCCTTCAACCAAAAATGACTGAATGGCTTCCTATCCTCGGCAACATTGCTCCGCCAGCCATCTGTAGGGATGTGCTGTCATCCCGATACCTCAGCCACATTTTGGCAACCGAAATTCCAGTCCAGCGCCTTGTCATTGAACATCTACGCTGTCGCCTCAAGTCCTGAAAACCACCATGGAACTGTGCCGAGCTCCTTACGGGAGCCCATCAAACTGAGGCCGACTTGTGGATTGCCAGCTGGAAGGCTGCCACAGCTCTTAATAAACATATTGTACATGATCCAACCATTGCTCCACATGGTTTTACACTCCCATGTAGGTATATGGAGAGCTCTCAACAGGCTCCGCACTGGACAGGGCCGTTGCAGAAGCACCCAACACCAATGGAGGATGACGCCGGATACGCTGTGTGAATGTGGAGGAGTCCAGACAATGGAGCATATAATGTCGCACTGTCCCTTGCGGCAGCTATCGGGAGGACTTTTAGCCCTCCACCAACTCAGCCCTGAGGCAGTCACATGGCTGCAGAACCTGGACATTAAAACTTTGGTGCACCCCATATTGGCCATGTGCAAGAAGAATAAACTCAGCAGAACAAGAGCAATTATCATGTGAAGAATGGGCAGATTTCACCATCTCACTGTGCAAAGCTGGTAGAGACCTACCCAAAAAGACTCATAACAATCATTGCTGCAAAAGGTGCTTCCACCAAGTACTGACTGACCTAAGGGACTGAATACCTTTGTAACCAGTGAATTCTGATTACCCTCACCGAAGGATTCGGAGAGGGTATTGCATTCGGGTTTGTTTGTCTGTCTGTTTGTCTGTTTGTCCACACAGAACTTTCGCGTTTTTCTCCACAACTGCTTGTTCAATTGAGACGAAATTTTCGCCATTGACGCGGCTACTCATGTAGAAAGTTTTTTTTTTGATAATTATGAGATCATAGGTCACGTGGTGTGATGACCATATTGGAAAAACTGAAAAACGTTGGACCTCTGTATCGCTGAAACCGCACCAAGGAAAAAATTGAAACTTGGCACGTTGCAAGTGCTCCTCATGGCGGATGAGTGTGATTTTTTAAAATGACATCATAGGTGCCCTCGTTATGACGTCATAATTGCATATGTAGAAAACCACATCCAATGAGTATGAAAAATTTTGAGGGTCATCTAGGGATAAAATGGTCCACAGAAAAAATATATATTAATGAGGTCATTGGTCACGTGATTTGGCAGCCATATTGGATTTACCTGAAAACCCATAAAAATACACCACTCAAAAAAAGTCCTGGCGAGGGTTTGCCATCTCTGATTGCTCTTTTTCTTGTTTGTACATGTTTTTTCAGGTATTCTATACCTATAACAGTGTTTAGTTTGATCTCTTCAGTTATGAATATAAAAGTTCATTTGGAAAATTTGTTTCTCCAGAATTTGTACTAAAATATGCAATTTGGTGTTGTCTGTCTGACTTTTTTGACCATGATATTTTCGGTGGTTACTTATCCAATCACAACCAAGCTTGACAGGAGGGCCAATGGTCACATGATGGAGGTTGTAACGATTTAACATCCCCCATACCCAAAGGGTTTGCCACTGGCAACAAACTCCATGTTGAGGTGTATAATAGGTAAATTATGGCTTTAATTGGGTACAACTTCTGGACATAAAAATTATTATAACCACAAATGTTTCAGTCAATTCTGTCCAATGTACAATTACATTTTTAAACAGTCGCTATTAAACTGATATAAGTTTTGAGGAAACTCTAAGTGATTAAGGCATTATATACTTATCACGTCTCCCTCAGATGAACGGATCAGAGCCGTCTCAACTTGCTCGGCCTCGAGGTCAGCAGCAATGATCTTCAGCTAACAAAGCTGTTTGCATGAGTCTTTATGCAGGAATGATGGAGGTTGTAGCGATTTATGATAGTTTCTCATCACAAAAGTTCTTCTTCTCAGACCCATACTCTTGAACAGAGCATTGGAACTGCCAAAGCAGTTTTTCTTTGGCTATTTGGCACAGTCTTGGACGGGTCACCACTCCGACCATTTCTTGGAGCACGGCTATGTCACTGATGCTGCGCCCCTCTACCAGTACACTGGTACTCATTTCACCAACCTCAGGAGGATGACAGGCTGAATCAACCCCACCCGGTGTTAATTGAGCAGCCAAATGGGGCTCAAACTCAGGACCCGAGGATCCCGAGCCAGCCACCCTAATCACAAAGCAAACACCAGGCTTTATCACAAAAGTAACCACAACACTAATGATTATAATCTATATTATAAAGCAGGAGTATCTGTCTGTCTTTCCTTCCCTGGACGACTCCCTCAGTTTTGGGGATGGCCCCGCCAAACCTTCTGTGGAAGGGTCCCAGCCTGTGTCCTAAGGTGGGTGGGAGGTTTCATAAATACCCCAATACAATTATGATTTTGAGTTTCAACCCGTAAAAAAACAAACAGCTCTCTACCCAGATGTAACGTCGGAACGGTGTTTCTATTCGTTTATCTCACGAGTGTTTGTAAAATTGTATTTTGTTATATTAATGGTACAGTATTCATTTGTGATTGGAATGATGCTGTTTGGAATTAAAATATAGAGAGGTTGAGTTTAACACACACTTCATCTGGATGGGGTGTGTTATTTTGGGGTGTGTGTGTGTGATAACCTGTGTTATTTTGTCATTACGTCATTACCATGATTCTGATTATGTAAATTGTTCCAACAGTAGTTTATTTTACAAGGGAAGGTGTCACCGTCCATGGCAATGGCATGTCGGGGAATAACCCTGAGTGGCTTGGAGGGAGACACAAAATAAAGCTGCTCGCATTGGTTTATCATCCCAACCAATCATTTTATGAAACAAAACATTGAAGGAATAATTACGGGCCCCTATTAGATCTGGGCTGTGGAGTAGTTACCCTGCCTTCACCCCCTCCCCTCTCTCAGCACACCTACTTACACCAAGTCCTTCTCAAGACTGTGTGGGGTAAGTGTTGTATGCATACCATCTCGTTAGCTCACCTGGAACTTACTTCTGGGGAACTTATGAGATGGTGCGTCGTCCATCCATCTGTCTGTAAACACTTGCAACTTCTTCTTTGAAACTATACGCACAATTCCGATAAAACTTGACCGCAACCTTCATCACCCATGATGTACCAAAGCTTGTTCATGACATTACAAAATCGGGGCCTTAGGATGTCTATAGGCGGGGGTTGCCCCCCAAAATAGGTATTTGCTATCTTCTCAGAAACTACACACACAATTTTGACTGAACTTGAACCACAACCTTCGTCTCCCATGATGTACCAAAGTTTGTTCACACCATTAAAAATAATCGGGGTGTACATGGGTGTACAGGAGGGTGGCCCCCCAAAATATCCACAATACTTGCTTTCTTCTCAGAAACTACAAACACAATTCTGATGAAACTTGACCACAACCTTTGTCACCCATGATGTTCCAAAGCTTGTTCATGACATTACAACATTGGGGTCTAAGGATGTCTACAGGTGGGGGTTGCCCCCCAAAATAGGTATTTGCTATCTTCTCAGAAACTACACACACAATTTTGATGAATATTGGCCTTGGTCTTCTGGCGTTAAAAAAAATTCATAGGTATTTACTTTCTTCTCCGTTACATATTTTGTGGGTCATCCATGCCTCCCAGTGGTTTTCTGGTTATCTTATCCAGCCACCATCAGGTGAGTGTCCAGGGGTATTGTCCCTATTTTTTTATGCCTCCACTGACAAAGTCACCGGAGGTATTACGTTTTTGAGTCGTACGTACGTACGTAAGTACAAGCGTCCATGTTCATTTTCTCGGTTTTCTCTGCAACTCCTCATCCGATTGACATGAAATTTTCACCATCGGTGAGACTACTCACATAGAATGTTTTAATGATAATTATGATTTCATAGGCCACGTGGTGTGGCAGTCATCTTGGAAAAAAGGAAAAAAAATTCGGACCTCTGTATCTCCGACACCACTTCATGGAAAAAATTGAAACGTGGCACATATCAAATACTCCCCATGGGAATGAAGTATGATATTTTTTTGATGATGTAATAGGTTTTGTTGTGACGTCATAATTTCATACGTCAAACACTTTATCCGATCAGTATGAAAAACTTTGAGGGTCATTTGGGCCAAATTGTATGGGGGGGGAATGATCTTGTTCCAGTGGTTCAGCAGCCATATTTTGTTTAACATAAAAACTTTAAAAAATCTTCTCCAAAACGGCTAAACCGATCAAGGCCCAAATGCTCCCCAAGCCTTGGGGATACCAGGGTGTTCATGAATAATTAATAGGTCACATAGTCTGACAGCCATATCGGATCGAATGAAAATCTTTAAAAAGTTTATTTCTATTGAACCGCTTCATCAGTGGAATATATGTTTTAAATATTTCAACCTGTTCGGATGCATGGTCTGGCAGCCAGAATTATTTAATATTTTTGAATCTTGGTTCAGGGATTTAAATCAAACTTGGTACAAGTATGTACAGGGTGTTCCAAAAAGGTAAAAGACCCGGACAACTTTGATTGTTAATATATTTAGAGCTGCAAATTATACGACACCGTTTGGTTTATATGATACAGAAACTCATAAAGTTTTATGCACACTATCAATACACTTCAATGTGAGCTCCATTTGTCACACGTAGGACATCAAGAACATAAGTTCTTGCCATGTTCGGCTCAGCATGTTTGCATCCACCAGTGAACATACAGCTGTGGTCCGAGAACGCAGATCCTGCAGGTTTGCCACTATGGTGTTGGTGACAAAATCCTTTGACAACCCACCCTCCCCCCCCAAAAAAAAGAAATCAAGGGGGTTTATGTCTGGTGATCGTAGGGCCAGGTGGTTGGTCCATCTCAGCCAATCCAGCGACATGGAAATTTTTATTCAGGACGGCTCAACCGACGTAAGGCCCAATGAGGGGGAGCGCCCTCCTGTTGAAAAATGATATCGGGTTGCAGGTCTTCAATCTGTGGAATAGCGAATCCATCCAACATGTTATTGTAAATTGTTGAGGTCACTGTATCCTCTGCAAAGAAAAACAGACCCACCAAGCAGACATGGAGAAGACCTTTGGACTGTCACGTTTGTGTTCAATGACCATGTGGGGGTTTTCAGAGCCCCAGATCCTCACATTGTGCCGGTTGACCTTACCCGATACATGAACGCAAGTTTCATCTGTCAACATGTCCTTTTCAGGTATTCTTTGTCATCCTCTATGCAACTGAGCATTTCCAAGGTGAATGCCTTGCGTTTGGATCCATCATTTGTTTTGAGTTCCTGCAGAATCTCCACCTTATCGGCATAAAGATTCAGTCGTTTATTCAAAACCCTGCGTAGAGTGGTGGTTGGTAGTCCCAGTTCTCTGTATGCACGTCAAATTCATTTTCTAGGACTGTTGAAATGATTCACGCACTCGTTCAATGTCTGCAGCACTTGTGCTTGGTCGACCGGTACTTTTCTGTTACTGACAACTTCCAGTCTCCTTAAACCTCTTGTACCACTCTCTAATACTAGTCTGCGATGGCGTATTCCTTCCATACCTTATATGGAAATTATGCTGAGCTTGCGAGTCGGATCTCGTCTCGATGAACCATTCGACGCACTGAGCTTTCTCCTGTGGAGGTGCCATTTTCTTTCACATTGAACCACTGGACCTGAAAATGAAGAAAACTTTATGAGTTTCTGTATCATATATATATATACCAAAGGGTATCATTGTATCATTTGTGGTACTAAATATATTAACAATATGTCCAGGTCTTTTTGGAACACCCTTTATATTTTATAATGATGTGCCCTTCTAGTTTTATTTATTTATTTTTGCCTTGTTGTGTAGTTTATTTATGCTTCATCAAAAAGTGCAAAAATATAATCAAAAATTGCTCATGGTCATGTGTTGGTCAGACTGCTTCCTCTGTCGAAACTGAGCTGTGAGTTTAAAATACACTTTCTTCATGCTCATGTATGAACACTATTCGACAATCTGTTGAGCTTTTTGCAGAAATACAGCCGATCCAATAGTTGTTGTTTGCTGGTCCAAATTAAATCCGACGAGGTCAGTACCCCCTTCCCATCTTGGAATGCAATGGTTTTTGTATAAATGTAATCAACAGTAAGCAGTTTCCTTGTTTTAATAACAAATTTCTTTTTTCTTTCTCCTTGTGGCCATTGCACTACACTGGTGTATTGGAATACTGGCACTGTGAGCTGATTTATATCTTTAATTTTGTTTCATGGGGAAAGATATGTTTTTGTAATTAGCTGTGTTATGCACAGATATTCTTTGTCAATTGGCCTGCGCGTTTGCTTGTGGCAGATTTGCGGTCTCTCCTCTCCTGCTTGGTATTTGTACGTTTCATTTTTAGAGCTCCTGTATTGTTTTTCCTGAAGTCGATTTTCACGTTTTATTATTTACTTCGTCAGCTGTTGATGTGTATTCATCAAATCCAATTTCTATTTTAATAATGTCAGCCAATGGTGTTACCAGTTTTAGTTGTTCATCATTTGGCACAAAATGTTTCAGATCATCCATGTGTAGTAGGTGTGACTGTTATTTTGCATTCTCTCCTGTTTGAGGTTAGCTTATATTCTTGGACATTGATTGATTTATTTATTTTACTTAAATGGTCCAACGTATTCACGGATGACTGCTAAACAATGTGCAATTGAAACCTACATTCCTTTAGTGGATTCAAAAAAAAGATATAATTTTTTTTTGCAAAAAGACATTCATTACTGCAGCATTATTGATTCTATTAACAAAACAAAAAAGCATCAATTAATCCTTTTTGCAAATGTTTTACAATTATCGTAGTATGTTAATGCTCAATTCTGTAATCAACAAATTTTGGATTTTTGAGAAATCCAAACCATTTTTTGAAGTAATAGAAACACAAGTTTTGTAATTTTAATATTGCACAATATTGTAGTGTGTGTCGGTGGGAGACCTGAGGGTGCAAAACCCGTGAGGCCCAAACCAGGTCACGCTGGGATCAGTGTTCCGCAAAATGCCCAAGCGGAAGAGGCACCATTCATGGTGGGATTCAGATTAGGCCAAGAGTTGGAATCGGGCGTTCGAAAGCCACTCCCCGACAATAATTTAGCACGGTCTCGTCCGTTTATTGGCAGCACAGACAAGGTTATTTGCTTCCAATGCTGAGTGGTGACGTTCTCTATACATGCGCTGATCCACATGCGTTTACTTGGAGCGGTTGTAATTTGCAATTTTGTTATGCCTGTAGAGGATGAGCCCATGGCTCAAATCACATTAGGTTTAATGACAAATGGGGATGAGGGTAAAAAGCAACGATTTATAAAGAAAATGGAAAAATAAAATGTGAAATAACTAGACAAGCTTTCGGTTTGGGTTTTGCCACGCATGGACATTGGATCGGCAGTTCCTCCCTCCAGTTCATCAAAGCTAAGCTTTCTGGACCTGTTATATTTTCATCCCTGTGCTGCTGTTTGTGTTTTCATCTGGTTTTCTGTTAATACGTACCTTGTTGTGTTGTACCTTATTTGTCCAAGCCGTGTTCGTGTGGCTCAGGCCTAGTCCTCGGTTAGTCAGCATGCACATTTACCCTAACCAGAGGAGAGAGTATTGCATTTAGGTCCGTTTGTTTATCTTTGGTTGTTTGTTTGTCTGGTTGTTTGTTTGTCTGCACAGAACTTTCGTGTTTTTCTCCACAACCGCTTGTCGGATTGAGACAAAATTTTCACCATTGGTGCGACAACTCATGTAGAATGTTATAATTATAATTATGATATCATAGGTCACGTGGTGTGGTAGCCATATTGTAAAAACGGAAAAACTTTGGACATCTGTATCTCTGAAACGGCAGCTTGGAAAAAAAATTGAAACTTGGCACATAGCAAGTACTCCTCATGGCGGAATGAGTGTGATCTTTTTTGTGATGTCATAGGTGCCCTCATTATGAAGTCATAATTGGATATGTAGAATGCCACATCCGATCAGTATGAAAAATTTTGAGTCATCTAGTGATTAAAATGGTGCACAGAAAACAAATTCATGACGTCATCGGTCATGTGATTCGGCAGCCATATTGTTAAAAAAAAATCTTCAAAAATCTTCCCCTTCCTTGCTTAAAACCCAATGCTCTCCCACTCATTATTCTTCTCCACATCCCTTATTTGTCCAAGTCTCCCTCTATTTTTTCCCTCATCACTGCCGTTGGAGTGTTTCCACCCTCTCTTTATGCTGTTCCTTATGTTCTGTTATGTCTTGATCCTTTCTATGATCGAGCTGCTTCACGAGACTCGACGTTGTATATAAAAAAAACAACAAAGAACAACCAATGCATACGTCAACTCTAAGCCTTATGGTTGCCAACAACATTCAGGGAGCACAAAATGTGACGGGTGTGTGTGTGCGAGACAGAGACAGAGACAGAGACAGAGAAGAAAGAGGAATACAAAATTGGAACACTGATGATGTGCAGGGTGATCACATGAAACCTTTACAATCGCTCTGAAAACACATATTTTGATGTAATGGGCTTGCTTCAGTCAAAAGAGCATCTCAAAAGGTTTATGTTCACTCATTGTCATTATTCCACTTCGACATCGTCATTGTCATTATTCTACTTCAACATGAGTGCCCTTCATTAACCAGAGAATATCAAGATGATATTATTGAGCTTGCCATGTTTGCTCGAGCATGCTTGCATCGACACTTGCAACTGCATCAATGATCTTCTGCTGCAGCCCCTGCACAGCTGTGCTCATTTTCCTGTAGCACACAATGTCTTTGACATATCCCCACAAGAATAAGTCGAGTGGAATTATGTCAGGGGAGCAGGATGGCCATGGGAATGGACCTCCCTTGCCAATCCAGTGACCTGGAAATGTTGCATCAAGGTAATCTCGAACCTTCCTTCCCAAATATGGGGGAGTACTGTCCTTTTATTATTATTTAACAATTTTTTATTTATTTATTTTTATGCATTGTGAAGGCTCGTATGAGAGCTAACACACAGAACGTACAACAAGGAGAGCAGGCGAGAAGAGAGGCAGGAGAAGGAAGGAAAAGACAGTGTGGAACAGAGACATAAGGAGATCTGTGGAAGGGAGAGCGATGGGGTGGGGTACACAGGGTAAACAAGATGGAAATTAGAGGGACTTTCAGGTCCTTACACTGCATGGACTTTCAGGAAGGAAAGTAGAGAATTTGAAGGAGATGGGTTTGGGGTGGATTTGCGGGAGTAGAAAAGATTGTGGTTTTGGATGGGGGAAGAGAAGAGATGGTGATAAGCAAAAAACTGATTTGCAAAACAAACATCACTCTATGCTTATCTCAAGCAAACAAGCACAAGGTTAGCAAACAAGCTGTTTTGAAGACCTGAGTGCCGGGGGTTGGTTCAAAGGAGGGGGAAAAAGAGGAATGAAAGAGTGAAGGTGAGCACTGCTTATTGATTTTGGTAGTTTTACCAGAAAGGGGTTGCTGGCGGACCTTGAGCGCCCTGTGGAAATATTGGGTGGGGGGGACATATCTCAGACAGAGCAGGGGAGGGGGGTGAGGCCAGAGAGGACATGGTAGAAGACAGAAAGACCACCGACCTGCCGGCGGTGGGGGAGAGAGAGAGAGAGAGAGAGAGAGAGAGAGAGAGAGAGAGAGGAGAGAGAGAGAGAAGAGAGAGAGAGAGAGAGAGACGAGACAGAGACAGAGACAGAGACAGAGACAGAGACAGAGACAGAGACAGAGACTCATCGCGGGAGATACCAATGATCATGCATGTCTTGGTTTCCACAGCGTGAAGCCGAGAAAGGTGAGAAGCGGAGTACCAGCCCAGAGGGGAGAGCAGTATTCCATCAGGCTGCAGACGGAAAGCTTTGTAGGTGGTCATGAGCTCAGGTGTGCCAATGAAGGACTTTGCATGTGTGGTGGATCTCAAGAACTCAATTTACCACTCTGGCAAAGTACATCAGAAGAGAATCTTTAATACATGTATTCGGAATGATAACATTGATGGCAAGACATACAATGATCTTCGCTAATCGGAGCCACAGGAATTTCCCTCTACATAGAACCCAGGGAAGGGTGGAGGGAGATTGGGGGCCGAGGAGAGACCAGAAAAAGGGTGGGAGGGCACGTGCAGGCTGAGAACACAGTTTGAACTTTCTCACAAATAAAGTCAAGCGCAGAGACAGGAGCGGCAGGGGGGCATATAAGATAGTCGGACCACGGTGACCCACAACTAACCTCGGCTGGACCAACCAGAGTAATGTTCATGGTTTACAGACTAACAAGTCTTTCTTATAAAAACAGGGGAAAAGGTTTGATGTAAACCAGAGGATGCTCTTTATCGCCCCGGGCAGAAATAACAAACTGTGCGAGCAGGCATAGGTTTCGCGCACTGAGCCATGAGGATCTAATCGCTATGAATGTGAAAAGGCTAAATTTATTTTTTTAACTTAACTCGACTTGACGATTTAGACTTAATTATACAGACTTAACTAGAGAGCAGGCTACAAGTCCAACAATAAAATGGCATTGTAATGTAATTGTAAATGGTACAAAAATGGCATTAAATGACATGTAATCAAGGTTGACTGGAGTTCAGACAACATCTCCAAGTCATGGGTGAAATTCCTTTCACAGTTGCATGTCAACTCAAATGGCAAGAACATTAATTACTAAGGACAGACAGAGGGTGAGGTGCATTCTCAAAACATCCAGCTATGCAGCGAGCAAGCATTTATCACGAAGGAGGTCAAAAGACTGTTGGGGGAAAGGGAAATTCACTGACAGTCATTTGACTCCAGTACAAAAGAAAGACCTTATTTTAAGAAAGACACAGGTGATTACATTTGATTACAAGTTCTAATAAAACGAGTTATGTCAAGATGAATTAAATTAATATTTAGTGATTAAAATATACAAATGCAGTGATTAACTGAGATGACAGATGAGAGATTAAATGAGATTAGTTCATATTAATGCCCACATTCAAGCAGATTGATTACAAAATTACTAAAAGAGGAAATCCATTTCTACACATGATGGAGGATGCCCAGTCGGTGTTTGGCTTTGAAGGCCAGCTTGGAAATATGGCTTTCCCAGGAAAGATCATGGTAGATAGTGAGACTCAGAAGCTTGAATGAATGGACTTCTTCAAGAGGATTGTTGAGAAAGTAGATGGGGGGTGGGTTCCAGACGATCCTTTCGAAGAGACATAGTGAGAGTGTGAGATTTGTCAAGATTGAAAGACGTGTTCCACGTGTTGGATCAGCTTGTGATTTTATCCAGATCTGTTGAGAGTGAGGAGGCTGCTGCTTGCCAATCTGAGGGATGACAGATGGAACGGCAGAGAGTGGAGTCATCAGCAAAGAGATAAAGAGGATTTT
>CM068962.1:55386590-55397563 GCA_035128595.1 Eptatretus atami
TGAAAATGACAAAAAAACTGAAAACCAAAAGAGCCGAAAAACTGAAAACCAAAACAGATGAAAATGACGACAAACTTAAAACCAAAAGAGACAAAAACGAATTAAAACTGGAAATCAAAACAGATGAAAATGATGAAAAACTGAAAACCAAAACAGATGAAAATGACAAAAAAACTGAAAACCAAAAGAGACGAAAAACTGAAAACCAAAACAGATGAAAATGACGACAAACTGAAAACCAAAAGAGACAAAAACGAATTAAAACTGGAAATCAAAACAGATGAGAACAACGAAAAACTAAAAACCAAAACAGATGAAGACAACGAAAAACTGAAAACCTAAACAGACAAAAACGAGGAAAAACTGAAAACCAATACAGATGAAAACATTGAAAAACTGAAAACCAAAACAGATGAAAACGATGAAAAACTGAAAACCAAAAAGAGGCGAAAACGACAAAAATCTGAAAACCAAAACAGAAGAAAACGACGAAAAACTGAAAACCAAAACAGACAAAACCGATGAAAAACTGAAAAGAAAAACTGAAAACCAAAACATGGAAATGACAAAAAAATTGAAAATCAAAACATGGAAACGACAAAAAACTGAAAACCAAAAGATTTAAAAAACGATGAAACACTGAAAACCAAAACAGATGAAAATGATGAAAAACTTAAAAGCAAAACAGATGAAAACGACAAAAAACTGAAAAGCAAAACAGATGAAAACGATGAGAAATTGAAAACCAAAACAGATGAAAATGATGAAAAACTGAAAACCAAAACAGACAAAAACGACAAAAAACTGAAAACCAAGAGATGAAAATGACGAAAAACTGAAAACCAAAAGAGACAAAAACGAGTTAAAACTGAAAATCAAAACAGATTAAAACAATAAAAAATTGAAAACCAAAACAGATGAAAACAATGAAAAACTGAAAACCAAAACAGATGAAAACATTGAAAAACTGAAAACCAAAACAGACAAAAACGATGAAAAACTGAAAACCAAAACAGATGAAAACGTTGAAAAACTGAAAACCAAAACAGGTGAAAACATTGAAAAACTGAAAACCAAAACAGATGAAAACATTGAAAAACTGAAAACCAAAACAGAGGAAAACGATGAAGAACTGAAAACCAAAATAGATGAAACAATGAAGAACTGAAAACCAAAATATATGAAAACAATGAAGAACTGAAAACCAAAATAGATGAAAACAATGAAAAACTGAAAACCAAAATACACTATGTGGCCAAAAGTATGCGGACACCCCTTCTAATTAGTGGATTCGGATATTTTTGCCACACCCATTGCTGAGAGGTGTATAAAATAAAGCACACAGCCATGCAATAAATCTCCATAGACAAACATTGGCAGTAGAATGGGCCATACTGAAGAGCTCAGTGACTTGCAACGTGGCACCGTCATAGGATGCCACCTTTCCAACAAGTCAGTTCATCAAATTTCTGCCCTGCTCGAGCTGCCCTGGTCAACTGTAGGTGCTGTTATTGTGAAGTGGAAACGTCTAGGAGCAACTACAGCTCAGCCGGAAAGTGGTCGGCCACAAATGCTCACAGAACGGGACCACCTTGTGCTGAAGCGTGTGACGCGGAAAAATCATCTGTCATCGGTTGCAACACTCACTACCGAGTTCCAAACTGCCCCTGGAAGCAACGTCAGCAGAAACACTGTTCGTCGAGAGCTTGATGAAATGGGTTTCCATGGCCGAGCAGCTGCACACAAGCCTAAGATCACCATGCGCAATGCCAAGCATCGGCTGGAGTGGTGTAAAGCTCACCGCCATTGACTCTGGAGCAGTGGAAACGTGTTCTCTGGAGTGATGAATCATGCTTCACCTTCTGGCAGTCCAACGGACGAATCTGGGTTTGGTGGATGCCAGGAGAATGCCACCTGCCCAAATGCATAGTGCCAACTGTAAAATTTGGCAGAGGAGGAATAATGGTTTGGGGCTGTTTCTCATGGTTAAGGCTCGGTCTCTTAGTTCCCGTGAAGGGAAATCTTAATGCCACAGCATACATTGACATTCTAGAGTCTAGACGATTCTGTGCTTCCAACTTTGTGGCAACAGTTTGGAGAAGGCCGTTTCCTGTTTCAGCATGACAATGTCCCTGTGCACAAAGCGAAGTCCACACAGAAATGGTTTGTCTAGATCGGCATGCAAGTACTTGACTGGCCTGCACAGAGCCCAAACATCAAACTCATCGAACACCTTTGGGATGAATTGGAACGCCGACTGTGAACCAGATCAAATCGCCCAACATCAGTGCCCGACCTCACGAATGCTCTTGTGGCTGAATGGAAGCAAATCCCTGCAGCAAATGTTCCAACATCTAGTGCAAAGCCTTCCCAGAGAGAGTGGAGGCTTACACAGCTACAAAGGGGGGACCAACTCCAAATTATTGCCCATGATTTTGGAATGAGATGTTGGACGAGCAGGTGTCCACTACTTTTGGCCATGCAGTGTTATAACCTATATTTGTATATAATATTTATATATATATATATATATATATATATATTATATATATATAAACTGTATATATATATATATGTATGTATATATAATATGTATGTATATATATATATGTATGTATATATATATATATATATATATATATATATATATATATATATATATATGAGGCCCGGCGAGGAGGAGTGATGTAAGCGACATTTTTTAATGATATGATGATGATAGGCTCGATGATAAAATAGTGCGATATGGCATTAACTCCAAAATGACCGATGTGGCCTATATATATATATATATATATATATATATATATATATATATATATATATATATATATATATATATAATATATTATAGTTGCGGGCCGGCGGGGTCGGGTGAGAAGACCACAAGGTGGGGGAAGCTACGTCGATTCCCACCAGATTCCCCGGAATTGTAGGCCGTCGCTCACGGATATTTCCGTGACGCGGCGGGTCACTTAACCAACCGTGGACGCCAATAACTCAACCTCGTGACCTAGGGTCCTCCTGTCTAGAATCAGGTTACCTAATTAACCACAGCGTTTAAACACCGGGACCACGCCCTCGGTACTCCTTTTCCGAACCGGATCACCTTTCCGGATCGGATGCAGCCGAGTGGCACTGCCAAGGACGTACCGGCTAGAAGGAATGGATTGCTGGGAATAAAGACTGGGCTAAACTTCGATCCGAACCATGCTGGACCAATGGAGGAAAAGACAAAGGCGAGCTGGGAACATTTATGCAATTATTATTTATTTACAATAAGCGAGGAAAAGCATGTGGCACAACAACAGGTTTATTGGGGATGTAATGCAGGGAAAGATGAGAGAGGTGTAGGGTGCGACAATTATACAAGCAACTTAAAGAGATTTAATATTTAGTGATTAAAATATACAAATGCAGTGATTAACTGAGATGACAGATGAGAGATTAAATGAGATTAGTTCATATTAATGCCCACATTCAAGCAGATTGATTACAAAATTACTAAAGAGGAATCCATTTCTACACATGATGGAGGATGCCCAGTCGGTGTTTGGCTTTGAAGGCCAGCTTGGAAAATGGCTTTCCCAGGAAAGATCATGGTAATAGTGAGGATCAGAAGCTTGAATGAATGGACTTCTTCAAGAGGATTGTTGAGAAAGTAGATGGGGGGTGGGTTCCAGCGATCCTTTCGAAGAGACATAGTGAGGTGTGAGATTTGTACAAGATTGAAAGACGTGTTCCACGTGTTGGATCAGCTTGTGATTTTATCCAGATCTGTTGAGAGTGAGGAGGCTGCTGCTTGCCAATCTGAGGGATGACAGATGGAACGGCAGAGAGTGGAGTCATCAGCAAAGAGATAATGAGGATTTTCAGAGAGTCAGAGAGATCATGATGAAAACCAGAAAAAGAACAGAGCCAGAACAGTGCCTTGAGGAACTCCGCCTGGACAGGAACAGGGGATGAGAGAACCATTAAGAGCCACACGTTGGCTGCAATGGGAAAGGAAGTTCTGCGAGCCAAGAGTGGAGATGGCCTTGGATACCATAAAGAGAATTTGGTGAGCAGGTCAGGGTGCCAAACCGTATCGAAAGCAGCAATATGTCGAGGGAGATGGCTCTGATTTCATGTCTGGCATTGAGTACCTCCATCCATTGTTGGGAGAGCAGAAGCAGCAATATCCATGGTTGAGTGACCTGGTCTGAATCCAAATGATGGTCAGAAATCGAGCATTGAGAGAGGAAGGATTTAATGTCTGAAGCGATGATGGATTCCATAAACTTGCTGATGATTGGGAGAAGGCTGATTAGTCTGTTGTGCAGGGATCTGTTTTTGCACCTCTTTTATGCAGAGCAGTAGTGTTTGGTGATTTCAAGCAGATGGCAGATGACCTGAGCAAATGAGAGGATGAATAGAACAGAGAGAGGGTGGGCAAGAGTAGCAGAGTAGGTTTTTAGGACACATGGGCTGATGCCGTCGAGATCGGTTGCAGAATCTGAGTCAACGTTTGACAGCAAGCTCTCCACCTTGTCAGGAGAAAAGGACACAGAGTCCAGGAACAGCTGGGTGAGACTGGGTAAATTTGGTGCAGTAAATTTGAGGTGCAGTACAATACTGTGTGCAGAAAACTGCTTCAAATTATATTACCCCATTCAGAAGGTGGCTTATACCCCTGCCAGAGGAGAGGTATTGCATCTGGGTGTGATTGTCTGTCTGTCGGTTTGTTTGTTTGGCTGCACAGAACGTGAATACGGTTTTTGCTGCAACCGCTTGTCAGATTGACACAATTTTCAACCATAGGAGCGACTACTCATGTAGAATGTTCTTATGATAATTATGACATCATAGTATGTAGTGTGGCAGCCATATTGGAAAATAGAAAAAATTTGGACCTCTGTATCTCCGAAACCACACCATGGGAAAAATTGAAACTTGTCACATGGCAATTAAATGACAGTTTGACATGTGCTACAAAACGGAATTTGTGAAATCTTGCAGTGATCCACTTTACATTGCCCTAAGATGTTTTTTGCACGGGTGCATTTCTGCAACCTGTTGGGGATTCCTTCAGAATTGATGTCTACGACTACCTCGTGGTCCAGAGAGTAGCTACATTCCTTGTTACAAGAGAGAACTTTATTAAATGGCCGTGCTCTTTTTCTAGCTGACAGTCTTCACCTGCCATGACTGTTTCGCAGCAACGAGACAGTGCAATGCATTGTGGGATACCACATGTCAATCAAAACTTTAACCACACATTATCCGCTTTATCTGTAACCTTTCAAACAAATAACTTGCTCCTAAAGTGATTTAGGGTAATTATGAAAGTGATATGAATACTTAGCAACTGAGAATAATCTCATTTCTCTGTTAATCTTAACTTATTCACATTTTGTCTGTTGCATTTTTTAGCTTTATCACTTTGAAGTAGTTTGGTGAAGACTTTCTATATTAAGTTTCATTTGAAAAGCATTTATGAAATAAGCTGAGGTGGCATCAAAAGGTGAAAACTTTGGAGGGGTGATGAATACTTTTGTAGGCCACTGCATGCAAACACAAGGATATTTTAAACTGAAGGTATTTATTGTCATTACTACTTCAAATGCATGTTTTTTTTTGTTCTTTTTATTGGTGGGTGAAAGTGGGGGGGGGGGGGGGAGGACAAACCATCCCACAGACATCAGGAATGAGACCCTCCCACAGATATCATTGATCACACATGGAAACTATCAAACATATTCATTGGTCACATGTGCCAGGCAAAAATGCTACAGGTAGAACTATGGTATATGTGAGTTGTACTCATATACTATAGTTGGTAACAGGTCCACACAGTAGTCTGCATAGAAATTACTATAGGAAAGAAATGTTTGCCTGGGTGGGCATAATCATCTGCCATCACATTTAACCTTTGCTTGATCATCTTTGAATATACTGTTCCAATATGTTACAATGAAACCTTAATGGCACTCTCACTTTCAAATAATATATGATATGTAGACGAATTAGAGGAAAGCAAAATAAGATGCATCGAGGTATCAAAACAAATTATAGAAGTTAAAGCAGTCCCTGAAATGAAGTCATTGTGATGATTAGTAGAATTAAAGAGTGATTGAAAATAATTACAACTCTTTTTTGGAAGCTAAACTAAAATAAAACTGTTACTCTCAGCTTCCACTGGCTTTTAAAATCCTTTGAAATTCTTCACTGTAGTTATAATAAAAACAAAACACATCTGTATAAGTTAAATCATGATATTATGGGTAGCCATTTCCAAAATAATAATTTTCAGAGGTTCCCACACAACTTCCAGATATTGTTTTCACATACACATCTTACACAAAGCTAATTTCTAACACAGTCATTGCTATAAGGAAAATAGTCATCATTCGTTTTCATATTTATTTTTGCATAAGGTGCACCATGTTGTGATTTGGATTAGAATCATCCTGACTCACTGTGCAGATGCATTTATTCCCCCCCCCCACACCCCCCTTCCCCCACAGCATTTCCTCAGGATTTCTTCAGTGTTCACCTCATCAGAGCTATGAGTGAGGCTCAAGCTACACAATGCTCCACAACTGGGTGCTGTCTCATCCGTTGCCTCTCCAGGGTGAGCTCCGCATATCATGTCGAAGCCTACTCGACAAGACACGCTGTCCAAGTCCGATCTTGTGTTCTGTACTCATGCAGGAAATGGACAATGGGTAGAGGTGATTCATCACACCAGCATATTTTATGTATTTATCTAATATATTTATATATATATATATATATATATATATATAATATATATATATGTAGTTGCCAGATATATCTGAACAGGATAAACATCCTAACCACAGTATGTACAATGCTGAATGTCACTCATTTCAGAGTTCTTGGGTCCACAAAGTGCATACGGAGGGTTAACAATATTGTTGCTCAGAGTCGTTGGTTCATACATGACCAAAAGTTTAAAAAAACAAAAACTATTCCATCATTTGTCCAATGTATAATTACCTTTCCATTGATTTACTTCACCCAGAAACTTGAGCAGTCTTCACAGTATGTGACTGTTTGTGCTGTTAAAGCAAAATCAGAGCAAAAACAAACAACAAATATTTCCTTTCCATACATTTTACTTCACCAAGAAAATAATCTTTGGAACGAACAAATCTCCACAACGAAACCTCAGATCTTACTATAACATCTATGGCAATTGCAGGTGACGAAAACGGTTGGTATGAATCAAAATGCGTTTTTCGTAAATTTATTTACTCGACGTGATCGGAAGTGAAGGGATACTGCATGCAGAATCTGCAGACTTGTGAATGCAGCCTTTGGTGATGGAAAGCACTTGACGTTACACAGCTTGCATTTTGTCTTAATATCCCAAATAATGAGGATACACAAAAGAGAAAAACTGAAACCAAACAGATGAAAACAATGAAAAACTGAAACCAAAACAGACGAAAACTGAAAACAAAAACAGACAAAACGACGAAAAACTGAAAACCAAAACAGACAAACGATGAAAACTGAAAACCAAAACAGATGAAAATGATGAAAAACTGAAAACCAAAACAGATGAAAATGACAAAAAAACTGAAAACAAAAGAGCGAAAAACTGAAACCAAACAGATGAAAATGAGACAAACTTAAAACAAAGAGACAAAACGAATTAAAACTGGAAATCAAACAGATGAAAATGATGAAAAACTGAAAACAACAGATGAAAATGACAAAAAACTGAAAACCAAAAGGAACGAAAAACTGAAAACCAAACAGATGAAATGACGACAACTGAAAACAAAGAGACAAAACGAATTAAAACTGGAATCAAAACAGATGAGAAAACGAAAAACTAAAAACCAAAACAGATGAGACAACGAAAACTGAAAACCTAAACAGACAAAAACGAGGAAAAATGAAAACCAAACAGATGAAACATTGAAAAACTGAAAACCAAACAGATGAAAACGATGAAAAACTGAAAACCAAAAAGAGGCGAAAACGACAAAAATCTGAAACAAAAAGAAGAAAACGACAAACTGAAAACCAAAACAGAGCAAAACCGATGAAAACTGAAAGAAAAACTGAAAACCAAAACATGGAAATGACAAAAAATTGAAATCAAAAATGGAAACGACAAAAACTGAAAACAAAAGATTTAAAAACGATGAAACACTGAAACCAAAAGATGAAAATGAATGAAAACTTAAAAGCAAAAGAGATGAAAACGACACAAAACTGAAAAGCAAAACAGATGAAAAGATGAGAAATGAAAACCAAACAGATGAAAATGATGAAAAACTGAAAAACTCAAAACAGACAAAACGACAAAAACTGAAAACCAAAGAGATGAAAATGACGAAAAACTGAAACCAAAAGAGACAAAAACGAGTTAAACTGAAAATCAAAACAGATTAAAACAATAAAAATTGAAACCAAAAAGATGAAAACAATGAAAAACTGAACCAAAACAGATGAAACATTGAAAACTGAAACAAAAGACAAAAACGATGAAAAACTGAAAACCAAAACAGATGAAACGTTTGAAAAACTGAAACCAAAACAGGTGAAAACATTGAAAAACTGAAACCAAAACAGATGAAACATTGAAAAACTGAAAACCAAACAGAGGAAAACGATGAAGAAACTGAAAACCAAAATAGATGAAACAATGAAGAACTGAAAACCAAAATATATGAAACAATGAGAACTGAAAACCAAATAGATGAAAACATGAAAAACTGAAAACAAAAATACACTACTAGTGGCCAAAGTATGCGGACACCCCTTCTAATTAGTGGATTCGGATATTTTTGCCACACCCATTGCTGAGAGGTGTAAAATAAAGCACACAGCATGCAATAAATCTCCATAGACAAACATTGGCATAGAATGGGCCATACTGAAGAGCTCAGTGACTTGCACTGGCACCGTCATAGGATGCCACCTTTCCAACAAGTCAGTTCATCAAATTTCTGCCCTGCTCGAGCTGCCCTGGTCAACTGTAGTGCTGTTATTGTGAAGTGGAAACGTCTAGGAAGCAACTACAGCTCAGCCGGAAAGTGGTCGGCCACAAATGCTCACAGAACGGGACACCTTGTGCTGAAGCGTGTGACGCGGAAAAATCATCTGTCATCGGTTAACAATCACTACCGAGTTCCAAACTGCCCCTGGAAGCAACGTCAGCAGAACACTGTTCGTCGAGAGCTTGATGAAATGGGTTTTCCATGGCGAGCAGCGCACACAAGCTAAGATCACCATGCGCAATGCCAAGCATCGGCTGGAGTGTGTGTAAAGCTCACCGCCATTGACTCTGGAGCAGTTGGAAACGTGTTCTCTGGAGTGATGAATCATGCTTCACCATCTGGCAGTCCAACCGGACGAATCTGGGTTTGGTGGATGCCAGGAGAATGCCACCTGCCCAAATGCATAGTGCCAACTGTAAAATTGGCAGAGGAGATAATGGGTTTGGGGCTGTTCTCATGGTTAAGGCTCGGCCTCTTTAGTTCCCGTGAAGGGAAATCTTAATGCCACAGCATACATGACATTCTAGAGTCTAGACAATTCTGTGCTTCCAACTTTGTGGCAACAGTTGGAGAAGGCCGTTTCCTGTTTCAGCATGACAATGTCCCTGTGCACAAAGCGAAGTCCACACAGAAATGGTTTGTCTAGTCGGCATGCAAGTACTTGACTGGCCTGCACAGAGCCCAAACATCAAACTCATCGACACCTTTGGGATGAATTGGAACGCCGACTGTGAACCAGATAAATCGCCAACATCAGTGCCCGACCTCAAACGATGCTCTTGTGGCTGAATGGAAGCAAATCCCTGCAGCAATGTTCCAACATCTAGTGCAAAGCCTTCCAGAGAGTGGAGGCTTACACAGCTACAAAGGGGGGACCAACTCCAAATTATTGCCCAGATTTTGGAATGAGATGTTGGACGAGCAGGTGTCCATACTTTTGGCCATGCAGTGTCTATAACCTATATTGTATATATATATTTATATATATATATATTATATATATATATTATATATATATAACTGTATATATATATATGTATGTATATATATATATGTATGTTATATATATTGTATGTATATATATATATATATAATATATATATATATAATATATATATATATATTATGAGGCCCGCGAGGAGGAGTGATGTAAAGGCATTTTTTAATGATATGATGATGATAGCTCCGATGATAAAATAGTGCGATATGGCATTAACTCCAAAATGACGATGTGGCCTATAATATATATATATATATATATATATATATATATATATATATATATATATATATATATATATATAATATATATATATAGTTGCGGGCCGGCGGGGTCGGGTAGAAGACCACAAGGTGGGGGAAGCTACGTCGATTCCCACCAGATTCCCCGGAATTGTAGGCCGTCGCTCACGGATATTTCCGTGACGCGGCGGGTCACTTAACCAACCGTGGACGCCAATAACTCACCTCGTGACCTAGGGTCCTCCTGTCTAGAATCAGGTTACCTAATAACCACCGCGGTTTAAACACCGGGACCACGCCCTCGGTACTCCTTTTTCCGAACCGGATCACTCCACCAACTACGGATCACTTTCCGGATCGGATGCAGCGAGTGCACTGCAAGGACGTACCGGCTAGAAGGAATGGATTGCTGGGAATAAAGACTGGGCTAACTTCAGATCCGAACCATGCTGGACCAATGGAGGAAAAGACAAAGGCAGAGCTGGAACATTTATGCAATTATTATTTATTTACAATAAGCGAGGAAAAGCATTGGCACAACAAAGGTTATTGGGGATGTAATGCAGGAAAGATGAGAGAGGTGTAGGGTGCGACATTATACAAGCAACTTACAAAGCAGACACAGTGCAGACTTGACGCGAGATTAATAAAGCAATACAATCACAACAATGAAGATCTTATACAGGCTATCTAACAGACAGGCGCCAACAC
>CM068962.1:55398396-55417912 GCA_035128595.1 Eptatretus atami
GAAAAAGGAGGGAATAAAATAAAAGGGGAAAAATGATTTTTTAATCCCAACTAATAGCCCATCGCAACGCATTGGTCTCCCTGTTACGCTAGACAAAAGGTAGGGATCTATCTGCATGTATATTAATGGAATAACTGACTCAGGCCAACTGTATGTTGTATGCATACGGTTCCGAGAACCGTAACAATATATCATATGTAAAATAAATATATATAATATATAATATATGTATATATATGTCTGTCTGTCTGTATATATAACATATATCTATATATATATATAATTATATATATCATTATATATATGTATATATTATATAATATATATAATATATATATATATCTGTCTGTCTATCTTTATAATTATATATATATATATATATATATGTATATATATATATATATATATATATATATATATATAAATATCTCTATTATAATACCAAGCTTGCACACTAAAAACTCGGCTCGCCGTCACACGATCCCTATGAAATTGCTGTGGCACTTAGCGGACATGCCGACAATGTTTGGGAAGTCTTGGCGTTCCATAGTACCACTTGCATTTTGCACAATGCGTATTTTTGTCATTCCCCGTGTACGGTCTGTCGTCTGCTACCAGCTATGTTGTACTGCTATCCCGTGCATGTGCACGGGTATCGCTAGTATATATATATATATATATATATATATATATATATATATATATATATATATACAGTAATCCCCCGTTTCTCGCGGGGTTACGTTCCAAACCTCCCGCGCTAAGTGAAAATCCGCGATGAATGGACGCCTCCCCAAAAATCGATTCGACTGGTCTGATCAGTTTGGCAGTGATTGGGTTTGAGTGCCGGAGATCGACTGGTCTGGTCTGGTCGGTTTGGCAGTGATTGGGTTTGAGGTGCCGGAGATCGACTAGTCTGGTCTGATCGGTTTGGCAGTATTGGGTTTGAGGTGCCGGAGATCGACTAGTCTGGTCTGGTCGGTTTTGAGGTGCTGGTATGAGCAATGCTCGTCCAACGGCGGCAAACCTTTTCCTTGCCGAAGCATATATCGAGCACCTTTACCTTAACCTTCTCCTGGAGCGTCCCAGGACCTTCCTCTGGCGCTTCGGTTCCTTGCCAGAAACCTTCGAAGGTGCAGGGCGTTTGGCGCCATCGTGGGCTTGGAGAAAAAACGTAGAAATATTCGAAGTTCACAAGCGAACTTGTTTCGTGCGTTGTGTGACTGGTCGAGCACACGCGTTATAATTTATTGCTTAAATAATTTACATTTTATACATTATTACCGCGATGATCCGGAATCCGCAGAAAAAATTAGTTACGTTCCAAGGGAAAACCCGCGATGAACCGGGGGCCGCGATAGGTGAACCACGATGAAGCGGGGGTTGACTTATATAATATATATATATATATATAATATATAATATATATATATATATTATATATATTGTACGAATTTGGAATTCAATTGCACACAACATACAGGTTCCCTTAGTCAGCTATGTCGATAATGCATGTTCCCTAGATAGCTCACCTTCCATTTTTTAAATGTTTTGAGATCGATTAGATGCGCTGCGGATCGATTTAATAGTTAGGGAGCGAACAATGGAGACGTCCCTCCCCCTCTTCTGCGAAGAGGAAGAAGAACCTGCCATCCCGTGACGTCAACAACTCCCTCCACCCGTGGTTGAGCGGGGGTGGATCACGAGGCATGAGTCACGCCGGGTGCGGGGAGGGGTGGGAAGTAAAGGGGAGATCCTTTCTTTTGTTCGCGTTAGTCCCGTGTAGGCTGAGTCGTGGCTGAGTGTGGAGCCCGGTAGGGCTGAGTTCGTGGCTGAGTTCGTGGCTGAGTCGTGGTCCCGTGGCAGAGTTCGTGAAGAGTCCCGTTCTGAGTCCCGTGTGCCGAGTTCGTGTGCTGAGTCCCGTGGGAGGAGTAAGCTTTTTTGCTTCGGAGAGAGCAGTCGTTCAGCAGGCCATCGGGTCCTGCTTGGCTTGCTTGGCTTGAGGCCTTCGGAAGCTTTTTGCTTCGGCTGGCTCAGTGAGCTTCGGCTGCTGCTTTGTTTTGGAAGGAACTTGAGCCAGTTGTTCGGCTCGAGCTGCGAGTGGAGGCTTCTTCCTCTCTTCCTCTTCCTCTTGGTGTGAGCTTTTCGTTCTCCATTTTGTTTCCCGGCTTGGTGCGACGCATCGGGCTCTTCTTGGAGTTGGTCCTCGGGGAAGCGACGATCGACAGGAAGGATCGCGCCCCGTTCCACCGGCACGTGTTGAGAAGCACGGAGGATTCGCGGGAGCTCGGGAAGGATCGCGGCGATTGATCCAGCTCGCTCTCGCTGGAGCCCGGTCCGGACAAGTTGAAGACCACACGAGGTGGAAAGGTTCGAGTCAAGCTCTGAGTTTCAGCTCACCTGTCCTCCGAGCTGGAGCTCGTGATTAAAGTCTTCAGCCACCGTTTCTTGTGTGTGTGTGTGTGTGTGTGTGTGTGTGTGTGTGCGTACGTGTGTTCGTGGGCCCGTCTAATAAGTAGGAACTGCTGTTAAGTGTAAGTGACTGTACATAATAAGTAGACGGTTGTAGTTCTTTTGTCGTGCTTTTGTTCTTGTATAATTGCATACGTGTTTTGCCTTATTTAATTGCATACGTGTTTTATATAATAAATGTCCTTGTGTGAATGTAAACCTGCTCGTTGCGTCCATTCCCTCATTGACTGAACATTTCGTGTGTTGGGAGTTAGAAAGCCGTTGGTGCGCGTAATAGGGGACATTTGGACCGACGGTTCTCGGCGATTACGCCGCTCGGAATCGCGCACGGACAAGCTCGCCTCGGCGGTTTGTTCCGTACGAGATCCGTCGAGGGTGAATACCCCGGTAGTTGGATCACGTGGGTATTTAGTACATTGAAGATTGGCAATCGACCCTACCCCACGTGATCTGCCCATTGGCGTATTTCGGTTCTTGTACAAGGACCCGTCGCTCGGATTATCCGGCGCGATCTATATTCCGGGCGATCGGTTGGCCGACTCGACTTGCGCTCCGTTCAGAGCGGTCGGTTGGCGGCCGACCCCGGCCAGTAACTATATATATATATATATATATATATATATATATATCTGTCTGTCTATCTATATAAATATATATATATATATATATATATATATATATATATATATATATATATATATAGTCGAAGCTTTAAAAAAAAACGAAACGTTTTATTTTTTATATGTATTACAGGTATGCTGTATATTAAATCATTTACATTAGTATTTTAGAAAGAATGCAGATCACAGAAAAAGGTGAAAAAAAACAAACTGCATGTGTAATTTCCAAAGAAAATTAAAGGACCCCCTATGAACTGTATCGCCATGGCTTGCACAACAGCTTCAATCCCGCTGGTTAATTATTTTTATTGCGCTCCATGAAGTTCCACTTTTGCACATTTCTTAATCTTTTCTTCGCTCAATATAAATATCCGAGCAGTATAAATAGCTAAGTTTAATGCTTTGCTGAAATAAACACACTTTGTTATAAAAATCACTCATTTGTTAAAATTTTGAGATTTCACTCCAGATTTTGCCAGTTATTTAGTTCACGAGATTTGATTCTCAAATCTGTTATAATATATCGATATATTATTTAATGAGTCCATGAGAGTTGAACATGTTTCAAGGCAAGGCATGTTTGAATAGGCCGAATCAATATGGTGGCTAAGACCCCCTGCGAGATAAAGTTGTGCTGACCATGGATAAGCCTTTCATTGAGGTAATCCCATAATTATCTTCAAAAAGGGTGTTTAAATTAACCCAAGCACCCAACATTTCCTTGGAGTTCTCTTAGTATGCATGCAAAGTTTGGGGCCCCTAGGTTTCATGGTTTTTGAGTTATGGAGGAGACACACTGACACACACTGACATTTGGTATAGATTTAAGTGCCACAATTAATCCCACCTCTTGTGGGGTTGGCTGCAGAAAGTAAGTCTTTCACAAACTGCTTGGTCAGGCCTGACATTCGACTGGAGCGTTCGTGGCAGGAATTTAGAATTTCGGCCAGAATACCAGCGATATTAACCTTCTCTTCATTGAAAGACATTGTGGGATCTCTAAAATCCATCAACTAATGCTCGCAGATGGTTCCCATGGCTTATTGTCTCTCCAAGGGATGGCATCATTTTTGATGCAACATGCTGTTTGTGCAATACCAATCTGACAGTTTGTAGTGGGGCTAAAAATCAATGCAGATGAGACAGCAAAGGTAAGTGCACTCGAGCTGCACTACACCACCCTGTCGGACTTTTAAAATTAATCCACAATCAATTTCATCAATGTATTCTGTTAATTCCTTTTTTCCATGTTTTACACTTTACTTTGCTTCATATGCAGGTAGAAAGAACGGAGGTGATCAAGCGTTGCCTCAACCCCGTCTTCTCTAAAGTTTTCACGATTGACTACTACTTTGAGGAGGTACAGAAGCTTCGTTTTGAGGTGTATGACATTAACACTTCCCTCTGCAATGCACCTCAGGAAGATGACTTTCTGGGTGCAACAGAGTGCACTCTTGGTCAGGTCTGTAACCACCTCCTTGTTTTTAATATCTCTTTTAAAACAAGTTGCATCTTGTTTGAAATAAATGCTAATGCTGTTTGTTTTAAATATGGCTTCGACAAACAAGTGTTGTTTCATAGAAACCTTTCTGTGAGGAATTCATGTTTTATTTGCTCGGACCCTTCATTTAACTAAGGATGGAATGCTTATAATCACAAAATATATGGAGGCAGAACTCCATCTCAACATTTCGAAAACCTTGATCGGTCATTTAAAATTGAATCGATTTGTCAATCGAATGCAAAAAAATCCTAAAACATTTTTATTGCTTGTGGAATAAATATGGTGAATGAGCAGACATGATCATACAATGTCACATCTGATATGTATTTATAGGAATGGAGAGAGAGGGTGTTGAGCTGGTGCTCAAGCATATATCATAGCAGCAACACAAGGGTGGGGGTGGTGTAAGTACTGTCAAATGGGAAGGCAGTTTTGGAAGCAATATTTGTCCACAAATCATTGTTGTGGATCTTGGGTCGCAGGAGTACTATGAGGGTGGGAATATCCCAGGTTTCTCCCCCGACTCACCGGGAATCGAGGCCATCACATACGAATAAGTTCGCAGTGGGTCGCTAATCGACCACGAACGCCAATAATTTAACCATGTGACCCAGTATCCTCCATCTGACTACCATTTAACTGGGAACATGCAGTTGCTTTATCGGGGAATCATGTCCTCGATGCGTACTTGTGTTAAACTTAACATATCAGGTACAGCCGAGCGGAGCTGCCAAGTACGCACTGGTTAATAAACAGATCTTCGGGGTATAACTTCCAGGCTAGCCGAATGTGTGGACCATACTGGACCAATGGAGGAAAAGATGAAAACAAGATGGGTACATTTATAACAAAGCAAATTTATTATAACAAGGCGAGGAAAATTATGTGGTATATCAATTATGTACAGCAAGGGAAAGCAAGGAATTTGTGGGTACGACAAAATTAATACAAATATTCGCACAAGAAGACAGTGCAGAGTTACACTGATAAACTTATACAATCTTAACCTATGTTACACATAACAGGCACCATCACACACACACACCCAAATAAATTAGAGGTAGCCCAGAAAAAGAGGGGAGACAGTTGAGGTGTAGCAACCTCATACTTGGTGTAGCGACGGACCAGCACAACCCAATCGCTTAGGAAGGGGGATGAGGGGATTTCAATGCATCGACTGGAACTGATAGGGATGGTTATGAGACATGTGTTGATCCCCATGTGTCTGGAACTGTGAAGCAGAATAGCACTAAGTTTCTTGACTTTACAAGAAGGCATGGACTTAGGGTAGTTGGTTCATGGTTTCTGCTCTGACAGGCTCATTGCTGGACTTGGTATTCCAATGCTGGAGGTGCGGCAAAGGAGATTGACCATGTGCTCGTTGATGGACGCTGAGGATGATCCAGAACTGCAGGGTCTACCAGAGTGCTCAGTTCCTCAATACCGACCACAGCAACTCTGAAGTTGCAGCTTAAATCCGGGACAATGGTGCCATCCCAGCCTAGGCTGGATGTTGGCAAGCTCAAGGATGAGAGTGTAGCTGAGGAGTTTGCGAACAGGTTGAGTGGGGATTTGGAGAATCTGGGTGCTTTGGGGAATCCTGAAGAGTTGTGGAGTGCCTTCAGGACCACCATCCTTGAGGTTGCCAGTGGATGTCTTGGAACTGACCATAGGGCGAAGAAGAATTTTGTCTTTCGAGGGACACTGGATACCATTGACCATAGTCGCAGGACCAGGCTTAATGGCAGAGCTGAGTTGTTCAGGGAGTTGAGGCGTAAAACTGTATGTGCACTGTGAATGGACAAGGAGGCCTATGTGTGAGGAATCTGTGAGGTGGTAGAGCATCACCTGTGGTCAAGTGATTCTTGTCCCGCTTACAGGGGAATTCGCACATTGCATTCCTCGAAGCCCATCCCTCGGTGTACTGCAGTTAGAGCAGAGGTTGGTGGGCTCTTGACAGAGCTCTTGCTGGTTACTTTGAGTGGCTGTACCAGTGTGATAGACCAGCTGTTGAGTTGGATGTCAGGGGTGTTACTGGTGGGGTTGACTCAGCCTGTCGTCCTTCCCAGGTCGGCAAAATGAGTACCGGTGTACTGCTGGAGTGGCACAGCATCAGCGGCACAGCCACGCTTCCAAGAAATGATAGCTACCCAGCAGCCAAGCGGCCATACGCAAGAACAAAGCAGTCAGACAGCCATTTGGAGGCAAATCCATTCTGTTCGGCTGTGATTTCAGACATGTCCTACCAATTGTACCATGATCCCCATCAGCCATTGTTATCGACACATGCCTCAAACGTTCACATTTGTGGGAACATTTTCATTAATTGGTGATAACTCAAAATATGCGCACTCGCCCAGACCAGGAAAACTTCTCAAGATGGCTGCTTCATTTTGGCAGTGCGTTCCTTATGGCTGATCTCCAACTACCTGTAAGAGATGTTGCAGTGATTCTTGATGCTTGCCTTGTAAGAGGTTCCCTGATTGAGGAGGTTTTCGCGAATACAATCAGCGAGGACAGACGCACCTGTGTCATCCTGTCTCCCAAAAATTACAACTGGCCATGGATAAAGAAGTCATGTAGATGTTGCCAGGTGAAACAGTCACTTGCCTCAGCACAGATTCAGTTAAGTGTGACAATGTTGAGGAGGCAGACAGCTATCCGATGGAATTCATCAATTCCCTCACACCATGCGGGATTCCACCTCACCACCTTTATCTCAAAGTTGGTTGTCTCATCATGTTGCTTCACAACCTTGCCCTGCAACAGGGACTATGCAATGGTACCACATTAGAGGTCATCAATATGCATCACAACTGTGTTTAAGCGAAACTGACTTCTGGGCCGAATTCTGGAAATAAAGTTATCATACCTTACGTAAAGTTTGCCCCGAGTGACAGCAGCTTGCCATTTACTTTACAGATAATTCAGGTTCCCCTACGCTTGGCTTACTTGATGACTATCAACAAGACACAAGGCCATACATTTGACAAGATTGGCATTTACTTACCTAAGCCAGTCTTCACCCATGGCCAACTGTATTTGGCATTTTGTTCGAGGAACTGCTCTTACGTACTATTTGAAGTTCAAGTCAAAATTCTTGACACCAAGACCTCAGGCAACCGCCAAGGCAAAATTGTCACACACAATGTCGTCGACTGTGAAGTTGTAGCATGAGGAAGTTACAGGTTCAAAAGCAGTTTTTGCATCATTTTGAAACACTCGGTTAAGTGCCATAGCGTTGTTATTGAAATCATACGCTACATGACACTGGACATTACGTGGAGCTTCCACGGATTCCTGTTAGTTATTATTATTGCACTCAGTAGCCATCCATTTATTTTGCCCCTGCCCCCTCTCCCCCCAAACCCTCCACCACTACTACTACTCCATTCCTCCACATGAATATTATGGATTGGAAATTTGTTTCCACTATTTAATATTACAAAAGCCAGTGAATCGCTTGCTGTTGTTAAAACTGATACCAAACAAAGGACAGAATTTGTTTCCAATTTATGAGGTGGAGTTGAAAATTATATTATATTTTAAAAAATCACTTTTTAAGATAGAAACAATGTGATGTATGAAAAGCTTTCATTCAATAGAATACAGTGCTGATACAATGAATATGTTGTGCAGCAAATTCGGTACAATATAAAACAAAAGTGACCATACACATCACAATAACCAATTAAACTGTCAGTACAGCATACAGTAAAATAATATTCACAAGAACTAACGAAGTAGCGTAGATTGTTGTCAACAAATGCGGGTTTCAGAAGGTGGAACTGAGTCCTTCCAGGTCTCGAAGTATCTGCAGTACCTCGTTTCAGTAATGGATCACGATTCGTGTGTGTGTGTGTGTGTATGTGTGTACCATAATGTATATGTGTACTTTTAACTTGTGTTTTGAGATATATTCTGCTTGGAAGAGTCGTGGCTGTTCTCTTCGTTTGTTGTCGGTTAAACCAAAACAACACTTTACGCTTTTTTCTTGTCTTGTGTTATGTACTACTTACTATATTGCACCTTGCACCAGAAAGGTTTTGTACTTGGCTAACATTGTGATGGACAATGCTGCAGTGGGATGGTACACTCACACTTCCTTGAATGCTAGTGGGTCTTCTTTTTATTATTTACTTATTTGTGGATAGGAAGAGAATTCAGGATTGGGAGGAGAACAGGTATATGGGATTTTCAATATAACAACCAGTCTACAAAACATATCTGTTTGTTAAAACGAGACTCCACTGTGCATAAAAGAACCTCATACACACAATCTGTAAATGTTACAACTGTACCAAATGGCAATGAACAGATTGAACACTTACAATTTCTATATACCGTATGTACACACACAAACACATCATTAATATATCCCCTCTTACTGAATGACCTCCACCTCTCCTCTTACTGAATGACATTCACATGAAGTTATTTTCCATCTACACCATGTCTTTATGTATAGGTTGGCCTGAAAGTCCCTTTACCCATGCTCAGTAAAACATTTGTTATTAAACTCTTTTAATATATAGGTTTTATTGTGCAGTACTTACAGTAATCAATCAGTCATGTTATCTGTATGATGGATGGAGTGCATACAGAGACAATGACTGATTAATTATTGAAAGTACTGCACAATAAGACCTTTTTATGGTCAATGCTTGTGGAAGAGCTAGAACCTGCATATTAAATGAGTGTAAGAACGAATGCTTTACTGGGGATTGGTAAAGCGACGTTCGGGCCACCCTGTGGATGGGAGATTTAAACCCAAGCTAGACAGTTTAGAGGCAAATCTTCTTTCGGATGCAGCACGAAGCTGCGGGCACGGCTGTGCCACTGATGCAATGACCTCTGTAGGTTCGGACAGGAATTTGGAAATTGGCAGATGTTCGGGCAGATGATAGTTTGGCTACCCTTCATGAAGGGCACTGTGGGATCTTTAACGTCCACCAACTAATGCCCGCAGATCGGACGCCCAGTTTAACGTCCGTCGGAGGGACAGCACACACAATGATGCCTCGCCCTGCCTGTGAAACACCAAGATGACGGTTCATAGTTGGGCCGAGATTTAAATCCAGGCTAGACAGTTTAGAGGCAAGTGTGCGTATCTCTCGGACATCCTACCAGCCCTTATGTAGGTAATATAAATTTAATTTAACGACTATAGATGGGTTTGAAAGAAATGCATTAGATTTTTGAATGTCAGAATCACATTATGCATTGAAAAAAAACAAACGTATGGGAAATAATTGTGGATATGTATATATAATATATAATATATATAATATATATAGTATATGTATATGTATACAAGGTGTGTTCAAAAAGTATCCAACCTTAATTTTTCGTGCGTAAACAAATGAAGCTTGGTGCACGTATGTAGTGCACGTGGTTTGGTGCATGTATGTAGGCGATCCTAATCCGTATGCGTGAATATTTCCCGCCTGCAAAAGCTGTCAGTCGCCGACAGACCGCCGATGAGTGAGGAAGTATAAGTGAGCGCCGTGGATTTTCGTTTTTGACAAAATGACGGATCACTGTGGTCTCATTGCCAGTGATCACTGTGTTGAAGAAGTTGGGATCGCTGTTCACAGTCTCCAGCATGTCCTGTGGATCTCCAAATGGAGTTGCTTCTGCTCGATCATTAGCAGCTTTGGCACGAACTTCGCTGAGATTCTCCTTAAGCCCAAATCCTCAGTCACAATGGAATGAACGGATCCAATGCTGATGCCGCCTCGTCTGCAAGTTCTCTGATCGTGATCCGACGATCCTGCATCAGCAGGGTCCTCACTTGGTCAATGACGATCTCATTTCGGGATGTTGAGGGCCTACCAGAACGTGCTTCACTTTCCACTGTATGTCGACTATCTTGAAGCGGTTGTACCACTCTTTATCTGTGTGGTGCCCATTGCTTCGCTCCGAAGGCCTGTTGAATCTTGTGGATCGTTTCCACTTGGGAATCGCCAAGCTTTACACAAAATTTGATGCAGTAGCGTTGTTCAAGTTTTTCCATCATTTTGTCAAAAACGAAAATCCGACGGCGCTCACTTACACTTCCTCACTCATCGGCGGTCTGTCGCGACTGACAGCTTCTGCAGGCGGGAAAATATTCACGCATACGGATTAGGATCACCTACATACGTGCACCAAACCACGCCTCCCTAGCTTCATTTGTTTACGCACGAAAAATTAAGGTTGGATACTTTTTGAACACACCCTCGTGATATATATATATATAATATATATATATATATATATATATATATATATATATATATATGTAGTATGTATATGTATAACGTGTCCGTGTCCGTGTCCGTGTCCGTGTCCGTGTCCGTGTCCGTGTCCGTGTCTGTGTCTATGTCTGTATATATATGTTAAACAAAAAAGCACCACCTGGGAAGCCGTGAAACGATCCGTCAGTCCGTGAAGTCTATATGCCTCTTAATCACGTCCTGTTTGAACGTTAGTTGCAGACAACACAAACGTCTATAAATTACAAACTATTGGAATATTCCTTTCACAGTGAAGCTGCGTGACTATATGTCTATTAATTACGTACTGTTTGAACGTTGATTGCAGAATGTGCAAGTACGTCTATTAATGACATACTTTTTGAATGTCAGTTGCACCCTGACTTCACACACATACGTCCATTAATTACGTACAATTGGAATGTACGTTTCGACGCTTTAGACTGCCGAGACCCTTTCAAACATTTAAGACCCCCAAGACCCCTAAAGACCCATAGGAACCAAAAGACCCATAAAAACCCTTGAGGACCCATTGAGCCTCCTTTTACCTTTAAGACCCCGAAGACCCCATTTACCTTTTAGGCCATTTTGACACTTGACACATTTACATTGTTTCACCGTTTAGACCTTTTATACCCTTTAGATCTTCATAGCCCATCAAGTCCCTTTCGACCCCTTAGACCTGAAAACCATTCAGAACCCTTGCACCATTCAGACAGATTAGACAGCTTTGACCCTTGACCATTTAGGAGCTTTAGAGTTTAGAGTACTTGGACTTTTTCACAAATAAATATAATATCACAAATATATTTGGATAAAAGAAATGTTTGTACAGTATTATGATTGGTGTAAATCATGACAACACAGCAAATGTGGAACATAAATTTCTGTAACATGTGGAGATGCGAGCGTAGCGAACCAATCCACGCTAGTATACTATAAATACAATACGTGTATTTATCTTTACATACACACAATGAATACAAGTTAGAGTAAAACCACTTTAACCAGGCTTGCATGTTCCTGATTTAAGGATATACTGGAAAGCGTTTACAAAAACGTCTGCTAAACCAAAGAATAAAAGTGTGCTCAGCCTTCATTCTTGCTGAGCTTGTCTTGCTTAGACTCATCTGTTTTAGTCCGCATGCACACATAATCGACAAACATCGAAAAGGATTTTAAGAAATTGAAGGTCAGTGGCCTTTATGGTTTTTACCACCACTCCAGCTCCAGTTTAGCTCCTTCTGGCTCTCACCCTTCCGACCCTCCTCAGTTCATCTAGAGCATGTGTTCCTTCGATAACCCCTCATGGATAATTCGTAAAATCCAGGCTCCCAAAATATCTCCCAAAGACCTGTCCATGTACATTTCCATTCCTCTCCATTGCACTCTTCCTTTGGGGGCTTTAAGCAAGTGGTGCACTGCCATCTCATGTCATCCCCCCTCCCTGGCATTCATACTCCCATTTCCTCCACCTAACCTATGCCTCTTCGTTTCATTAGGTTACTGTGTTTCCTCCCCTCATCTCTTTTATATTGCTCATTTATTCCCTTACTTTTACCCACTGTACATTGTCTTTTAATGCTCTGTCACCTCACTCTTCCACAAGCCTAGATGCCAGATTTACAGTGAGGTATAAAGCTAAAGACAGAACGAGACAAAAGTCGTTGAACAGAGGGGTCGAGTGTACTATTAAGGATAAAGCAGGATGGGATTCAATAAGGATAAAGCAATGATTGACTGTATCCTTGCTCTTTGGGTCCTCACCAAATGCAGTCGAGAGTTTCGGCAGGGGCTACTTGCAGCCTATGTTGATCTCTGTAAAGTGTTTGATTCAGTGAATCGTGATGCCCTCAGGATTCTTGGTCTTCATGGGGTGCCACCAAAACAGATCAATCTTATGTCTGAACTATACTCTGGTACGGAGAGTGCTGTGAGATTTGGCGATACCATCTCTGACTTATTTATAGTTGTTACTGGAGTTTGTCATGGGTGTGTACTGGCCCCACACTTTTCAGCACTTGTATGGACTGGATTCTGGGGAGGATGTTGGAGAGATCAAGCTGTGATGCATCGTTTGTGAATGTCAAGATCTCTGACCTTGATTCTGCCGATGATGCAGTCATCTTTGCGGAGACTCCATATATTCTTTTGGGGACCACGTGGTGCTGAATGAGGAGTCAGAGCCACTGGGGTTATGGGTTTCCTGGGTCAAAACTAAGATCCAGGCTTTCAATGACATATTGGATGCTGCCATCCTGTCTGTACCTGTTTGTTTCGAGGATGTTGAGGTCACGGAGAGATTCACTTTCCTTGGAAGTGATATTGATGTCTCTGTTGGCTGTGAGCCAGAGGTCAACAGACGTCTGGATCGGGCCTGCGGAGTCATGGATTCACTGGAACATAGAGTATGGCACTGCCGGTACTTGTGCCGGAGGATGAAAGTCCGAGCCTTCAGGTTCTTGGTGCTTCAATCTTGCTCTATGGATGTGAGACTTGGACTCTGACCTGTGATCTGAGACATGGACTTAATTCCTTTGGTACCAGGTCTCTTTGGAGAATCCTTGGTTACCGCTGGTCGGAATTTGTGTCCAACGAGCGGTTGCTGAGAGAGACTCAATTGAGATTTGTTACCTGCATAGTCCCTGAGCATCAGCTGCGGCTGTATGGACATGTAGCTCGTTTTCCTGACGCTGATCCTGCTCACCACATTCTCTCGACGAGAGAGCATCGTGAGTACAGGAGGCCAAGGGGCCAACCACGTGCCTCATGGTTGCAGCAGGTTGATCAGCATCTCAAGGAGATGGGGATGGGTCAGGCATCTGCCAGGGGCCTGGCCAGACGGAGGCCCCTGAAGTACCGGCGGAAATTGGACGCAGCGACGCACTGCTCCAGCGCATGCTCCCATACCTGACCTGACCTGATTATCGAAGTCCTGTTCATCATCGCTACAAATTGCTGGATACATTGCAATGCTTATAAACACCTGGAGACGCCAGCATTCATGGCTTTATTTAATTTCCGCTCATGCCATAACCTCGAGAATCTCTTAAACTAGGCCGAATTGCAAACTTTAAGCTCCATAATTAATATAGTTTAGACATTCACCATCGCTTGCCAAGCCAGCCATCCTTATTAATTATTTAATTGGAGTGCTTGCTTGAGTGCTTAAGCCACTTGCCAAGTGTCCTCCAGTCGATGGCGGTGCAGTTCCGTCCCGATTGGGATATACAGTGGGCAGTTGCTACGTGGTAGAGGTACATATATGGGTATTTTGGATCTGTAATTTAGGGACTCTCTGCTGGTGTGTGTGTGTGTGTGTGTGTGTGTGTGTGTGTGTGTGTATGCTTGCATGCTTGGTTGCGTGGGCACCCTGGTGGCAAAGTTTCATTCTGTATCTTGGAGGTTTTCATTTTTACCCTCAGCAGCATATGAGAGTTTACATTTTCCTTTGTCCTCCTGATTGTTTCTCAAGCAATTGGTTATTTTATGACTTGGTGCAATGCTTTACAAAGGTTAAAAGATTTCTCTTTGTGAGTTTCAAAGCAAAATACATTTGATAATACCCAATTTCTGAGCCGTTCACCGTATTAACATGTTTTCTCAACTACGAGCAAATTTTTTTCCATCTTTCCATTGACAAATTCTGCGATGTGTGTGTGTTTTCATAATAGTATAACATATTATTTCTGGTTCTATCGCCTCTACCCCACTATCCATTCTCCATCTCTTTGTCCCATCTACTCACCTCCTCCTAATACAGTGCAGCATCCTCCACAACCTCTCCCTTTCTGTCTCGCAATATAAATGGTGTTATTCCGCATGTACGGACAGAGGTTATCTCCAGAGTTGTCTGGACGGTGGTATTTCCTGATGTGTCCAGATGGTGTTATGTCCGGACCCCCCTCCACCCACACTGCCTTACCTTTGCCCTCCCTTCACTCTGCCTCCCTTCCCCCACCCCTCCTTACTCCCCTGCTTCTCGCTCCCCCACCCCACCTCGGTCTCCCTACCTCCTCACTCTTTACCCCTCTCTCTCTCTCCCGCCTCTTTTTTCCTCCCGCCACCTTATAACCTGATCTGGTGTGTCCAGAGAGGTTATGTCTGGACGGACCTCACACAACACTGCTTTAATTACTAAACCAGGCACGAACTGCACCGCCTCCCTATTTTGCCTTTCCTTGACTTATCTGGACGGTGGTTATATCTGGCGGGGTTATGTCGGGACAGACCCTCCCCACATGCTGCCTTCCCTTGCCATCCCCTGCCCTCCACCCACACCTGCCTTCAGTGCCCTCCCTCATGGTGCCTTCCCTTGCCCTCCCCTGCCTTCCCCCACACTGCCTTCAGTTGCCCTCCCCTCATGCTGCCTTCTCTGCCCTCCCTTTCCATAGCCCCTCACTACCCCCTCCCTTCCCTCCCCTCATGTCCCCTCCTCCCCTCCTCCCTCCTCTCTCCCTCACCTCCCTCACTCCTCTCCTCACCCTCCTCTCACCCACCTCCCTCTCCTCTTCCTCCCTCTCCCTCACCCTCCCTCTCTCCTCACCTCCCTCTCTCACCCCTCACCCTCCCTCTCCCTCACCCCTCCTCTTCCTCACCTCCCCTCACCCTCCCCTCCCTCCCTTCACCCTACCTCCCCCCTCCCTTCCCCCTCACCTCCCCTCCCTCCCTCCCCTTCCTCTCCCCCTCTCCCTCCTCTTCCCCTCACCCTCCCCTCTCATCCTTCACCCTCCCTACCTCCCTCTCCATCCTCCCTCTTCCCTCCCCTCCCCTCCCCTCCCTCCCCTCCCTCACCTTCCCTCTCCCCACTCCTCCCTCACTCTCTCCCTCACTCCTTCCTCTCCTCATCCTTCCTCACCCCCTCTCCCCTCACCCTCACCCTCTCTCTCCTCACCCCTCACCCTCACTCTCATCCCCTCACCTATCTACTCTCTTCTTCCTCTATACTTTTCCCCAAATTATTGCATGTGCTGTGCGTTCGAGCATAAATAAATTTATATAGTGGGCTCCATAGCATTAGAATAATACTGTTCTCTTGTGCCTTTTCATTGTGATTTCTGTCCATCCATTGTAAATACATGCTCATGATTGCTAACATAAATACCTGTCATTGCAGATTGAACTAAAAGTGCACTCAGTAGAGTGCATACCTCCGCCATGCAATGCCTGATCAAGTAGAACATATTGGGCCCTTTAAATTTTTGAAATATTATGCTATACATCATTTTTGGCCCTTTCTCTCAATGGTGAAGAATCACTTTAAAAATTCAAAAATTATTTTATCCGGATCTGGATTCGGATCTTCACCAAAATCAAATCAATTCTTCCTTGTCACACACCAAACCTGTCCACCAAGTTTCATCCGAAACCGTCCAAACTTTTTGACATTGTGTGTAAGTTTAGTTAGACGGGAAGTTTTGCCCCACTGATTGCCTCCGCGATTAGATAACCGTCATCCATGGTTCGCTTGGCCATATATGATAACTAAATGGGTGGCTGTTGAGTGCATGACACCGAATTAGGGTTGCCGTGCCAATGGTAAGGTAACATGTAATCAAGGAGCGAAAACCCTATGAGGCTCAGCGGTTCTAATCTGTGGTCATGGTTGCCTCACAAGTTATCTGTGGACTGCAGGGAATATTGGACTGCAGAGTTATCTGTGGCCAGCTGCCTCAGGGCCCGCAGGTCGGGTAAAGGTCCAAGGAGCTCCCTCGTGACAACCCCAGACACCGCGTCTGTAACAATAACTTGACTTGGGCAACAATTTACGCGTCGGTTGCATCTGCCATCCTTGTTGTTCTGGGGTTGTGTTGTTCGGACTAGCATCCATGTTTAAAATCAGCCACCCATTTGGCAACTGCAGAATAAGAAGGCACACCATTGTATGCAACATCGGATTTATTTGGAGCTGGCAACTTCCTTGGATATAAATTTGGTAACACGTCAAAGCTCAAATCTATAAGTATCCGCAATTGTGGAATGCGGAAAACCTCTGGATTGTATTTTGAAGGAATCTGTACAACTCAATTTATGAAGCTAAAGGTACATATAAAGCATACATTAATTTTATAAAGAGAAACTGAACCACAGCTCTAATTTGCCACAATGAGTAAGCTGTTCCTTTCGAACGAGTGAATAAACTGACAGTTCTTTGTAATTATTAGGGTGAAGGCAAAATAAGTGTTTTGGGTGGTATGTTTGGATAATTTTTGTCTTTTATTACCTTTCAGATTGTGTCTCACAAGAAAATTACTAAAGCTCTTTTTCTGAAGCACGGAAAGCATGCTGGAAAGTCCAGTATCACTGTGAGTGTTCGCATTATCATTTACAACATAGTATCACATTTATGTTCGAAAGCACACAATGCTAAACTACCTCTATATAGCTGCATAGCTTATGAGGATCGAATATTCATTAAGTATAATGAAGAATTGTTAGCAAGAGGATAAATAAAGATGTACATCAATGATTGTTGTTTTATGATGTAGTTGTAATACCGTACTTTATAAAAAATATATTGACACTTATCAAAGCGCTTTAACAAAATAAAAATATTTTATGAGTGTCAATATATTTTCCACTGCACTTTATGCTTCCTCTTCATTTTTAAACAAATAGCACTTTAAAAAGATATAGAATTGATATACAGAAAATTGACATTTGCAAGGGCAGATAGCTTGTTTTGAAAATTGCTTCTCAAAGTTTGGTGAACAGTCATTGGAGGTAAAGTGAGGTAAGGTCAGGGCTGGACGAGGAATTTTGTTGCACCTCGATGCCCATTTCCCACAACCAATCCACAATGAGGAAAGAACAAGGTCCAAAATGCAAGATTAATTTTCTTTTCAATCTTAGCAAGCAAGCTTGTTTTGATGTTTTTGTAACTTCAACAAATATCTTCCCAGCAAATGTAGTCCTTTATATAAAAAATAAAATTATTGCTTCAAAATTAGGTCTTGATTATTCTGAAACATAATATACATTTATCGACAATTTTCTGTAAATGGAAAGGATTAATCAACTTTAAAATAGTATTTGCCTCATTGTCACTTCTGGTTCCGGTTTTGAGTGCCGGTTGGTTCTCTCCAGGGGTTTCTGCCGACTTACTCAAAGATAAGCTTCTGGTCGTTTGTCACGTTTTGACTGTTATTTTGTTGCCTCCATGTTTACTGTGTGTTCCTAGTTTGGTTTTGTTTCAAAACTTGTGCTAATTTGGTGAGTATTTCTCGGTCTTGTCATATCGGGTTTCCCTGAAGCCTACCCGTCTTCCCGTCTTTGTGCACGATCATGTTTATTTGTATTTTCTCCTTATTACCATCAGTTTCTATTTTCTCCACTTTTCCCTCCACCCTCCTTCTATCCCAACCGACTGTACCCTCTTTCATGTCTTCTAAACTAATAAATGTGTGTATGTCAATGTGTCTCCTCCATAACTCCAAAAACATGAAACCCAGCAGCCTCAAACTTTGCATTCATACTAAGAAAACTCCAAGGAAGTGCAGAAGTGAAAATTGGGTTTTTGGGTTAATTAAAACACCCCTTTTGAAGATAATTAACAGTCTTATTTAATGTATCCTTCATCAGGCGCATCCTCGATCACTGCTCTCAATGGGGTCTTAAGGCATATCCTAGGTAACCTCGCTGGGGTCTGAAGCCGTCATGTTTTTTGGTCTGTTCAACCATGCCTTGACTTGCAACAGGCCACAATGATTTCTTCATGATAAAGTTTTTTTTCACTTTCCTCACTCATATTATCGAATGCCTGTTCATCATAGCTAGGAATCGCTGGGTACATTGCAATACTTATAAATTCCCAGAGACGGCAGCGTTCGTGGCTTTATTTTATTTCCGCACATGTAATGATCTCAAGAATCTCTTAAACTAAGCAGAATTACAAAATTTAAGCTCCAGAATCGAACTTAGAATTAGTTCCAACTTCTAAAAAAGTGTTAATTTGTCCAATTTGTTTTCTTACTCTCAAAGTTTTGTTCTGAGGGCTCTTTTCAGGATCGTTCCTGAGCACTGTACAGCGTCCAGCTGCAGTTTGTTTGTGGTAATATTCCAAGGATAGTTTTTAACATTCCTTGAGGTTCTGCTTTATCATTTAATTTTCCCAACTATCATTGGTGCAATTTCGGCACTTTCAGCACCAACTAGAAATGCCGTCTTTTCTTTTTTGTACCCGAGTACTACATCCGGTCGTAATGCTTTGTTGTCTATGTTCACACTGGATGGGATCAGCAGGTTGTACGTAAGCATTACTCCCCCTCATGGTGTTTTTTTTTTCAATTGGTTGTGTGTGTTTGTTGTGTGTGTGTGTGTGTGTTTACATGTGTGTGTACCGATTCAGTGCAATAAAAGACAGGAACAGAACAGGGCTCTCCATATCCTCCATTCTAAGAACAGGCAAACAAATCCCCCAATTTCTTCCGATGGGAGAGGTACCTTTTATTGACCCTGTGAGACCAAACTGTGTGACCAGACCAAACTTCTGGACAGTTTGGCTTCAGAAGTCAAACAAGGTACAGTTTGTACCATGTACAGTGAGGTACAAGGCCCCTGTGAGCCATCACCTCTCTTGTGCATATCATATCTCCAAGCTGTCCTCTAAAGTTGGCTGCCGGGTTGGCATTATGCTTATGGTTTAATGCTCTGTCACTACTTGT
>CM068962.1:55426076-55447493 GCA_035128595.1 Eptatretus atami
ACAACACACACAGACCGGGGAGAGAGTCATAGCCCAACTCATTCTTGGGGTTAGTATTTTTTCCATTTGCTCGGCAGGCACACACGCAAAGTAATATTCCTTTTCTCGAATAATATACTGCTTATATGAATTGCTCTACCTATCATTCAATACAACTCTGTGCGATACCTTTAATGATCAATGTTGGCAAAAATCACGGAATATGACTGGGAAGATCTTCGATTTGGAGACTAAAAACATACATTACAGCTGAAAAAACTTTTTCCATAACAATGTCAGACACCACGCTGACCACACTCCGACAGGATCAGAAGATCCTTTTCCTAATTCTGTTCGAGTTTATATGCCACGCCCGCCCTTTAACTGACTACTGCTGTGTCGTCGAATAATAAGGGCACAATTCTGGCACTCAGTTCCATGCTCTCTTATCTCAGCCATACAGGCCTCTGCCATAATGGCAAGCAGTGCCAGAATAGCTTGGGATGGCATGTTAAGCTGGTTTACTTCTCCAGACACCATAATAGGAAGTCGATCACAAGACAGTTTCGTCTGGTGTATGGGCAATTATCTGCATCTCCAGTGTATATGTTTGGAACGTATGGATGTAAAGATTCCCGAATCTTCGCTGGATTAGAGCTAACGTGAAATCTTTTCTTGCTTCTGTGACGAAAAGGACCGATTCATCAGTTCATAACTGGTGTGTAAACTGATTTCGGGACCCTATCCATGGCAGAAAAAATATAATGCATTCCTGCTTGCGGTTTGGTGCGATCTTCTATGCGCTGTCTGCAACTTCAGTGTAACTACAGGTATTTTTCCCCTTTTTCCGCCGCCGTGATCAGAATGTTCGTAAGGTTTCTTTGGTTCTTCTCTGACATCTGCAGATAATCGTTTCCTCATATGATGATCAAGCACTACAACGTCTGTCACTGCTGCTGAGTTCTTGATGAATTTCTCACAGCACTGCACTGCTGCTGTCGCCAGGCTCTCTTCTTCTGCTTTGCGAGTTTCACTCAATCCCGCAATCTTGGAACATGTCGTCCTTCTTCACGCTGACCTCAAAACTGCGACCTCTTCTATCTTGGAATATCGTCATGGCCGGTTTCATGTTCAACTATCAAGACATTGTCCAAAGAATTCCCTGAAGCAGCATCCTTCCTCTTCTGTCGCGACTTCATTGTGATCTTTTTTTTCAGGCCCGCCATTCTTGTGAAGAGTACGTCGTAGCTGATCCCAGAGTATGATTCTAGCCTCCGTTGGTATCCGGCTCTGTCCCAAATTGGTAGGATCATGTGACTCGTTTCCTTCACACTGGTCATTTAGACTATGTCTTTTCTGTATATGAAAATCAAACAGCACCTTGAGCACCTCTCTCTCGTTGAATAGGTACTAAGCACAACTAAGTGACTTCTGTGCATCCTGAATCAACCAAATCTCATCTTTTTCCCTATTAACTTCGCCTATTTCACTCTGCAAACAAGCCACAATGGCAAACAGCCAAAACATTGATGGAATAACGCATCATAAGATACATCCACAGGCAGTCGAGATAAATAATACAAAGCTGTATGCTTGCAGCCCCCAAAAGCCCTGCCGATATAAATAATGTTACTAATTTAATTTGAGCTGTCGGTCGAATGTTGGTGCTGCTTGCACTGCAGGCTTCGGCAGGCAGATTGCTGTGCATTGTCAGGGGCTGTTGGCGAGGGTAACTTAAAAAACAAAACTTAAAATTAATATACTATGTTTATCTATTTTGCTTTGGTGTGTCACCAAAAAAATTAATGGTGCCACTGGCCACAATGCCATTCAATACACAGCAGTGAGCGGCTTTGAGCGCAACTGTGTATACCCTTTGTCTCGTTTGAGCAAATAGAAATTGTGCTATCATTTTAATTCGGATTATGGTGTTTTTGTATAAATGGTACACAAATTTACCTGGTCCGATATAAAATATCAAACTTAAATTTTCATGTGTCATTAGACACACCCTAATTATATCATTTATATATATATATATAAATAGATATATATATATATATTGTCTGCGGTCGGGGTCGTGGTCGAGAACGACCCACTAAGGTGGGTGAAAGCTGCGTCGTCTCCCCCAACCCTCCCGGAATTGTAGGCGCGTCGCTCGTGGAAACGCCGCGAGCCGGTGGGTCGTAACCGCCGTGAACGCCAATACCCGACGGCGTGGTTGTAGGGTATTTGTCTAGAATCAATGGACTAAGTACCATGGTCTCGCTACCGGGGGATCCACCTCAGACTCCTGTCTGAAACGGTAATCATCTACTGGCAGCGGTAAAAAACACTACCGACTACCACTCTGCTGCCCACCCACTTTCCCGCTCGATGCATCGAGCAGCCTGCCAGGACGTCCTGTACAATTTGTCTGATTTACCTTGGGATAAACCCTCACCAAACTCAGATCCGAACCAATCGCTGGACCAATGCAAGAAGGACGAAACGGACTGGGAAAAATTTCATGTGATGATTGATTTACAGTAAATGAAGACACAAAGCAAGACCTAACTTGCGAATATGCAAGCAGGAAGATTAACAATGTCAAAAACACTTATCAGTTCCCTTAAAGACGGGCAACCAGAAACACACACAAATGAAAATAAACCAAGTTCTTTATTGGACCCTCCAGCAGAAGAGACGCTGGGGCAGAGTCCCGCTGGTACCTGACGCGAGGAAGTGGTGGTGCTTGCGGATGCGGCACCTGGCAAAGGTCGTTGGTGGTTCCCAGTCACACTGTGGACCGTGGTTCGTGGCGGAGCTCAGGTGGTGAAATTGCTGGTCCACGGAGGGGTCAGGTCGCTCTTTCCTTTCTGGAGAGGGCCAGCAGAGACCACGTTCACGCCTCAGACCTTCTGCATCAACCCTACGTCAAAAGAACGCAGCTGCTCACAACACCCCTGAAACTGCCGAACAACCTCCGTAACAACCCCTTCGTAAAACCCTCGAGCACCCCAAAAACCACCGCTCAGAGAGTGCTCGAATTAATGGACCTCCCTCAACGGGGCGGGCTCGCTTCGAAACAGACTCACTCCCCGCCTGATTGGGCAGGCTCCATGGACTCACCTTCCTGGGCGGGGTTTCAGCCCTGCCAGGAAACCACCCACTCTTCACGGCGGTTCGTACTGTCGATGCAACAGTACAATTGCAAAAGGTCATCCCGTGAAAGTTAACAAACGTTGTGGGAGCCGAGAAACGAACCGCGAGATCTTGCCCTGGCAATAAGGGTGTGAGAAAGGCACTGTGGTGGTGATCGTGAGGGCCGGGGTCATGCAGCATGGGATTTGTTTAGATTGTTTGATGTAATAACATAGACTAAAAGAATCGCAAGCATGCCTTTGATTCCACAACAAAAGAAAGGGGATCTGATCACACAAACTAATGACATAACTGACTCTTTGGACATTGATGCTTGAATCAAGGTTCCAGAACCGAACAATATATACAGTTTATATTAATATATTATATTTCTAGCGGGGTATGCCTTACACCTGTGTTTCGTGTGTAACGCTACGAACCGTGCTCCCCAATTGTCTTGGTCGCTCAACCTGCACTTGCTTTTTTTTTTTTTATTTTTTTTTATTTCATCTATTTAGTATTTATTTCCGGATGATTCCGCTGTCTGTGGATTCTGGTGTGTTGGCTTCGATGTCCGTGGCACACAAAAATTACCATGCTCCCCTGTCTCCGTCCACTCACCTGCCACTTTTTCAATTTTTCATTATTTATACAATATTTTTCAATTATGAATGTTGTCTGAAGATCTCCGTATTTTCCAGGGGCGGGCTTCGATGTCCATCGGCATGCAAAATTTCACTTCTAACTCATCCGGAAGTACCGAATCTTAAATACATCGTAGTCGTGAGTCAGTGGTTCAAAGTATAAAACATACATATGTTTATATATACAGTAATATATATAAATAGATATATATTATATAACAAATATATAACAACACTATCACACACACACACACACACACACACACACACACACACAACAAATAAAAGGAGCGTGTTTGTCTGTCTGCTTGTAGTGTATAACTTGGAACCGGATTAACGGCACTCAATCAGTCCAACAACGGTTGATTAGGGACTGAAGTTTGTGACAAAAATATTAAAATATATGGGTCAACGAAATAGGTGACCCTATTGGTCAGTAAATCTGTCCTTTGTTTGATGTTTGTTGGATGTTCTGTTTGTTTCTCATCAGAGATTGGGTCAGTCAAACGTGGGAGGATTTGACCAAACTCGGGTGTCAGGACATCTTATGACCTACGGCTTTGAATTGTGAATGGTTCGAGGGATGCCTTGGTCCCTAGCAACAACTGAAAAACCTTCAAAATGACGTCACGAAAATCAAATCTCGAAAGCCATTATCCATTAAGGCATGAAAATTGGCAGGAATGCCACAGGTGATGCCTATCAAAATATCCGGTTTCTGTGATATATGGAATACTTTCCCCGGCAGCAGCCCACAATTAGGGTAATGCCGCGAAAAATTGCCGAAATTGAAGGCCCCTAGCGACCAGGTGATGATCGATACGAATGAACTTGCAGGTCAATGACTCAAGAGTACTACAACTTGCCTCAGGACATCTTGAGATTTCGCTAGGTCAGGTGTTAAAGGTAATTAGTGCAAAAATGATAATATCGAGAGCATGAGTGCCCTCCGAACACCCTCCTAGGGTTATGTCGGATGGTCAATGAAAATTCACAACTCACGTCTGGATTACATTGTGCACAAATGATCGAGCCGATTTATCGATTTAAACTTTTTTCACCCACGCACCCTCCCTCGAACTCTGGGGATTCGATTTCAACCGCATTTCGGTACTTTCATTAAATGGATACCAGTAGTGTCAAGTAATGGAACTGGATAGATTTGATATGTCCATAATCTAAGGTGATCCCTATCCGCTATATGACTCCATTTGCTTTATATCTTATAGTTTTTCCATGCTCCGCGACCCACGCGCTACCCGTTGTAATATATATATATATAAATTTGTTTAATGGGTACATGGGCACACGAGGCGAAATTCAAATGCCAACTGCGACGCTGGTTATCCCGCACTTCTCTGCCTATTGATTAGCCATCACAAAAAGTTGGTATTCCGTGTGAAGCGACGGTCATATATGCTAGTATTCAACTGAAGAGCCGAGTCGTGACTAAGACGACTTGACGTCATGTTCATCAAATTAATACACCAACAATCCATACAAACTAAAGAGGGATCCGAAGTCCTCAAAGCTTTGCAGACTGAGATAAACATACAGATCTAATAATATGAAACTCTTTCAACCTCACTGACGACGACTGATTCATGCCTGTATTAAAGAATCGTAAATGGTATTGCACTATTTTTATGCCTTCGCTGACAAAGTCGCCCCAGGTATATGACTTTGTTGTCCATCTGTCCTAACTATGGAAGTATAAATGTACATCATCCATGCAATTTTCTCTGTTTTTTTTTCTGCAACGTGTCTGATTGACATGAAATTTCACATCCACCGTGACTATCATGTAGAATGTTTACCTGAAATTATGACATCATAGTCACGTTGTGTGGGCAGCCAATGTGGAAAAAAAGGAAAAACTTTGGACTCTGTTCACCAAAAACGCTGCAATTGAAAAAAGTTGAAAGTTGGCACATGGAAGTACTGCGCATGAGAAACAAGTAAGATTTTTTTGAGGATGTCCATATGTGCTTCATCATTGAACATCATATGCCATACTCAAAACGTTTTTAATCGATCAGTAATGACATAATTTTTTGATGGGTCATCTAGGGCTAAATCGTATGGGCGGGAAACTAATGATGAAGTTCAGCCGTGGATTTAGCAGCCATTTTTTTTTAAAAACATGAAACCTCAAAAATCTCTCTGAAACGGCTGAACAGATCGAGGCCAAACTTACAGTAGAATAGTCCTTGCCCAGACCAAAAGTACATGCTCCGGCGGGAGGAGTAATTCTCATTATGAATTTCCCATTAGACAAATGTCTCAAGTCGTCAGAAAAGGTTGATATGACATCTGAAGAAGGTAGCTTTAAGTGCCCGGAGGCGCCACTTTGAAACCACCCAGCGCGAAAATGCATTTGTGGGTAATTTTGTTGCCGTTATCTGGAGTTCTATACTAGCTATCGACGTGCGGTTGACCGCTAATCTACGTCCGATTGTAACCGTCTAAATAAACCAAATAATTAAAGTTTTTTGTTATAGATTATTATAATAAAAATAATTATGGGACAAAAAATTCACTAATTTTTAATATTTTTCAAATTAAATCTTGTAACTGTTTTAGTGAAACACACTGGTCATGATTGCCAAATTATGCATTCTGCTACACGTCATATCTGCTGTAAAATAAATCAAAAAATACAACATATAATTTTTTATGAGTGTACAAATAATAATATGAGAGGCGCCGAAAATTACTTAGGCCGCCGCTGTATACTATTTCTGACGATACTCAGTTAGGCCAAAGTCGTACGAGACTATTTGACACGCAATGAATTTCTAATAAGCAGGCGAAACTGTTACATCGGAAATCTGCACTTTGGCGGCATCCTTCGGTTTCAAAATGCCGCCATTTATATTAATTTTTCGCGCTGGTGGTTTCAAAAGATGGCGTCATGCCGGGCACTAAAGCTACGTTCTCAGATGCCATATGCATTTTGAAACCTGAGATATTGCCCACCAAACATGTTCTCTGACTTGATGAGTATTCTATGAATCTGGCGAGCTTTCGGCTATCACAGTAATCTACGCTCGTCTTTTGTTTTTCAGCTGAGATGGCGTGTGAGGCGAAACGGGTGAAGCCTTGAACCTGAGTCCGAACGTGCAATCAATTTGCAGCAAGCTCAAGCGCCACTCTCGAACTTCAGCAAGCAAGCTGCAACAGTTCTTGGAAGACATTGTGCGACGCAGCCAGGTTAGAAACTTTATCCAATTATAAAGTCTAGTCCAGAAGGGCAGTTGAACTTCCTAGATTCAATATTGTCGATAGGCTTGTAGATCAGACTTACTCACACAAAACACCTAGCAATTTTTGACAATCCAGCTAGAAGTTCTCATTGATCTGGCGATGCGGTGGCGAACGGCCGACCACCCATCACGGAAAGAGACCGGATCAACCTTCAGGTCTATCGATGCTAATGAATCCTGAGTGGTGGCGGAACATCGCTCGTGTCAACGGATCAAGCGTCCAACAAGTCGCATGTCGTGTTTGCCGCCCAAACTCCATCGTCAGCATCCAAAGCAAATAAGAAGCGATGCTATCCCGTCTACCAGCGATTTACTTCCAATATCAGCGGCAGGAAAATGAGAGGGCCACTGCATCAAGCCAGCAGATCTTCTGACACTTTTTGCAGCGTGCTGAAAATTCGTAAAGGAAGGTCGTACCCTGAAAACAATTGTCTCGGCTGTTGAGCCTGAGCAGATAAGAAATAAAGAGATGCTGCGACGTGCGCATGATGAGAGAGTTTTTGGCATTGACTACACGAGATATGGTGCAGCGAGGCTCACTACCAAGTCACCTGCTAATAGAAACTACGACACCGGTCCCCAAAACCTCAAGTAGATAACGACATTGAGAGAATATCGAGCAACAAGAATGATACGATTCTATTCTATTTCATTCGCACTGATTTGTTCTTGAACACCGAGGAATAGTTCCACTCGTTGATGTTGAACAGAAACACTTGTCTTCAGATCAGTGTTCAGCTTCATGTTACGTGACTCTCATTCAAGAAGAATCTGCAACACACATTACAAAAGAGAGTTTGGAGATCGCTCATCTTCTCAATGTGAAAACCGTGTATACTTGATGCGATAATGACAAAGCGAAGAGATAGCTGCAGAGTGTCGTAAACCGAAATCAGAACTGAAAGCAGTTGAACGAACGGCACGATGACAGTACATTGTGCGTGAGCAGCTACTGTCACTGCGACACGAAGATTCAAAGATTGGCTCATTACAATGAAAGTTGGCCGCTTCAGCCAGAGACTTCACTTCAGATTACGTGAAGATACCACATTCTCTTACGTGTATTTCTGCATACTTTGATTTCCGCGGAGTGGGGATAGCTTCTGCTGCATGCCGACACACTGGTGTCGATGGCTCAGATATATCAACTGCTGTCACCGGGGCACCATCAGAAACACTCGGGAAGCAGTCTACTTCGTGGGTCATCAAACGCTCAGCGGGTAATACAGAGGTCATCAGAATACTTGAATTCGACTCGGGCACGGGATGTTCGGACAACCGTTCGGAAGAAATGAGACAGCGCTATCAATAGACAAATTAAGCAAGTGTGGAGAAAGATACAGTATCCACTTTCCGTCAATGTGCACCATTCGGTCCGACGTCATTAGCACCTTCGATAACATCCCGCAGCTAGAGGAATCGCTGAGTGGGCGAACAATCGGATCGCGTCGTCGGTAATCATCGTCCAATCCGAAGTGCAGTCGTGTTTGCCAGCCCAACGCTCCATCTTCAGCAATCCAAAGAGAATAAGAAGCGATCTTCCCGTTCTACCTAGGATTACTTCCCATTATCAGCGCAGGAAACGAGAGAGCCACTGCAATCAAGCCAGTCAGATCTTTTGACACTGCTTGCAGGGCAATCATCGACTTGCGCAGCGGAAAATCAACGTATGGATTATGACTCAGATGCTGGAACCATGCGCCGAGACATCAGCTTCGTGGACTGGTTCACATCATGACTAGGATCATGTCAGGTGACGGAAGAATGTAGTTGGCTACCTGCTCGACTATTAAACGCGCCCTGCCACAGATATGGCAACAGTGCAAGAAAATCATCCAGAGACTCAACATCATGTCACACTTCAGCTTGAGCGTATACCCCGGTGGGTGCTAGACCAGGCAACTATTGCAAGGCGACCGAAATAGCATGAAAGATTTCGGATTCAGGATATGGAAGAAATCGTGCTCATGTGGGGAACTTCCAATACAATCTGTAACTTCATGCTAGATTGGGAAAATGTTTGGAGATGCGCCTCGGGATGTAGCTGTTGAGTCAGGAGTCATCGCTGAAAGTTCATCAACAGGTTCTGGAAGGCAAGCAAGACAACCGTGCTGTGCGACTCCAAAGTGATGTACGAGGACTAATGCGCCTCATTTGGAATGGGGGGGGGGGCTTCCAGGGCTGGATAGAAGCATATCCTGACAAAGGAACCCAGATTCGAGCATTGACCTCAACATTCGTAAGCATAAGGATGAATGTTTGCCACGGACTCTCGCTGCTGGCCTCGATGGCAGTGTACAGATCTTTGACATGTTTCGCGAATACCTACAATTTCTTGTGAACCAAATCATGGAGACCTGGCTCGCTTCTGGATTGATGGTATAGTGATATGATAGAACCCTCTGGGTTGATCTGCGGATAAGAAGGCGCGACTGGATGCTCACTTGGCTTGTGTCAGAGGCTGATCCTTGGTGCTTCGCAATGAACAAGTGAATATGCTAGATATTACCAGTGTACTAGCACAGATGACGCAACTCACGAAACTCCCCGAGTTGTACAGGCATTTCATAGCAAGGCTCTCCTCCGTACAGTACAGCCAGGAATCCATTTGCCAGAATCGCTGTTGCCAGACAACAGAAGAAACAGTCAACAAAGTATGCACAATACAGCTGGAGGAACACGAGGTTTAGTCTGAACAAGGGGCTGTGTCACCGATACTATCTAAACTGCAGAACATCGGGCTGCTGCACTGAGGCAACTGCGAGAAGAAATCCTTGTGAATGGCCAGCGGACACATCTTCGCCCAGCACCTGACTTGTCATGTTTCGCATCAAAACGTGATGATCTTGCGCACAGCTACTGTGATTTACTGGAAAATGACTGGTCCAATCCTATTTCGCTGATGATCCTCATGTTTCTTCAGTAAATCTACGGAGTGCTGCGAGGGAGACGTTTCCTAAGATCTACTCAACGCCATGCAAAAGGGGAAGAGGCATACCAAGGCTCTCAAGAAACAACGTCTGAAGAGGGAACTGGCTTCTATGACACGTGATAGAAAGCAAACTGAAGGACATTCTTGTAAGATCAAGCAGAAAAGTTGTGAGCGGCACCAAACCAAGGAGAATGTCCCTGGGAGAGCGACCGACCAACCTGCTTTGCCACCAATGAATACCATCGCAAAAAGGAAGAACCTCGACAGCACTTGTCCTTTGTCACCCATTAGGGCGGCGTTACCAATGGTCTTTGGCAAACGCTTATGGGTCAATGAAGAAACAAACAAAAGCGCAACTTGCGAAACACATGAAGGTCTGTGGAACCAGGCCGAGAATATGACAAGTCAAAATGCAACAATAATCGATGCGATGGCTCCTAACAAAAGATGAATGGCGAGAACGACACGTTCGAAGAACTATCTGAACCGCATCCTGCTGCAGCGCTCACACCCGCTGGTCAAGGCCAGTCAGCGCATCGATGTTGTCTTTGACACATACCAAAGGAATCCATACAAATCAGCTGAACGTGTGACACGCGTTCAAATGAAGGCATCAGTTTCAGCGTGATCAGACCTCGCACACAAAATCAAAGAACTTGAGGCGACTCCTTCTTGCAGGAAGACAAAGGAGAAACTGATTGTAGTTCTGCGGAGTCGTGGAAAACATGAAGATATCGGGAAAGCTAGGGCAACAGACACGTTGCACCTGGTGATAAATGTCTGTACTGACTTGACCGCACAGGTGAAGTGGTGCAAGCACTCGAATGTAGCCCACGAAGGAAGCAGACACGCAGATGTTTCTCCACGCAAAGCATCCGCCGGCTACCCACTACAAGACGATCATCTTAGTGGAGAATGACACCGACGTTCGAATGATCAGTCTCTCTGAGCAGAACCATCGATATCAGCTTATCATCAACGAGGAACAAAGGTTCGAGTCAGAATGAACGACCGTTGGAAAGTTGGCTGCGTATTGGGTGTGAGTTCTGCATCTGCATTGCGGGCTCATGCACTGAGCGGGTGTGACACTGTGAGTGCTCCTGGCTACCACAGGAAAGATAGAAGCTTTGAAGCTTTGTGCAAGCGAATGATCTGTATCTCCAAGCATTCACAATCTGGATCTTCGTGAATTACCAACAAAGTTCTTCAATAGCATCAGCGCCTTCACGTGTCAGCTGTTACGCCAGAAACACCAAGATCGTCGGTGTAATTCGCTCCGTTACACAATGTCTCTGTGCAAAGAAGCGCCCAGAATCGAATCTGGACAATTGCCCGCCTTGTGAAGACTCCTTGATGCAGCATACGCTTAGGCCACTATCAGGCGGCTATCTGCGACGCAGCTCTTGAAAAACCTGCCAGCCGTCCCAGCACCATCCAGCAGGAAATGGCTGGGAACTCGATGATGGCGGTTCGCATCACAATCCGAATGGATTGTCGGGTCTACCGCTCCAATGTCGTCTTGAATCTCATCTCAGCACATGCAGAAGGATGTGTACCGCAGATGCATCCTGCATACTGAATGGGTTAAGTGCACTGTGTGTATGTAAGCGCAGGATGCTCCAACATGGTGCAGGAAGATGCTATCTGGGACTCAGGATGCCAATGACTCTGAGAGCAACTCTGATGATTAACTTTGTGTGCCTGTATATTGTATAACATATGTTGTTGTCTATTAATATGGTAGGCTTAATTACTTAATTCTTTAGAAAGAATAACAGGTTTAAGCAAAAAATGCATAAATTCGGAAGATCATACCGGTGATATGTGACTAAAACAGAACATGTTAAATGATAAAAATGTCGAAACTATAAGATATGTTGTCAAAAAATGGATGTTTTTATATATCTTATCTATAACAAAATGGGCCAAGATGGCCGCCAAAGCGCAGATTCCCATGAAACACATTCTCGACATGCTTATAGAAATCTGTATGGTGTCAAATCATCTCCGTACGCTTTTTCTAAACGAGTTATCGTCTAGAATAGATAATGACCCCGGGGCCTAATATAAGAATTTCGGTCTCTTTACATATGATTTTGTACACTCGTAGTGAATTATATGTTGTATTTTTTAGTATTTTTGCAGACAGATGAACGGTGTAGCAGAATGCATAATTTTGAAATCATACCAAGTGTTGTTTCACAAAAAAAAGTACAAGTTAATGCAAAAATATAATAAATATATGATTTTTTTGTCGATAATTGTTTTTTATGATACATAATCTATAACAAAATACTTCATATTATTTTTATTTAGACGGTACAGATCGGACGTATATTTAGTCGTCAACGCACGTCGATAGCTAGTATAGACTCCAATACACGTGCAACAATGTACCCACCAAATGGGCATTTTCGCGCTGGTGGTTTCAAAAGATGGCGGCCATCCGGGATAAGCTACCGTTCTCAGATGTCCATCAGCATTTTCTGAAAGCTGAGATATTGCCTAATGGAAAATCATAATGAGAATTACCCCCCGCCGGAGCATTCACTTCAAAATATTGCGGTTGGCTCAGGACTAGAATGCCTCTCCATCAGAAACAAAAACGTTCTCCCACCTATGATGTCATAAGTCACATGTTAGGCAGCTATGATTTCTTTTGAAGAATAAACTTTCAAAAACTTCCTCTCCAGAACATCATGACAGATCAGGAGAAACTTCACCCACATGTTCTCCAAGCCTTGGGATACCAGGAGTTCACGAATAATAATAGGTCACATGGTCTGGCAGCCATATTTGATTTAACAAATATCAAAAAAAATTATTTCTCTTGAACCGCTTCTTCAATCAACATACACGTTACAATTATGATCCAGTAATCATGGGGAAATATATATTTAATTTCAGCCTGATCATATGCATGCCTCGCAGCCAAAATTATTAATATTTGAATCTGGTTCAGGAATTTAATCAAACTGGTATAGTATGTAAATGATGTAATAATGTGGGCAGAGGCATATCTTGCGACAATGTGATGTCGAAGAATGTCCTTCTCGTTTATATATAGCTAAGTCAAGTGATGGTCGTATAATGAAGAAGATCATACAAAAAGGGGAAAATCAAATAAATTGCATGTTTTCAGCGAGTGAGCCTCACCTGAGGGTCCGCATGCATGACAACGCGAGGCCAAACGCAGGCCAGTAGGGTTGAACTTTTTCAAGTCGATCAATGTATTCAGTGACAGAGCGAATACTTTTGCCATGTATGGCTGTGGCTTGGAACAAGAACCAAGCTCACCAAGTGGCTTATACACTCAAGCCAAGCACTCCAACAAAAAGGTTGATAAGGAAAGGCTGGCTTGGCAAGCGATTAGCGATCGCTAATCAGTCGTATAAACACCATGCACCTGGAGATGCCGAAACTGTCAAGCAATGGCTGAATTGGACAAATTAACATTTTATTTCAGCAGCGAGACCTGCTGATAATTCAATCCGGGTTTACATTTTGATATTCGGCTAAGATTAAAAGATTCTAGACGTTATGGCATGTGCGGAAATGAAATAAAGCCACGAATGCTGGCGTCTCAGGGTGTATAACATTGCAATGTATACAGCATTTGTAGCTATTAAATCAGGCATCGATTATATGCGTGAGGAAAGTGAAAAAAAAAAGAAAAAAAACTTATAGTTAAGAAACCATTGCGGCCGTACCAAGTCACGGCCTTATTGAGCAGGCCAAAAAAACAAGGCGACCAAGACCCCAGCGAGGAACAGTGAGGTGACCAAGGAATAAGCCGAGATAAAGGATATTACATTAGGTAAAGGGCTTATCTTGGGAGCCTTTCATGGTTGTTTATGCAGCTTTATCAGCTCGAAGAGCATGGGAGGAGTCAATTATTTATATAATCCTAGCACTGGGTTTATTTGATTAGGTTAGAGCTAATTGGTGCTCCCATTCACAGGTAGAGAGATGTGGTGGGTATTTGTTTTCATTTTTATGTTGACGCTGTTCTCACATTTAAACCGGTTACATGCTTGGGAGCCTCATTGTATGCATTTCAGTCTGCAACTGTTGCTGATGATTGCCAACAAGCGATGAAACTGGTCCGGCAGCTGAGAGTGTGTGTAGAATTGGGATTCTCTGTGTGTACTATTTGTGAATGTCTTTATAGCTGTGGAGGAACTCTAGAAAGGTTGAAACGCAAAGGCTTACTTGGGTTGCCTTTCATGGTTGCTTATGCAGCTTTTTCAGCTGGAAGAGCATGGAGGGAGTATATATATATATATATATAATATATATATATATATATATATATATATATATACAACATAACAGTATATCATATTAATATATACATATATATACACTATATGCATAAATATATGTACATAATATACAATATATATATATATATGAGATATAATAAATATAATATATATAAATAAATATATCACTCAACCAGGACTCACACAAGACCTCATCACTTACACAGTAACAGCCCACTGAGCTATTGCTACGGGAAATCCTCAGAAATTTCTCACACGAACACTGCAAGCTATGTTAATGCCCATGTCTTACCTGCCTGTGATGCAGACCCCATGTATGTGTGTAGGGTATTAGAAATAAACCTCATATGGAAATTTAATAAACAGAATAAATTCCGGTGTGGGCTCGTGTGAAAAAAATCTGACAACCCAGGACTCAAACCCAAGGACCTCAATCACTTATGTAGTAACATCCAACTGAGCCTTGAGTCTTCAGATAGCCTCAGAAATGTGACACTAAGCTACTTATAATGGCTGACACTGCAAGCTTTTATATAATTGTTGACATCTTACATATATGCTAGCCATTCCAATAAGCCTACTTTGTCGGTGCCCAATCTGTCCACTCTTGTTATTTACTTCTCCCAGTTGATGGTGTACTGTATATCTGTTGATATTTCACTTTATATTTTTAGTTGTTATTTTTTTGCAACATTTACTGAACTTTATGAAAAAGTTCAGTCACATAACTTTGGGTTTCACTATCAACCATGCTTTCTTGGGCAACCCACATTTTAAAGTTGGCCTCCAAGCCAGTCCGCCAACTGGGCATTAATATCGTACAAAGTCTTCTTGGCACACCTGAACACTTATCCACCTACAAGGCCTCATCCACAATTTGATGCAGTAGTGCTCTCCCATCTGGACTGGCACCGCCTCCCTCACCTTGCCTCAGCTTGTCGTCATACAAGCAAAGAATCCCTGTGATGAAGCCGACTCAATGGGCCTATCACTTTCTTCTACCACCTCCTTTCTCGTAATTGCGTACCTCTGCCTTTCCAATGCTTTGGCTCCCCAGGTTTCTGCAGAGCACACGCAGTCCACCAGCAACCCCTTCTGAATGAAACTCCCAAAATCCAGCAACACTGCTCACTCCATTCATTTATTTATTTTTCCCCCCACTTGTGGAACAAACTTCTACATTCTTCAATTTCATTCTTCCCTCAAAATCTTCAAAGAAGTTGTTCATTACCCATCTCAGATCATCCCTCATCGAAAACGCATAATCTTTCCTACCCCATAATCCCACCCCCTCCAACTCAGGCCCACATCCTTCCAAATGTCAATTTTCCTTCCCTATGAGTGCTTCTGAATCCATTTTGTATACAAACTGCATCCTACCATAGCCCTCATTTCCTCTCATCCTGATTATATCTGTCTATTTGTCCCTTGGCCCTGCTGTTGTGTTTCCCCTATATTGCTGCTGTTCCTTTGTTGTGTTACATATTGATCTTTCTTGTGTCTATCTCTTCCATGAGCCTGCACTTTGTAAAAAAAAAATGGGGCTGCAGTGTGTGTGTGTGGTGTGTGTGTGGTGTGGTGTGTGGTGTGTGGTGTGGATGTGTCTGTGTATGTGGAGAAACATGAGCTGCTAGACAGCAACTGCCTGCCCACTGGATTTGGTGTACCAGGGCTGAGAGAATGGATAAGACAGCCACAGATGGGAGTGAATAAACCGGTGCATGACAGAGTCAGCTTAACCTTGAATGAAGCCAAAATTTCTGCTGATAAGCATGTTTTTTGATGGATATTTATGATGAGGTTCAAGAGCAGTAGCATTTAGCAAATCAAGCACCTAATCAGGGAATATAACTGATAGCATGATATTGCAAAGTTTATCTGGATGACGATGTTGTTCACAGCATCCCAGATAAATATTAGCATGGTAGAAACCTGACTCCTCTCTTGTTGTGTTACATATTGTCATGGGGATTAAGAACAAAGAGTGATCAAAGAAAGTGACTCAGGTGTCTTATGTTTTTGACCACTCAGAAATGGATCGAGTTGATCAAACAAAGATTGCGAAGAAGTATGTTTGAGAAATAAAGTGTCACTTTCTTGATCACACTTTATTGTTAACCCCATGACGGTCAATTTTCCACGATGCTAATATTTATCTGGGATTGGCGGTGGAATAAACACATGCTCTTATTTTGGCTCTGACAAAGGGGAATGCTAACATATCAGCCATACCTCTTTTTATATGGCAGTAAATACTTTTGAAGTTGATAAAATCCATTGTTTTATTTGTCCACCAACAACAGACTGAAGGAGATTAGTACTTCATTGTTGTTTTGCTGAACTCTACAAAAACGAGAAAGGCTATCCTGGGTTGCATTCAAATGAAGCTAAGCAAGAAATAGATAAAGCAACTTACAGTTTTACTGTGTTTTTTCATTTATTTTACAAGGCAGACAGGAAACAACTTACTTATCATCAAGCTTTCTGGCACTGAGATGAAGCTCACATAATCACTGTTTCCTGAATACTCTTCACTGACACGCATATGTTCAACCCAAAGAGTACAGATGAGATGCTATTTCATTGTGAATCCAGTTTTACCTGCAAATCCACTAATCCTCTAGAAATAAACAGAAAAAAAGGATAAGGCAGCCTTTAGGTTTCCAATGTAACAAGTCAAGAGTCAAAAAGTAAAAGTAAGACATATCAATGATTGTACAAAATCAAAGCAATGCATCAAAACATGAACAGCTTTGAGTTAGAAAAATTTCAAATGAACTGTTTATCAACTCTCAGTGTTGAGGATGACTTGTGGGTTCAGTGCATGCGGCATTTATATTTTAGTCTGTAGCAATATTTTATTTCTGAATATAGTGAGAGAACATCATTTCAAATTATTCATAATCTTTCACTTATTGGAAAATAATTTGTATGAAATTGTTTGTGTGTAGTCTATATTGCGAGTCTGACATTGGTCTTTGGGACGATGTATTTTTGTCCATCTTTCTTGTGTTTTCCCAAACAAGGCAAATGTGTCCAAGAGCCGCGTCCTAAAGTTTTGTCTTCACCAGAAGAAGAAGAACAAGAACAAGAAGAGGAAGAAGAGGAAGAAGAAGAAAAAAACCACCACAACAACTTCCGATATTTCGTCCGTGCCTGTGGAGCCAATAGCGAGACCCGTCTGGACGATCGCGTTAATGACGAGAAAATAGTGTATTTACGAAATTACAATACTTTAAATGGAATAATCTTTAAATAGTAACGTGAATCTTTCGAAACTTTAAAAGCAAAAGTCTATATATTTAAAAGTTCATGATAAACGCTCTCAAAAGGCACCCTCATGTGAGGATGTGTACAGGTGCTTAGTATTTAAGGAATCCGGATCCTGTATATAAAGAGCCGAGTCCTAAAGGTTTTGTCTTCACAACAAGAAGAACAAGAAGAACCAAGAAGACAGAACAATGCCGAGCTCTTAGAGCCGCGTCTCGCTAAAAAATCTGTGAGAGTGTGACGACATAGCATGTAAATGTGTTACAGGCAAGCCATGTGAGCTTTACCCTAACACTGCATGGGGGAGAGTGTGAACTCAGTCTTTCATGTGCTGAGCATGAAGGTGAATCTGATATCCAAACTCCAAAGTTCTTTGATTATTGATGTCCAAACTAGCAGGTGTGTGTTGTCAAAATTTACATTCATTTACAAGATAAAGGACCAAGTATATACAAATTGGACAGCACAGCACGAGATACACACAAACACAATATACATGTCACTCGGCTCTTTTTCCCTTCCTCCTTGTAACTCCACACGACAACATATACAGTAAATATTATATTAATATATATATATATATATATATATGTATGTAGTTGTCAAACACAAAACGGTACACCGATAGCGCAAATTTTAGGGCCACCTTACTCACCATTCTCCTGTGATGTGCAGTATTCAAGTTTCGTTCAAATCGGCAACGAAAAAATTATTAAAAATCAATTCCGCATCATCAAGTAACTCGTAGAGAATTTGATCAATGCAAAACTCAGCGGTATATAGTTCGCTGGAGCTATCTTGTTTTTTTTCTTGAAATGATTTATTTTAAAATCTAAACATTTCGTAGACAAAGAACGATTTATTTTAAGCATAAAATAAATATCGTCATTTGATCTCATATTTCCGTGTTCGTTAATAAATAAAAATTTTGGTTAGAAGATTACATGCCACAATTTCTTCAACTTTCTTTTCTCCATTTTTTTTTCACATTGACAGCAATATCCTTATCGTTCAAATCAGACCGAAAAAATTATTAAAAAATCAATTCTCGATTCAGTCAAGTACTCTTCGGGAGAATTTGATCAATGCAAACAACCTCAGTGGTATAAATTTGCTGGGAGCTATCTTTTTCTTTTTTATGCCTCCACACCAAAGGGTGCGCGAGGCATTATGTTTTAAATGCCTCTCTGCACCAAGGGTGCCGGAGGCATTATGTTTTTATGCCTCCTCATCCAAAGGGTGCCGGAGGCATTATGTTTCCGGGTTGTCCATCCGTCCGTCCGTCCGTCATCCATCCTTCGTCATTTTTCGTTTACGAGCGATAACTCAAGAAAGCAAATTGTAAATTTCATCAAACTTGGTAAAAAGGTAAAGTAGGACAGGGCAATTAAGTGATTAGATTTTGGGGCCAGAATGTGATAAAGGTCAAGGTCAAAGGTCAAGGTGAAACTCTGAAATTTTACTCTTTACGCCCTAACTCAAGAAATATTGGACAGAATTTCATCAAACTTGGTACAAAGGTAAAGTTAGACAGCTCAATTAACTGAGTAGATTTTGGGCCAGATAGGATAAAGGTAAAGGGTCAAATATGTTAATACTCAAGTGTTTGTGTAGGAGAGCGGAGGCATACCCGTCGACTGCGCGCAGTCGAATTACTCTAGTTTTTTTTTTGAAATGATTCTTTTTTTCAACCGCTGTCAACAACGGGAACCAATGGGTTCATGGGTCTAGTCTAATATTAATAAAACTTAATCTTGTGTATATATATATATATATACATAAGTACGTATGTATGTATGTTGTTCCTGAAATACGCAAAACAGTAACAGGATAGCGCAAAATTTAGGGCCACATTACTCACTCATTCTCCTGCGGTGTGCAGTATCAAGTTCGTTCAAAATTGGGAAAGGAAAAAAAATATAAAAAAATCAATTCCCGATTCCGTCAAGTACTCTTCGGATTATTTGATCAATTGCAAACGCTCAGCGGTATAGTTCGCTGAGCTATCTTTTTTTTCTTGAAATGATTTTTTTCCTCAACCGCTGTCACAAGGGAATCAACGTGTTCACCGTCGTCTGGTAAATAATAAAATGATTCGTTTTTAAAAGTTTCTTTAAACCATTTCATTGGAGTGCTTTGCTTAGAGTGCTCCCACAGCTTGGATCTCAACAACTCCATGGTGATACCCGCGGCGTGGTTCCCATGGGTCACCTCCGGAGTTAGGAAGGCAAATAATTGGATGACTACAATGAGTAAAAAATATTTTCGTTGTTTCAAAGCAATAAATCGCCACATCTACGGCAGGATAGCCAAGAGTAACGCACTCAAAGCTGTTCAACGGGATTCAAACTCAGGTTAGCCATCGCTTTAAGCGTCTAACCTGGGTTGGGATCCCACCCGGCAGGGTGATTTATATGTGTGCGTGATGTCTCTCAGATGGACATTAAACTGAATGTTACATCTGCTGGAATTCCCTCTCTTTCCACCTCCTCTCTCTCTCTCCCTCCTCTCTCTCTTCTCCCACCTCCTCTCCCACCTCTCTCTCTCTCTCTCTCTCTCTCTCTCTCTCTCTCTCTCTCTCTCTCTCTCTCTCTCTCTCTCTCTCTCTTCCACCTCACTCTCTCGCACCTCTCTCTCCCACCTCTCTCTCTCCCTCCCCTATACCTCTCTCTACGCTTTCTCTCTCTCACTTCTCTCTCTCCCACCTCCCCTCTCTCTCCACCTCTCTCTCTCCCCACCTCTCTCTCCCCTATCCCTCTTACCCCTCTCTCTCTACCTCTCTATACTTCTCTCTACCTCTCTCAACCTCTCTCTACTCTCTCTACCTCTCTCAACCTCTTTCTCTCTCTAATCTCTCAACCTCTTTCTCTCTCTCTCTCACCTCTCTCACCGCTCTCCCTCTCTCACCGCTCCTCACTCTCTCTCCTTTCCCTCCTCCTGTTCTCTCCTTACCACCCTCCTCTCTCTCCTCCCCCTCCCTCCTGTCTCGTCCTTCCTCACCTCCTCCTCTCCTTCCCACCCTCTCTCTCCTTCCTCCCTCCTATCTCTCCTTCCTCACCCTATACTGTCTCTCCTTCTCATTCCCTCCTCTCTCTCCCTCCCCTCTCCCCCCTTAATATTCCTATCAGAGAAGCGATGGGTTGTATGTTGCGGATTTGGAAAACTATACACACTAACATTTCAGGTTCCTATATCTCAGTTATATGTAAGTATGGAGAGAGAGAGAGGAGGGAGAGAGAGAGAGAGGAGGTGGGAAAGAGAGGGAATTCCAGCAGATGTAACATTCAGTTTAATGTCCATCTGAGAGACATCACGCACACTGATAAATCACCCTGCCGGGTCGGGATCCAAACCCAGGTTAGACAGCTTAAAGCGAGTTGGCTAACCTGAGTTTGAATCCCGTTGAACAGCTTTGAGTGCGTACCTCTTGGCTATCCTGCCGTGATGTGGCGATTTATTGCTTTGAAACAACAGAAAATATTTTTTACTCATTGTAGTCATCCAATTTATTTTGCCTTCCTAACTCCGGAGGTGACCCCATGGGAACCACGCCGCGGTATCACCATGGAAGCTTGTTGAGATCAAAGCTTGTGGAGCACTCTAAGCAAGCACTCCAATGAAATGGTTGAAGAAACTTTTAAAAACGAATCATTTTATTATTTACCAGACGACCGGTGAACACGTTGAGTTCCCGTTGTGACAGCGGTTGAGGAAAAAAATCATTTCAAGAAAAAAAAGATAGCTCCAGCGAACTATACCGCTGAAGCTGTTTGCATTGATCAAATAATCCCGAAGAGTACTTGACTGAATCGGGAATTGATTTTTTAATATTTTTTTTCCTTTCCCAATTTGAACGAAACTTGATACTGCACACCGCAGGAGAATGGTGAGTAATGTGGCCCTAAAATTTTTGCGCT
>CM068962.1:55455056-55470755 GCA_035128595.1 Eptatretus atami
AGGCATAAAAACATAATGCCTCCGGCACCCTTGGTGCAGAGGCATAAAAACATAATGCCTCCGGCACCCTTGGTGTGGAGGCATAAAAAAGAAAAAGATAGCTCCAGCAAATTATACCACTGAGGTTGTTTGCATTGATAAAACTCCGAAGAGTACTTGACTGAATCGAGAATTGATTTTTTAATAATTTTTTTCTTTGTCTGATTGAACGAAAGGATATTGCATGTCAATGTTGAAAAAAAAAAGGAGAGAAAAGAAAGTTGAAGAAATTGTTGCTGTAATCTTCTAACCAAAATTTTATTTATAACGACACGAATATGAGATCAAAATGACGATATTTTTTTTATGCTTAAAAATAAATCGTTCTTTGTCTATACGAAATGTTTGAGATTTTAAAATAAATCATTTCAAGAAAAAAAACAAGATAGCTCCAGCGAACTATACCGCTGAGTTGTTTGCATTGATCAAATTCTCCCGAGTACTTGACTGAATCGGAATTGATTTTTAATAATTTTTCGTTGTTCCCGATTGAACGAAACTTGAACTGCACACCCAGGAGAATGGTGAGTAAGGTGGCCCTAAAATTTTCTGCGCTATCGTTGTACCGTTTTGGCTGCTATTTCAGGGAACATACAATACATATATTACATATATATATATATATATATATATATTTACTGTATATGTTGTCGTGTGGAGTTACAAGGAGGAATGGGAAAAAGAGCCAGTGACAGTGATATGTTGTTTTGTTGTATCTCGTGCTGTGCTGGTCCAATTTGTATATTACTTGTCCTTTATCTTGTAAATGAATGTAAATTTTGACAACACACACCTGCTGGTTGGACATCAATTAATCAAAGAACTTTGGAGTTTGGGATATCAGATTCACCTTCATGCTCAGCACATGAAAGACTGAGTTCACACTCTCCCCCATGCAGTGTTAGGTAAAGCTCACATGGCTTGCCTGTAACACATTTACATGCTATGCTGTCACACTCTCACAGTATTTTTAGCGAGACGCGGCTCTAAGAGCTCGGCATTGTTCTTCTTCTTGTTCTTCTTGTTCTTCTTGTTCTTCTTGTTCTTCTTGTTGTGAAGACAAAACCTTTAGGACTCTGCTCTTTTATATACAGGATCCGGATCTCCTTAAATACTAAACACCTGTACACATCCTCGCATTGAGGGTGCCTTTTGAGAGCGTCTATCATGAACTTTTAATATATTCGGCCATTTGCTTTAAAGTTTCGAAAAGATCACGTTACTATTTAAAGATTATTCCATTTAAAGTATTGTAATTTCGTAAATACACTATTTTCTCGTCATGAACGACGATCGTCCAGGACGGGTCTCGCTATTGGCTCCGTCAAGGCACGTGCCGAAATATCGGAAGTTGTTGTTGTTGGTTCTTTTTTTCTTCCTCTTCCTCTTCTTCCTCTTCTTGCTCTTGTTCTTCTTCTTCTGGTGAAGACAAAACCTTTAGGACGCGGCTCTTGGACACATTTGTCCTTGTTTGGGAAAACACAAGAAAGATGGACAAAAATACATCGTCCCAAAGACCAATGTCAGACTCGCAATATAGAACTACACAACAAACAATTTCATACAAATTATTTTCCAATAACGTGAAAGATTATGAATAATTTGAAATGATGTTCTCTCACTATATTCAGAAATAAAATATTGCATACAGACTAAAATATAAATGCCGCATGCACTGAACCCACAAGTCATCCCTCAACACTGAGAGTGATAAACAGTTCATTTGAAATTTTCTAACTCAAAAGCTGTTCATGTTTTGAATGCATTGCTTTGATTTTGTACAATCAATTGATATGTCTTACTTTTACTTTTTGACTCTTGACTTGTTACATTGGAAACCTAAAGGCTGCCTTATCCTTTTTTTCTGTTTATTTCTAGAGGATTAGTGGATTTGCAGGTAAAAACTGGATTCACAATGAAATAGCATCTCATCTGTACTCTTTGGGTTGAACATATGCAGGTGTCAGTGGAAGAGTTATCAGGAAACAGTGATTATGTGGAGCTTCATCTCAGTGCCAGAAAGCTTGATGATAAGGTAAGTTGTTTCATGTCTGCCTTGTAAAAAATAAATGAAAAAACACAGTAAAACTGTAAGTTGCTTTATCTATTTCTTGCTTAGCTTCATTTGAATTGCAACCCAGGATAGCCTTTTCTCGTTTTGTAGAGTTCAGCAAAAACAAACAATGAAGTACTAATCTCCTTCAGTCTGTGTTGGTGGACAAGATAAACAATGGATTTTATCAACTTCAAAAGTATTTACTGCCATATAAAAAGAGGTATGGCTGATATGTTGAGCATTCCCCTTTGTCAGAGCAAAATAAGAGCATGGTGTTATTCCACCAGCATCCCAGATAAATATTAGCATCGTGGAAAATCTGACCGTCATGGGGTTAACAATAAAGTGTGATCAAGAAAGTGACACTTTATTTCTCAAACATACTCTTCGCAAATCTTTGTTGATCAACTCGATCCATTTCTGAGTGGTCAAAAACATAAGACACCTGAGTCACTTTCTTGATCACTCTTTGTTCTTAACCCCATGACAATATGTAACACAACAAGAGAGGAGTCAGGTGTTCTACCATGCTAATATTTATCTGGGATGCTGGTGGAACAACATCGTCATCCAGATTAAACTTTGCAATATCATGCTATCAGTTATATTCCCTGAGTTGTGCTTGATTTGCTAAATGCTACTGCTCTTGAACCTCATCATAAATATCCATCAAAAAAACATGCTTATCAGCAGAAATTTTGGCTTCATTCAAGGTTAAGCTGACTCTGTCATGCACCGGTTTATCACATCCCATCTGTGGCTGTCTTATCCATTCTCTCAGCCCTGGTACACCAAATCCAGTGGGCAGGCAGTTGCTGTCTAGCAGCTCATGTTTCTCACACATACACAGACACACATACACACACCACACACACACACACACACACACACACTGCAGCCCCATATTTTTTTTTACAAAGTGCAGGCTCATGGAAGAGATAGAACACAGAAAAGATCAATATGTAACACAACAAAAGGAACAGCAGCAATATAGGGGAAACACCAACAGCAGGGCCAAGGGACAAAATAGACAGATATAATCAAGGGATGAGAGGAAGAATGAGGGCTATGGTAGGATGCAGTTTGTATACAAAATGGATTCAGAAGCACTCATAGGAAGGAAAAATTGACATTTTGGAAGGATGTGGGCCTGAGTTGGAGGAGGGGGTGGGTGATTAATTGGGGTAGGAAAGATTATGGTTTTCGATGAGGGATGATCTGAGATGGTAATGAACAACTGTCTTGAAGATTTTGAGGGAAGAATGAAATTGAAGAGAATGTAGAAGTTGGTTCCACAAGTGGGGAAAAATATAAATAAATGAGTGGAGGTGAGCAGTGTTGCTGGATTTTGGGAGTTTCATCAGAAGGGGGTTGCTGGTGGACTGCGTGTGCTCTGCAGAAACCTGGGGGAGCCAAAGCATGGAAAGGGCAGAGGACGCAATACGAGAAAGGAGGTGGTAGAAGAAAGTGATAGGCCCATTGAGTCGGCTTCATCACAGGAGATTCTTTGCTTGTTATGACGACAAGCTGAGCAAGGTGAGGGAGGGGTGCCAGTCCAGATGGGAGAGCACTACTGCATCAAATTGTGGATGAAGGCCTTGTAGGTGGATAAGTGTTCAGGTGTGCCAAGGAAGGACTTTGTACGATATTAATGCCCAGTTGGCGACTGGCTTTGGAGGCCAACTTTAAAATGTGGGTTGCCCAAGAAAGATCATGGTTGATAGTGAAACCCAAAAGTTTATGTGACTGAACTTTTTCATAAAGTTCAGTAAATGATTGCAAAAAAATAACAACTAAAAATATAAAGTGAAATATCAACAAATATACAGTACACCATCAACTGGGAGAAAGATAAATAACAAGAGTTGGACAGATTGGGCACCGACAAAGTAGGCTTATTGGAATGGCTAGCATATATGTAAGATGTCAACAATTATAAAAAGCTTGCAGTGTCAGCCATTATAAGTAGCTTAGTGTCACATTTCTGAGGCTATCCTGAAGACTCAAGAGCTCAGTTGGATGTTACTACATAAGTGATGAGGTCCTTGGGTTTGAGTCCTGGGTTGTCAGATTTTTTTCACACGAGCCCCACACCGGAATTTATTTCTGTTTATTAAATTTCCATATGAGGTTTATTTCTAATACACCTACACACATACATGGGGTCTGCCTCACAGGCAGGTAAGACATTGGGCATTACATAGCTTGCAGTGTTCGTGTGAGAAATTTCTGAGGATTTCCCGATACGCAATAGCTCAGTGGGCTGTTACTGTGTAAGTGATGAGGTCTTGTGTTTGAGTCCTGGGTTGAGTGTATATATATATATATATATATATATATGTATATATAGTACATATATTTATGCATATATTGTATATATGTATTATATATGTATATACTGTATATGTATGTATATATATATATATATATATATATATATATATATATATATACTCCCTCCATGCTCTTCCAGCTGAAAAAGCTGCATAAAGCAACCATGAAAGGCAACCCAAGGTAAGCCCTTTGCTGTTTCAAACCCTTTCTAGAGTTCCTCCACAGCTATAAAGACATTCACAAATAGTACACACATGAGAATCCCAATTCTACACACACTCTCAGCTGCCGGACCAGTTTCATCGCTTGTTGGCAAATCATCAGCAACAGTGCAGACAGAAATGCATACCAATGAGGCTCCCAAGCATGTACCAGGTTTAAATGTGAGAAGCAGTCAACATAAAAATGAAAAACAAATACCCACCCACATCTCTCACCTGTGAATGGAGGGAAGCACCAATTAGCTCTAACCTAATCAAATAAACCCAGTTGGCTAGGATTATATAAATAAATTGACTCCTCCCATGCTCTTCGAGCTGATAAAGCTGCATAAAGCAACCATGAAAGGCTACCCAAGATAAGCCCTTTACCTAATGTAATTATCCTTTATCTCGGCTTATCCTTGGTCACCTCACTGTCCCTCGCTGGGGTCTTAGGTCGCCTTGTTTTTTTGGCCTGCTCAATAAGGCCTTGACTTGGTACAGGCCGCAATGGTTTCTTAACTATAAGGTTTTTTTTCTTTTTTTTTTCACTTTCCTCACGCATATAATCGAATGCCTGATTATAATAGCTACAAATTGCTGTATACATTGCAATGCTTATAAACACCCTGAGACGCCAGCATTCGTGGCTTTATTTCATTTCCGCACATGCCATAACGTCTAGAATCTTTTAATCTTAGCCGAATATCAAAATGTAAACCCCGGAATTGAACTTATCAGCAGGTCTCGCTGCTGAAATAAAATGTTAATTTGTCCAATTCAGCCATTGCTTGACAGTTTCGGCATCTCCAGGTGCATGGTGTTCATACGACTGATTAGCGATCGCTAATCGCTTGCCAAGCCAGCCTTTCCTTATCAACCTTTTTGTTGGAGTGCTTGGCTTGAGTGTATAAGCCACTTGGTGAGCTTGGTTGTTCGTTTCCAAGCCACAGCCATACATGGCAAAAGTATTCGCTCTGTCACTGAATACATTGATCGACTTGAAAAAAGTTCAGACCCTACTGGCCTGCGTTTGGCCTCGCGTTGTCATGCATGCGGACCCTCAGGTGGAGGCTCACTCGCTGAAAACATGCAATTTTATTTTGATGTTTCCCCTTTTTGTATGATCTTCTTTCATTATACGACCCATCACTTTGACTTAGCTATATATAAAACGAGAAGGACATTCTTCGACATCACATTGTCGCAAGATATGCCTCTGCCCACATTATTACATCATTATACATACTATACCAAGTTTGATTTAAATTCCTGAACCCAGATTCAAAATATTAAATAATTTTGGCTGCGAGGCCATGCATATGATCAGGCTGAAATTTAAAATATATATGTTCCCCATGATTACTGGATCATAATTGTAACGTTGTATGTTGATTGAAGAAGCGGTTCAAGAGAAATAATTTTTTTGATATTTGTTAAATCAAATATGGCTGCCAGACCATGTGACCTATTAATTATTCGTGAACATCCTGGTATCCCCAAGGCTTGGAGAACATGTGGGTGAAGTTTCTCCTTGATCTGTCATGATGTTCTGGAGAGGAAGATTTTGAAAGGTTTATTCTTCAAAAGAAATCATAGCTGCCTAACAATGTGACTTATGACATCATAGGTGGAGAACGTTTTGTTTCTGATGGAGAGGCATTCTAGTCCTTGAGCCAACCGGCCATATTTTGAAGTGAATGCTCCGGCGGGGGGAGTAATTCTCATTATTGATTTTCCATTAGGGCAATATCTCAGCTTTCAGAAAATGCATGATGGACATCTGAGAACGGTAGCTTAGTGCCCGGATGGCCGCCATCTTTGAAACCACCCAGCGCGAAAATGCCCATTTGGTGGGTACATTGTTGCACGTGTATCTGGAGTTCTATACTAGCTATCGCAGTGCGGTTGACGACTAAATATACGTCCGATCTGTACCGTCTAAATAAAAATAATATGAAGTATTTTGTTATAGATTATGTATAATAAAAAACAATTATCGACAAAAAAATCATATTTATTTACTATTTGCATTAAACTTGTACTTTTTTTAGTGAAACAACACTGGTATGATTTTCAAAATTATGCATTCTGCTACACCGTTCATCTGTCTGCAAAAATAACTAAAAAAATACAACATATAATTCACTACGAGTGTACAAAAAATCTATGTTAAGAGACCGAAAATTACTTATATTAGGCCGCCGGTGGCATTATCTATTCTGACGATAACTCAAGTTAGAAAAGTCGTACGGAGATGATTTGACACCATACAATTTCATAAGCAGTCGGAAATTGTTTCATAGGGAATCTGCGCTTTGGCGGCCATCTTGGACCATTTTGTTATAGATAAGATATAATAAACATCCATTTTTGACAACATATCTTATAGTTTCGACATTTTTATCATTTAACATGTCATGTTTAGCACAATATCACCGGATGATCTCCGAATTATGCATTTTGCTAAACCGTTATCTCTTCTAAAGATTTTAAGGTAATTAAGCCTCCATTATAATAGACACAAACATATGTTATACAATATACATGCACACAAAGTTAATCATCAGAGTTGCCATCAGAGTCATTGGCATCCTGAGTCACGATAGCATCTTCCTGCACCATGTTGGAGCATCCCTGCAGCTTACAACACACAGTGCACTTCAACCCATTAGTATGCAGGAGCAATCTGACGGTCGACACATCCTTCTGCATGCATGAGATGATATCAAGACGACATCTGGAGCTGGTAGACCCGACATCCATCGGATTGTGACCGAACCGCCATCATCGAGTTCCCAGCCATGTCCTGCTGATGGTCTGGGACGGCTGGCAGGTTTTCAAGGCTGCGTCGCCAGATAGCCGCCTGATAGTTGGCCCTAAGCGTATGCTGCATCAAGGAGTCTTCACAAGCGGCAATTGTCCAGATTCGATCTGGCCCTTCTTTGCACAGAACATGTGATAACGGAGCGAATTAACACCGACGATCTTGGTGTTCTTGGCGTACAGCTGACACGTGAAGCCTGAATGCTATTGAAACTTCTGTTGGTACATTCCACGAAAATCCCAGATCTGTGAATGCTTGGAGATACAGATCATTCGCTTGCACAAGCTTCAAAGCCTTTATCTTTCCTTGGCTAGCCAGACACTCACAGTGTCACACCCGCTCCATGCATGAAGCCCTGGCAATGCAGAGCAAACTCCACACCCAATACCGCAGCCAACTTTCCAACGTCGTTCATTCTGACTCGAACCTTTGTTCCTCGTCTGATGAAGAGCTGACTATCGATGTTCTGCTCAGATGAAGACTGATATATCAGAACGTCGGTGTCATCTGCCACAGATGATCGTCTTGTAGTTGTAGCGGCGTGCTTTGCGTGGAGAAACATACGCGTGTCTGCTTCCTCGTGCTACATTCGAGTGCTTGCACCAACTTCCACCTGTCGCGGGCAGTACCAGACATTTATCACCACAGGTACATACAGTGTTCTGTTGCCTAGCTTTCCGCGATATCTTTCATGTTTCCACGACTCGCCAGAAACACAATCAGTTCCTCCTTTGTCTCGCTCGCAAGCAAGACGCCTCCAGTTTCTGATTTTGTGTGCGGGTCTGATCACGCTGAAACTGATGCCTTCATTGAACCGCGGTTCACACGTTCACTGATTTGATGGATCCTCTGTGTATGTGTCAAAGACAACATCGATGCGCTGACTGCCTTGACCACGTGAAGCGCTGCAGCAAGGATGCGGTCAGATAGTTCTTCGAACGTGTCGTTCTCGCCATTCATCTTTTGTATGAGAGCCATCGCATCGATTATTGTTGCATTTGACTTGTCATATTCTCGGCTGGTCCACAAGACCTTCCATGTGTTTCGCAAGTGCAGCTTTGTGTTTTCTTCATTGACCCATCAACGTTTGCCAAAGACCATGGTAACGGCCCTAATGGGTGACAAAGGACAAGTTGCATGTCGAGGTTCCTTGTCTTGGCGATGAGTATCATGGTGGCAAACAGTTGTCTGTCAGCTCTCAGGACGATCTCCTTGTTTGTGCCCTTCACAACTTTCTGCTTGATCTTACAAAATGTCTTCAAGTTTAGCTTCTTCACTGTGTCATAGAAGCCAGTTCCCTCTTCAAGACGTTGTTCTGGAAGCTTTGAGGCCTCTTCCCCCTTTTGCATGGCGTTGAGTAGATCATAAGAAACGTCTCCCCTGCAGCCACTCCGGTAGATATACTGAAAGACATGACGGATCATCGCGAATGGATTGGACCAGTCATTTTCCAGTAAATCACAGATAGCTGTACGCAAGACTATCACGTTTGATGCGAGAACAGAACAAGTCAGGGTCTTGGCGTAAGATGTGCGCTGCCATTCACAAGGATATCTTCTCGCAGTTGCCTCAGTGCAGCAGCCCGATGTTCTGCAGTTAGATAGTATCGTGACACAGCCCCTTGTCGAAGACTAAAACCTCGGTTTCCTCCAGCTGTTGCTATCTTTGTTGACTGTTCTCCTGTTGTCTGGTCACAAGCGATTCTGGCAAATGGATCCTGGTGTAAGCTGACGGAGAAGTAGCCTTGCATAAATGCCTGTACAACTCGGGCATGTTTCGTGGAGTTGCGTCATCTGTGCATAGTACACTGGTAGATATCTAGCATAGTTCACCTTGTTCATTGCGAAGCACCAAGGGATCACTCTTCTGACACAAGCCAAGTGAAGCATCCAGTCGCCTTCTCTATCCGCACGAACCAACCCCAGCAGGTCTCTATCATATCAATATACATCATCCAGAAGCGAGCCAGGTCTCCATGTTTGGTTCCAGAAATTGTAGGATTTCGCGAACATGTCAAAGATCTGTACACATGAATCATCATCGAGAGCAGCACGAGAGTCGTGGCAAACATCATCCTTGATGCTGCGAATTTTGAGGTCACCAATCTGTCGATTGGTTCAGGATGATTGCTTTCTATCCACACCTGGAAGCCCTTCCAAATGAGGCGCATTATGCCTCGTACATCAACTTGTGGAGTCGCACAGCACGGTTGTATTGCTTGCCTTCCAGAACCCTGTTGATGGAACCTTCAGCGATGATCTGACTCAACAGCTACATCCCGAAGGCCTGCATCTCCAAACATTTTCCCAATGCTAGACATGAAGTTACAGATTGTATGAAGAATCCCCATCATGAGCACGATTCTTCCATATCGATCGACATCTTTCCATGCTATTTCGGTCGCCTTAGCAAATAGTGCCTGGTCTAGCACCACCGGTATACGCTCAAGCTGAAGTGATGACATGATTGAGAGATTCTCTGATGATTCTTGCACTGTTGCCATATCTGTGGCAGCGCGTATAGTCGGCAGGTAGCCAACTACATCTTCCGTCACCTGAACATGATCTCTAGTCATGATGTAAACCAGTCCACGAACTGATTGTCTGGTCGCATGGTTCCAGCATGCGAGTCATAATCCATACGTGATTTCGGCGCTGCGCAATGATGTTGCGCCTGCAAAGATGTCAGAAAGATCTGCTGGCTTGATTGCAGTGGGCCTCCTCGTTTCCTGCGCTGATAATTGGAAGTAAATCGCTGGTAGACGGGATAGATCGCTTCTTATCTGCTTTGGATGCTGACGATGGAGTTGGGGCGAAACACGACTGCGACTTCGGTTGGACGATGATACCGTTGACGCGATGCGATGTTCCGCCACCACTCAGCATTCCTCTAGCCTGTCGATGTTATCGAATGCTAACCAGTCGGGACCGAATGGTGCACATGTGACGGAAGTGTACTGTATCTTTCTCCACATTGCTAATTTGCTTATGCATAGCGCTGTCTCGATTTCTTCCAGAACGGTGTACGAACATCCGTGCCCGAGTCGATTCAATATTCTGATGACCTCTGTATTACCGGTGAGCGTTTTGATGACCCACGGAAGTAGGACATGCTTCGATGTTCTGATGTGCCCCGGTGTACAGCAGTGATGATATCTTGAGCCATCGACCATACCAGTGTTCGCCATGCGCAGAGCTATCCCACTCCCGGAAATCAAAGTATGCAGAAATACACGAAGAGAATGTGGTATCTCACGTAATCTGAAGTGAGTTCTGCTGGCTGAGCGCGCAACTTCATTGTAATGAGCATCTTTGATCTCGTGTCGCAGTGAAGTAGCTGCACGCACAATGTTACTGTCATCGTCCGTTCGTTTAACTGCTTTCATTTCTGATTTCAGGTTTACGCACTCTGCAGCTATCTCTCGCTTTGTCAGATTATCGGGCATCAAGTATACACGGTGTTTCACATTGAAGAAGATGAGCGATTCCCCAAACTCTCTTTATGTTGTGTTGCAGATTCTTCTTGATGGAGTCACGAACATGAACTGAACACTGATCTGAAGACAGGATATCTTTTGCAACATCAACATATTGGAACTATCCTCGGGTTCAAGAAACAAGTCAGTGCGAATGAAATTGAATACATCGTATCATTTCTTGTTGCTCGATATTCTCTTCAATGTCAGTTCTACTTGAGGTTTTTGGGCCGTGTGTAGTTTCTATAGCAGTGAAGTGGTAGTGAGCCTCAGCTGCACCCATATCTCGTGTAGTCAATGCCAAAACTCTCTCATCATTCGAGCTGTCGCAGCATCTCTTATTGTCTTATCTGCTCGAAGCTCAACAGCCGAGACAATTGTTTCACGGGTACGACTTCCTTACGAATTTATCAGCACGCTGGCAAAAAGTGTCAGAAAATCTGCTGGCTTGATTGCAGGTGGGCCCTCTCATTTCCTGCGCTGTAATTGGAAGTAAATCGCTGGTAGACGGGATAGATCGCTTCTTATCTGCTTTGGATGCTGACGATGGAGGTTGGGCGGCAAACACGACTGCGATCGGTTGGACGATGATACCGTTGACACGATGCGATGTTCCGCCACCACTCAGCGATTCATTTAGCATCGTAGACCCTTGAAGTTGATCCGGTCTCTTTCCGTGAGTCGCCGTCGCACCGCATCCAGTATCAACTGAAGAACTTCTAGCTGGATTGGTCAAAATTGCTAGGTGTTTTTTGTGAGTGAAGTCTGATCTACAAGCCCTATGGTACAATATTGGAATACTAGGAAGTTCAACTGCGCCTTTTGGACTAGCTTTATAATTGGATAAAAGTTTCTAACTGCGGCTGCGTCGCACAATGTCTTCCAAGAACTGTTGCCAGCTGGCTTGCTGAGTTCCGAGAGTGGCGACTTGAGCTTGCTGCAAATGATGCACGTTCCGGACTCAGGTTCAAGCTTCACCCGTTTCGCCTCGACACCGGCCATCTCAGCTGAAAAGAACAAAAAGACTGACGTAAGATTACTGTGATAGCCGAAAAGCTCGCCAGATTACATAGAAATACTCATCAAAGTCAGAAGAACATGTTTGGTGGCAATATCCATGGATTTCAGAAAATGCATGATGGACATCTGAGAACGGTAGCTTAGTGCCGGATGACGCCATCTTTGAAACCACCCAGCGCAGAAAAAAATTAATATAAATGGCGGACATTTTGAAATCCAAGATGGCCGACAAGTGCAGATTTCCTATGTAACAGTTTCCGCCTGCTTATTAGAAATCATATGGTGTCAAAATAGTCTCCGTACGACTTTCCTAACTTGAGTTATCGTCAGAATAGATATAACCAGCGCGGCCTAAGTAATTTTCGGCCTCTTCATAATATTTATTTGTACACTCATAAGAAATTATATGTTGTATTTTTGATTTATTTTAACAGCAGATGAACGGTGTAGCAGAATGCATAATTTGGAAAATCATACCAGTGATGTTTCACTAAAAACAGTACAAGTTTAATGAAAAAATATTAAAAAATATATGATTTTTGTCCATAATTGATTTTAATTATAAAATATCTATAACAAAAAATTCAATATATTTTTATTTAGACGGTACAGATCGGACGATATTTAGTCGTCAACCGCACGTCGATAGCTAGTATAGAACTCCAGATAACACGTGCAACAATGTACCCCACCAAATGCATTTTCGCCTGGGTGGTTTCAAAGATGGCGGCCATCCGGGCACTAAGCTACCGTTCTCAAATGTCCATCACACCTTTTCTGACACTTGAGACATTTGTCTAATGGAAATTCATAATGAGAATTACTCCTCCCGCCGGAGCATTACTTTTGGTCTGGCTCAAGGACTATTCATACCTGTAAAGTTTTGCCTCGATCTGTTCAGCCGTTTCAGAGAAGATTTTTGAAGGTTTTCATGTTTTAAAAAAAATGGCTGCTAAATCACGTGACTGATGACATCATCATTATTTCCCGCCCATACAATTTAGCCCTAGATGACCCTCAAAAATTTTCATACTGATCGGATAAAACGTTTGACGTATGCAATTATGATGTCATAATGAAGCCACATATGACATCCTCAAAAAATCTTACTTGTTTCCCATGGGCAGTACTTCACATGTGCCAACTTTCAACTTTTTTCAATGCAGCGTTTTTGGTGATACAGAGGTCCAAAGTTTTTCCTTTTTTCCAACATGGCTGCCACACCACGTGAACTATGATGTCATAATTATCAGTAAAACATTCTACATGAGTAGTCACATGGATGGTGAAAATTTCATGTCAATCAGACAAGCGGTTGCAGAAAAAAACAGAGAAAATTAGCATGGATGGATGTACATTCATACTTCCATACGTACGGACAGATGGACAAACCAAAATCATAATGCCTTTGGCGACTTTGTCAGCAGAGGCATAAAAATAGTGGCAATACCATTTACCGATCTTTAATATCAGTCAGTGAATCAGTCAGTCAGTCAGTGGTTAGAAAGAGTTTCATATATTAGATCTGTATGTTTAATCTCAGTCTGCAAAGGCTTGAGGACCTTACGGATCCCTCTTAGTTTGTAGGTGATGTGTTGGTGTAATATAATTTATGAACATGACGTCATCGTCTTGTCACAGAGTCAGCGTGCTTCTTCAGTTGAATACTAGAATATATGACCGTCGCTTCACTGACGGAAATACCAATCTTTGTTGTGATGGCTAATCAATAGGGCAAGAAGAAGTGCGGGGATAACCAGCGTCGCAAGTTGGCATTTGAAATTTCGCCTCGTGTGCCCATGTACCCATTAAAAAACAAAATTTATATATATATATACAAGCCGGTAGGCGGCGATGGGTCGCCGAGCATGGAAACTATAAGATATAAAGCAAAATGGATGTCATATAGCGGATAGGGAATCACCTTAAGATTATGCATATCAAATCTCATCCAGTTCCATCTACTGATAACTACTTGGTATCCATTTGAATGAAAAGTACCGAAAATGCGGTTTGAAATCGGAAATCCCCAGAGTTCGAGGGGGTGCTGTGGGTGAAAAAAGTCTAAATCGAAAATCTGGCTCGATCATTTGTGCACAATGTAATCCAGACGATTAGTGTGAATTTTCATGACCATCCGACCATAACCCTAGGAGGAGTAGCATTTAGCGCGAGGGCACCTCCAGCTCTCGCATATTATCGATTTTTGCACTAATTGACCTTTGACACCTGACCTAAGCGAAATCGGTCAATATGTCCTGAGGCAAAGTTGTAGTACTCATTGAGTACCATGAACCTGCAAAGTTTCATTCGTATCGATGCACTCACCTGGTCGCTAGGGGGCCTTCAATTTTCGCCAATTTTCGCGCATACCCTAATTGTAGGGGGCGCTGCGGGTAAAGTATTCCATATATCACAAAAACCGGAATATATTTGATAGAGCATCACCTGTGGAGCATTCCTGCCAAATTTCATAACCCTACATGGGATAATGGCTTTCGGAATTGATTTTGCGTGAACGGTACCGATTTTGAAGGTTTTTCAGTTGTTGCTAGGGAACCAAAGCATCCCTAGCAACCATCACAATTTCCAAAGCACTAGGTCATAAGATGTACCTACCACCCGAGTTTGGTCAAAATCCGCCCACGTTTACTACCAATTATGCTGATGAGAAACAAACAAACATCCAAACAAACATCCAAACAAAAAGACAGAATTACTGACAATAAGGGTCACCTATTTCGGTGACCCAATATATATATATATATTTTTGTCACAAACCTTCCCAGGAGTTCCCTGAATCCACCGTAGTTGGACTAATTGAAATCCGTTAATCCGTTCTCAAGTTATAACACTACAAGCAGACAGACAAACACAGCTCCTTTTATTGTGTGTGTGTGTGTGTGTGTGTGTGTGTGTGTAAGTGTATGTATATAATTGTATATATAAATATATATATATATAATATATATATATATATATATATATATATATACTGTATATATAAAAACATATGTATGTTTATACTTTGAACCACTGACTCACTGACTCACTGACTGATATTAAAGATCGGTACCTTCCGGATGACGTAGAAAGCTGAAATTTTGCATGCCGATGGACATCGAAGCCCGTCCACCGGAAAATAACAGAATCCTCAGACAACATTCATAATTGAAATATTGTATAAATAAATGAAAAAAAATTGAAAAAAATGCAGGTGAGTGACCGGAGACAATGGGGAAGCATGGTAATTTGTGTGCCAACGGACATCGAAGCCAACCACACCAGAGAAAATCACAGAACCATCGGAAATCATCCGAAATGAAAATATAAATAGATGAAATAAAAAAAAATTAAAAAAAAAAAAAGCAAGTGCAGGTGAGCGACCAAGACAATGGGGGAAGCACGGTTCGTATGCTTACACACGAACACAGTGTGTAAGCATACCCGCTAGAATATATATATATATATATATAAATATACTGTATATATTGTTACGGATCTGGAAACCATATGCATTCAACATACAGATGTCCCAAAAGTCAGTTATGTCATTAAGTATGTGTGTAGTCAGAATCCCTTCCTTTTGTCTAGTGGGAGAATCAAAGGCATGCATTGCGATTTCTTTTAGTTAGGTTATTACATCAAACAAGCCATCTAACAACCATCCCATCTGCATGACCCCCGGCCCATCACGATCCACCACCAACCAGCTGCCTTCTCACACCCTGATGTGCCAAGGCAAGAT
>CM068962.1:55480594-55505431 GCA_035128595.1 Eptatretus atami
AAAAAAATAGGTATTTGCTCTCTTCTCCGAACGACACACAAAATTTCAATGAAACTTGACCACAACCTTCATCACCCATGATGTACCAAAGTTTGTTCACGGCATTAAATAATTCAGGGTCTCAGGGGATTTGCGGGGGGTTTGAATGGATACACTTTCTATAATTTTACAGGAGAATTTGTCACTGTGGTACCAACTGTGCAATCTGTACAATCCAGGAACAGTAGGACATTGAAAATCTGCAAATAAATTTTTGAAAGGTAACACCTGACCTTTTGTTTAAAACTATTGATTGAGGGGGTTTCATTTAGTTCAGCATTTCAGCTATTCCAGAATGTAGATCCAGTAAACGTAATTGTTTTGTTTGCAAAAACTGTACAATCAGTTTGTTTGCAAAAAAGTGGAAGATGAAAACAATCAGTTTGTTCCAACGTAACAGTGCTATACATTGTTATCCTACGAGACGTAGGAATAAAAGTGTCTGGTAAATTATCTTGAGTTAGTTGGTATATGAAGATTCCAAGACAATATGAAAATAAATCAGCTATTTTAAGGATATTGCAATCGTAGAACAGCTTACTTGTATGTGAATAAAATCTAACTTTTATTTATTATTCTAACAGTCCATTTCTGAATGATACTAATTTTGTCTATGTGGCCTTTGGAGCTGTTTCCCAAGCAAGTGTAATTCAAATAAGGCAAGATTAGTGTGGAATAGAGTATACACAAAACATGTATGGGAACAAAAGCTTTTAATTTGTTGATAACACCTGTATTTCGAGACAATAATTTACATTAAAAATTAATTTGTACTTTCCAAAACAGCTTACTGTCGATATAAACACCTATAAATTTTGTTGAGTCAACTTGTATGATGCTCCGACTATTTATTAAAACCTTATCGGGTAAAGATAATATCATCCATCCATCAGGACCATACTCTGTACAGAGCATTGGTGCTGTCTAAGCAGTCTCCTTGACTATTGGGCACAATCCTGGACGGGTCACCACTCCAATACAGGACAGGATACCAGCAAGCCGGCACTCGTTTTTCCGACCTCGGAAGGATGACAGGTAGAGTCAACCCCACCTGATATTAATTCAACAGCCGAGTGGGATTTGAACTCAGGATCCTGGAATCGCAAGCCCACCACCCCAACCATTAAACCAACACCAGGCAAAAGATAATATAGAATTACTAAATAGCATGAAATTTGTTTTATTAATATGAAGGGACAATTTGTTAGCTCTGGATCCAATCAAAAACGAATCGCAATTCAGTATTCACAGTATCCAAGAGAGTTGCAGGACTATGGTGCAAGCAAGATAGATCAGTCGTCAACAAAAAGGATAAGTGATATTTGAAAATCATTGATAAATAATATAAAAAAAAGTTTGCCTAAGAGGGGACCCCACAGGAAATTGACTGAATGGTGACTCAAAACCATTTATATATTATATACATATTGTTTTCTATCGGAAAGATAGTTCCTGAACCACTCCAAAGCCTTTCCCCTATTTCCATAATGAGATAGTTTATATAATAGTATATCATGATTAATTGTGCAGCAATTGTGAAACAGCCTTTGAGAAACCCAGGAAAATATCAACTGTGTGTGACATGTTGTCAATAGCTTGGGCGACATTATCAATAAATAACAGCAATGTATGTGTAGTTTAATGTTTTTGGTGAAAACCAATTTGAGACTGAGCAAAAACATGAAAATTATCCTCCCCTTCTATTCTCGCATGGTACGCTGAAACTTGTGGTAAGGTAGTTGCTCTGAAATAGCTTGCTTTCTCTTCTTGGAACGCCATTCTGACTGAAAGCAATCTCGGTTCATTCAACAAAGCCCGCTTCAAGTGTGTGTCCACTCAGAAGAGCTAGAAAACAACATCTGTCCAACTTGAAGAATGAACTTTCAAATTATGTCTCCCTCCTATACATGTCTCAAATTTGCCTGGGAGCACCTTCTTCAGTGTGTCTCTGGAGTATGCTCTCCCTCCATCCCTTGACTGTCTTCAAATAGCACCACAGCCGACTCCATTTGTGAGAAGGCCGGATGCTTCAATTCTGTGTTTGATTCCAAATCTTGTGTACCCAACCCTTCGCTCTCTGTACCCACCCTTCCCTGTCATACCTAACTGCTCCTGGACTCTGTCTTTTACACCTGAAAAGGTGGAGAAGTTTCTGTCCACCCTCCACTCTGATTCTGCAACTGGACCAGATGGCATCAGCTCACGTGTCCAAACAACTTGCTCTGCTGCTCTTGCACATCCTCTTTCTGCTCTTTTCACCCTATCATTTACGCTAGCTTCTCCTCCATCTTCTTTGAAATCAGCCAACATCACTGCATTGCATAAAAAGGTGCAAAAACCAGTCCCCTAAACTTTCGACTTATTAGCTTACTTACAGTCATCAACGAGGTAATGGAATGCATCATCGCAGTTGATATTAAGTCCTTCCTCTTCTCCAACGGCCTCATCTCAGATCACCAATCAGATTCAGACCAGGTCATTCCACCTTGGATATGCTGCCCGTACTCACCCAACAATAGAAGAAGGCCCTCAATGTCAGACGTGTTATCAGGGCTGTCGGTCTGGACCATAGACATCTGAAATTAACCCTTTGAACCCTGGCGGCCAGTTTACTGGCCGTCATTCAAACCTCCATTTACCTGAGTGACTGGTGCTGTACTCTTGTTTACAAACACATCACAAGCAACCTCCTAAGCAATTAGCGACTCCATTAAATTGCACCTGATCTTTGGTCTGCGTCACCGCTTATTGCTCAGAAAGTGCAAGGGAGGCTTTTAATGTGCACACAATTTGGTCGTTCTGCCACCGCTTCCCACCCTGTCCTGCCGTGTGTGTCGTCAGAGTCTCGTTTGAGGTGCGAGTGCAAGGGAGGTTTTTCCCGGGCACATGCTTTGATACACATGCCAGTTGGCTCATCCTTGTGTACACGCCCATGCCTGAGAGTCTCGTTCGAGGTGCAAGTGTGAAGGAGGTTTTTGCCGTGTGCATGCTTTGATACACATGCCAATTGGCCCATCCTTGTGTACTTGCCATGCCGTGAGTCTCATTTGAGGTGCGAGTGCAAAGGAGGTTTTAGCTGTTCACATACTAATTTGATACACATGCCAGTCAGCCATCCTTTGGTACACGCCAGGCCGTGAAAATCTCGTTCGAGGTGTGAGTGCGAAGGAAAATAACATGATTGTTTTGTTATTCTTTTCGTCGACTCTTTTTTTTTTTAGACCTATTTTTAGACCTCCTGTGACCATGTCACCGGTGGCATTGTTTTGGGGTTGTCCTTCTGTACGTTCATACGTACATGCTAATTTTCTCCGTTTTCTCTGCAACCGCTTATCCGATTGACGTGAAATTTTGACCGTAGATGCGACTCATCATGCAGAATTTTAAAATGATAATTATGACGTCATAGGTCACGTGGGGGTGGCAGCCATGTTGAAAAAACGGAAAAAACTTTGGACTTCTGTATCTCCTAAACCGCAAGATGGAGAAAATTGAAACTTGGCACCTGGTAACGATTCTGCATGGGGAAGAGCGATTTGACTATGATGTCATCGGTGAAGTGGTTCAAAATTCGACAAGTACCTGAGTGACTTGCGACCACTCAGACCTCTCCGTTGTTTTTTTTAATTTTTGTGGAATAGAGAAGCTTGGTGCCATTGGGTTTTTGCATTCGATCAGTATGATTACTTTCCGCTGCATTCAATCAGTATGAAAATTCTTGAGGTTCATGTAGTTCATCAACATCATCAGTCACATGTTCTCGCAGCCATGTTGAACAAAAAGCCATATTCGCTCAACGAGAAACTCCAAAGATGTGATCGGCCACTCATTCTGAATTTGATTTTATAAAGTGGACGTCTTGGCTCAGGTGTCCGAATGAAGTGGGGATGTATCGAAGCGGAGCGGCATGTTTTTTTTTTTCAGCATAGAAATTTCACGAAATTTTCACCATAGATGCGACTACTCATGTAGAATGTTTTTGTGATAACTATGATGTTATAGGACACATGGTGTGGCAGCCATATTGGAAAAAAGGAAAAACTTTTGACCTCTGTATCTCCGAAACTGCTCCATGGGAAAAAATTGAAACTTGGCACATGTGAAGTATTGCCCATGGGAAACAAGGGTGTTTTTTTTTTGATGATGTCATCCGTGGATTCCTCATGACGTCATAATTTCATATGTCAAACGATTTATCCGATCAGTGTGAAAATTTTTGAGGGTCATCCAAGGCTAAATTGTAATTGGCAAAAAAATTGATGACATCATTGGCCATGTGGTTTGGTAGCCATGTTGTTTTTAACATAAAACCTTCCAAAATCTTCTCCGTAACGGCTGAACAGATCAAGGCCAAACTTTACAGGTGTGATCACCTAACCATGAGGAACCAAAAATTCTCCACCTATGATGTCATAGGTCACATGGTTTGGCAGCTATGATTTTTTGAAGAATAAACATTTTAGAATCTACTTCTGCAGAACGTCTTGACAGATCGAGGGGAAACTTCACTTTCATGTTCCCCAAGCCTTGGGGATACCAGGGTGTTCACAAATAATTAATATGTCACATGGTCTGGCAGCCATATTTGTTTGAACGAAATACTTTTAAAAATCTTTCTCTTGAACCGCTTCATCAATCGATGTGAAACGTCACAGTTATGATTGAGTAGACATGTGGAATATATGTTTTAAATTTCAACCTGATCGGATGCATGGTCTGACAGTCAGAATTATTTAATATTTTAAATCTGGGTTCAGGGATGAAAATCAAATTTGGTACAAGTATGTATAATGATGTTATAATGTAGGCAGATGCATATCTGGTGACGTCATGATGTCGAAGGTTGTCGTTTTAGTTGTGCTTATTTTTTTTGAACATTTTTTCTCTCAGCAATCACTTGGCCGATTGACATAACATATTCAGGGTAGGAGCGATTTCCCCCCTCCCCCCCTCACAACCCACAATGGAGAATATCTTAATGATAATTGTGATGTCATAGGTCATGTGGTATGGCAGCCATCTTGGATTAAGCACAAAAAATTTCAACATTATATCTCTGAAACCACTGATCTGAAAAATTTGAAGCTTGGCACATTTAATTCTACCCCCAATGGGGAATAAAGGATTGTAAGGATGACGTCAATTGAGGATTGTAAGGATGACCGGCCTTAAATGTTTTAACCAAAATCTTTGTTTACCATTGAGATTCATTGTGCACGTCAACGCCGTAATATTTTCATCAATTGAGCTTTTGTCATGAAATCTTCAACAAACCTTTATTATGAGATTATGGAGAACACAAATTCATGTGTACAATGTATTTTAACTGTCGTTTTCATCAAATTTAGTTTGAGTACAAAGCGCATGCGGATGGGCTTTGCATTTTCAAATGTTTTCTAGTTTGCACTTGTAAAGTCAAAATATTTGCCTGGTATTCACAATTTATCTGCAATTATTTGATCATTCATGGAAGAGAAACAACCCAAAATACTCTCTTCAGTCAATGCCTTTTGATGAGATCCCATTCGACTGTTACTTACAATAATGTTCATCTTTTAAACACTTTTCCTTGGACTGGTTTTACAATCATATAGAGTACATACCCTTGTAGAACGATTTATACGGAGAGGAAATATTCGGCACATTTTATGAATATATTGCAAGTTTCAGTTTGGCTCAACTGTCTGAGCTTCTATATTTTATGCTGTTAACTACAGAATTAATTTCCAACTCTAACGGGAAGGCAATGACAAATCATCCTAAGCAGCCATTTGCCCAAGATGCTGTTTTGACAAAAGCTAACTCAGGAGGTTGATATTCCTGTCTTTGTTTTCATAATAGTTCAATTTTAATTATTTATTTTTGCCTACACTCATATCGTTGAAAAAAAATCTGAAATTCATCATTTAGTTATCATCAGTTTTGTCTTAATCAGTTAATAATTATTATGTTATTTATTTTTATTGTAAGCATGGATCCCAAACTAAACTCATTATATTATGGTGTAATGATAAGTGAGGACTATGAGTTTAAACATTGTTCTGAAGTTATCAAGCATGTCTGCTAATAAGAAAGAGTACATTAGTATCCAGATAGCTTATGTGTATGTTGATAATCATCATTAAATATATAAAATAATATTCTCTTTGAAAGGGAGCTGTATTTTATCAATTTGTTTTCACATTATTCATGTAATTATCATCACCATTTCTTAAATATATTTATGTTTTGGGTCTTCAAATATCTTCCAAGATTTTGAAATGCTTACAGCCCATGAGTATCAGAACATTTGAAATCATTTCTAAATGTTTTCAATGTTCTTATACTTCCATGAATCTAAAACTATCTAAAAATCTAAGCTCAAGGTTTTAAGTAGGACTAACATTCCTTTTCTTTGAGAAAGACAATATTTTTTTCCCCTGTGTTGGAATTATCTTTTTTGCTCCATTTGAGTGTCTTAATACTGTCATTAATAAATAAGCATCAGAACTTGAAAAATCATTGATAGTTTGCTTTAACTTTAAATATCTTGCTTGCTGGGATACCTTTCTTACAAGGAATAGATCTCGTTTGCCGAACTTTTGATTTAATGAGCTGCTCACAGCTCTTTTACATTTTCCTGTTGGATGACAATGATCTTGAACAATGAGTGCCATTAGCTGTATACAATTTGGTCATCCTTACTCTATGACTGTTCTTGTAAACAGCTGCTTATTGATTCATAGATTGAGAAACATTTGTAGCAGAATGGATTCAATCAAAAGGACATTTATTGAGGTATGCTAACGGCTGTAAGACGCAAGGAGAATCTGACGTTTTGGGCATTAACCTTTCGAGAGTTTGCACACCTCGATCGACGTTCAGTTGATTCCATCCATTGATATAACTGTCCACAGATGCAAATTGATACTAGCCTCCATGAGCAAGACGAGTTCTTCATTCTACTTGTTGTAGCATAGTCCATAAGTCATTGGTATGAAGTGCATTGTCAGATGCAAAACGTTTTTATTCGTTGTATTTATGCTCATAGTTACAAACTGCATCCAGATTTGTGAAACAAACCTTACTTTGACTATACAACTCTACTTGTGCATATTTTTATACCATATTATGTCATTATTTGAGTGAATTGTTGTTATCGAAAGATAACTTTTATTTTTTATTTTTTAGGATCTCTTCAGCAAGTCTGACCCTTTCTTGGAGATTCACAAAATAGAAGATGACAATTCACTGCAACTCATACACAGGACAGAGGTTGTTTATTTTGTTAATTTACAAAAGCATGATTTTGTTTTTGCCTAACTATAGTGGTTAGCCTGCTTTTCTTCGGCTCAATGTAGTGATGTTCATTCTCCTGTTCCACTTCCCTTTGAAAGGGGTGAGGTCCAATGGCACCAAGCTTCTGCCCTGCCTTGACCACAATACTCTCCACTTCCCTCTGTCCTCAGCCAACTCTCTCCACTCTCCAACTACCCCTACCTGACTGATATCCCTCCTCACACAATCCTCCCATTTCAACTGTGGTCTACTTCCAATCCTCCTACCATGCTCCCTCAACCTATCCACTCTCTTTGCCATTATCTCTTCCCCCATCCTCACCAAGTGCCCATCCCATCTCAGCCAGCATTTCACCAATCTCCCCGTCAAGCTTATTTGCACACCAATCTTCTCCCTCAGTTCATCTATCCTCCTCCTATCCACCCTCTTCACTCCCGCAATCCTCCTGATCCAGTTGCTCTCACAAATCTGCAGCCTCAGTTGTTGTCTCTGTCAGTGCCACAGTTTCTAGACCATAAAGGTAGACTGGTGTGACACACGACATCAGAACCTTCCCTTTCAATTTCCATGATATATTTTTGTCTGCCATTAATCCCTCCACCGTCCTCCACACATTCGCACCCACCTGAATCCTCCACACTTCTTCCTCTGATGACTTCCCATCAACAGTCACTATTCCCCCATATACTCAAACCTATTTCCCTGGCTGATCTCCTTCCCCTCTAACCTGATAATCATTTATTTTCTCTGCTGCCCGATCCACATCACCCTGGTCTTCTCCATACTCATCTTCAGCCCATGTTTCTCAAATGCCTCCTTCCACTCCCCCAGTACTTCCTGCATCTCTCGCCTACTTTCCACCACAACTGCCAGATCGTCCGCATGCAACATCCCCCAGAATACCCTCACGTTTACTTTCCTGCTTACCAGCTCCATCACCATGATAAACATTAGTGGGCTGAGAGCGCTTCCCTGCCTCAAAATAATGTTCCATGAACTCCTCAGACAAACGAGGACCAACCAAAACTCTTCCTTTCGTTCCCTTGTACATCCCTTCCACCAACCTAACATCTTCCGGCACTCCCATCCATCTCAGTATTACCATCACCATCTCTCTGGGGACAGTGTCTTAGCCTTCTCGAGGTCCACAAATCCCAATGCCATTTCACCTTGCACCTCCAAACTATTCTCCACCAGCTGATTCAGCATGAACATCCCATCCATCGTCCACCTACCCTTTCTAAACCCCTGCTGCTCTTCTCCGATCTCAATCTCCACACTCTTCCTTATCCTCCCATTCAGAATCCTCTCCAGCACCTTCATGACGTGACTTAGGAGCATAATACCCCTGTACTTCCCCGGATCTTGAACATCGCCCTCCCTCTTCCCTATCAGCATGACTAACCCTGCCCTCCACTCCTCCTGAGCTGAATACTCTATCATACATACATACATTCAAAAACCTCTTTGCCCAAATGACTCCAACTTCTCCAGCTGCAATTATCATCTCTGTACACACTTCATCAATGCTTGGCACTCTTCCCTTTTTCAACCTCCTCAATGCCATCTGCACTTCTTCCTCCATGATCTCCACCAACTCCTTTTTGCCCTCTGCATAACACGGTAGCTCCAACTCACTGTTGCTTCTTCTCCAGTTCAACATCTCCCCGCAACATCCTTCCCACACCTTCAATACTGCCCCCTCTTTGTCACTTGCATCTTATCCTCATCCTTAATCACTGCCCCCCCCCCCTTCCTGTCCTTACTATCCTCATCCTTGTCCTGAGCCAGTTTATAAACCATCCTCTTCCCACCATCCCCTTCCAACTTGTTGTATACCTCCATATCATTCCTCACCTTATCCACAGCTCTCCTTGCTGCCTTCTTCTTCTGCCCAAACAGGTGCATCAACCCTGCATCCGGTTGGCTCCCTCTATGCTTGATCTTCTCTATCCTCCTCCAAACTTTCTTCTTTTCATGAACTGCCTTCCCGACCTCCTCCGTCCACCACATCTGATTTCTATCCCTGGACGATGCACCCTTTACTGACGTCCTTCCACACAAAACGTCTACAATTCACCTGAATACCTCTCCGTACTTCTTCCACTCCTCCAAACCTTCTGCTTCTTCACTAAGTTGCTCATACCTAGCCCTTATCTTCTCCCTGTACTCGATGAGGATGATTCCCCCACAGATTAATCTTCTTACCCCTGCTCTTAACCTCTCTCGTTCTCTCCATCCAAACCACAAACATCATAGGCTTGTGCCGGGTTGTAACATGCTCTCCCACCATCACCTTGCAATCCTTTACCCCATACAACTGTTGCTTCCTTCCCACCACCAAGTCCAATTCTGTTCTATGCTGTCCACTCATATAGGTAATCTTGTGGCTTTCCGGATTTTGAAAGAATGAACCAGCTACGACCATCCCATTCCTTACCACCAGCTCCAGCAGCCGTGACCTCTCTATTCCTGGTTCCCTAACCAAATTTACAACACGTCCTCTTCACCTGGCTCTGCTATTCTATATGGGCGTTAAAGTCCCACACATGCACAGCATCACCTCCAGCTCATCATTCCCACCATCCTCTCCACTGCATCCCTGAATTCCTGCTTCTCTGCCCCAGTCCTTCCTGGTTTTTTTTATACATTGTGAGGCTCGATGAGAGCTAACAACACAACACACACAAGGGGGGCAGGAGACAAGAGGGCAGGAGAGGGAAGGACAAAACAGTGGGAACAGAGACATTAGGAGATCTGTGGAAGGGAGAGGGATGGGGCAGGGAACACGGGGAATACAAGATGGACACCACAGGGACTTTCAGGAAGGAAGGCAGGGAATTTGAAGGAGGGGTTTGGGGTGGATTAGCAGGGAAAGAAAACATCGTGGTTTTGTGGGGAAGATAAGGTGGTGGTGAAACAGCTGTTTTGAAGAACTGGAGGGAATAATGGGATTGATGAGAATGTGGGAGTTTATTCCAAAAGTGGGAAAAAGACAAATGAAAGAGTGAAGGTGAGCAGTGATTCGTATTTTGATAGTTTTACCAGAAGGGGGTTGCTGGCAGCCTTGAGTGCCCTGCAGGAAATATGGGGGGGGGAGATATGCAGACAGAGCAGGGGGTGGGGCGAGACCAAGAGAGCAGATGGTAGAGACAGAAAGACCACCGTCCTGCCTGCGGTGAGAGAGTAAGAGGCCCAAAGACTCGCTCACCGTGGGAGATACCAATAATCTTAAATGCCTTAGTTTCCACATCGTGAAGCTGAGAAAGGTGAGAGGCAGGAGCACCAGACAGAGGGAGAGCAGTGCTCCATCAGGCTGCGATGAAATCTTTGTATGTGGTCAGGAGCTCAGGTGGGCCAAGGAGAACTTTGCATGATGGAAGGCCCAGTCGGTGACTGGCTTTAGAGGCCAGGTTGGAAATGTGGCTTTCCCAGAAGCTTGAATGAAAGGACTTATTCCAAGGATTGTTGAGAAAGTATATGGCGGGGGGGGGGTGCAAACGGTCCTTTCGGAGAGACGTAGTGAGAGTGGAGATTTGTCAGGATTGAAAGACATGTTCCACGGGTTGGACCAGTTTGTGATTTCACCCAGATCTGCAGAGAGCAAAGAAACTTCTGCTTGCCGGTCTGAGGGATGACAGAGGTGGGCAGAGGGTGGAGTCATCAGCATGTGATAAAGAGGATTTTCCAAGAGAGTCAGAGAGATCGTTTATGAAAACCAGAAAAAGAACAGGGCCCAGAACGCTGCCTTGAGGAACTCCAGCCTGGACAGGAAGAGAGGATGAGAGAACTCCATTTAGGGCCACAACGTTGGCTGCGACAACAGAGGAAGTCTGCGAGACATGAATGGAGATGGCCTTGGATACCATAGGAAGAGAGTTGGTGAGCAGGGCAGGGTGACAGACCGTATTGAAAGCATGCGATATGTCGAGGGAGATGGCTTTGATTTCATGTCTGGGATTGAGTACCTCCATCCATTTTTGGAGAGCAGCAAAGAAGCATATCCAGGAAGAGTGACCTGTCTGAAACCAAATTGATGATTGGAATTAAGCCATTGGAGAAGAGAAAGATTTTAATGTCTGAAGTGATGATGGATTCCATAAACTTGCTGATGATTGGGAGAAGGCTGATTGGTCCGGAGTTGCATGGTATCTGTTTTTGCACCTTTTTTATGCAGGGCGTAATGTTTGCTGATTTCAAGCAGATGACCTTGAGAAAATGAGAGGGTGAATAGAACAGAGGAGGGTGAGCAAGAGCAGAGGAGCAGGTTTTTAAGACATGTGGGCGTGGGCTGGTGCCATCTGGACTGGTTGTAGAATCTGAGTCAACATTTGACAGCAAGCTCTCCACTTTGTCAGAAGAAAAGGACCTAGAGTCCAGGAACAGCTGGGTGCGACTGGGTAAGGTGGGTACAGAAAGCAATGGGTTTCGGACAGAAGATTTAGATGCAAACACTGAGTTTATGCATTCAGCGTTTTCACGTGCGGTGTGAGTGGTGCGGCCATTTTAGCTAAGGGAGGGGATAGAGGGGGAACAAACACCAGAAACAGATTTGATTAGATACCACCAGGATTTGGAGGAGGGACAGAGGTTTGAGACTTCAGACTTGTGATTTGAAAGATGTTGTTTTGTGGCTCTCCTTAGGGTAGACACACACTTGTTCCGAGCTTTATGGAAGGAAATGAGATTACCCTCAATTGGATTTGCTTTCTGTGAAGCAAAGGCAAGTTGTTTCTGGCTAACTGTCTCACCACAAGCTTCAGTGAAACAAGGGCAGAAGGAATGGGAGTCCATCTGAAGATGAGAGTGGATAAATTTGTGCATTAGAGAGAGCAAGTTTCTTTGAAAGAATTCCCAGGACGAGTTGATGTTGGAAAAAGTAGCGAATGGAGACCAGTCTAGAAGTTTGATGGCTGCTTGGAGACCCTGCGAGTCAGCCTGAGTGAAATGCCAGACTCGACGATGCTGAGGTGGCTCTCTAATAACCGACAAAGAGATGTCCACGCTTGAAACAAAGCATGTGGTCAAAGGACCGATTGAGCGGAGAAGAACTAGCAGATATTTTCTTGGAAATTGTCAAAATCAGATCCAGAAGATATGGATACCGCTTGGTGAGATCCCGGGTCGGCGGCAGTGGTGACCAACTTGAGTCAACTCCAATGACGTCGCAGAAGTCTTTTTGTCTGCAAGTGCCATTGCAGAGTGAGAGCAGATACCCACAACCCAACCACACTGCATGATGCACAATTGAGGTCACCACATATGAGAAGAGAGAGTTCGGATGAGAGGACTAGAACGACTGTCCATTTTTCGGATAGTGAGGTTGTAAATCGAGTCATCCACTGTTTGGTGGATAGTACATAACACACATAAACATGAGTGGGAGGGAGGGGAAGCCGAGCCAGAGTATTCCTGGGTTGTGGGGGAGTGAGGGCAGTGTATGGAGAGTGAGGCAATAGAGTCTTGATGTAGAAAGAAACTCCTCCACCAGACGAGACTCAGGTCTGTCATCTACAGGAGGACGAGATAACCAGGGGAGATACTAGGTGAGTCAGAGACGTCTTGAGGGAGGAAAGTTCTCCTTGAGGCAGATTATGTCTGCTTGATCAGTGGCAACCTGCTATGGAAATCTGTTAGGTTTGCACGAAGGCCCCGGATATTTGAGTCCACACTGTTGAGAGAGGGAAGCGGGGAGGCTTTGAGTGCAGGGGAGAGGTAGGGCAGGGTACCGACAAGGAGGATTGGGGGGGAGAGTTAAGTAGAGTTGTTGAAAAGAGTTTGGGGGTTTAGAAGAGCTTGGGACGGGGCTGGATGAGGAGGAGAAAAGGCTCTGCTGTGCTGGGTTAGAGGTACAGTAGGAGTAATTAAGAGAGGGGCAGAAGGGAGTTGAGGATTTGCGGAGGTGGGCATGAGATGGAGAGAGAGGGCAGGGGAAGGAGCCAGCCTTGTGGATGTGAGGGGGGGCGGGAGCAACTTTGAGAAGATGAGTGAGGGGGGTGAATGGAGGGAAACAGGTGAGTGGGAGCATTGAGGAGAAAGGTAATGGGGGAGTTTTTGAGAAAGATGAGAGCGGAAGCTTGGAGGGGGGAGAATTGTATGGTTGCTTTGAGAGAGAGAGATGGAGAGGGGTGAGAGGGGGAATTGGAAACTGAAGTTGGAAAATAAGGACGATTCATGGAACAATGAACATGCAAAGCAAACTGGATTTAAATTTTTTATTCAGAGATGCCGACTAAAGACACTACTTGAGCAATGCAATTCTATGTGAATTAAGAGAATGGAGAGAAGAAAACATTGTAACAGTTGACTTTTTAGACAAAGTTATGAAAGAAAGTTGAATTGAGAGCAGTCTGTTGAAACTAAAAAAAGAGTCGTGAATTATGATACAGTAATGAGAACCACACGTGTGAAAGAGGAAGATGAAGCATTGAAAGAGACAATTTTTATTATTATTTTTATTATCATTATTATTATTATTATTATTTTTTGATAAAGATTGCATAAGATTTGGGAAAGGAAAAGTTGAAGAAAAAAATCGTGAGGTGAATGGTGAATTTGGAACGGCAGAAGCAGATCCAGCAGAAACATGAGGTTATGGGAGGTGTATAGTTAGAAGTGAATTTCTTTCTTTCTTTCTTTATTTATTTTACTTATTTAATAAGGATTGTGTAAGATTCGGAAAAGGAAAGGTTGAAGTAAGATTGTCGAGGTGTATGGTGAATTTGGATCGGTAAGGTCAGGTATGGGAGCATCCACCACAGCAATGCGTCGCTACGTCCAATTTCCACCGGTACTTCAGGGAGTTTCCGTCTGGCCAGACCAGTGTGACCACTCCTTGGCTTTTTTCCCAAGATCTTTGGCTATCGTGTTACACATCTTGGACTCTTGGTTTTCAATAGGGTTTCCTTGCCGTAGGTTTTCTATTTATCATCGCTTTTCCAAAACTTGTGAATTATTGGCTTTTTCATATGGCTCACCTTGAATTTATGAAAATGAGGAGGTGGCACACTGGGCACAGACCCCTGGCAGATGCACCCATCCCCATCTCCTTGAGATTGACAACCTGCTGCAACCATGAGCACGTGGTTGGCCCTTGGCCTCCTCCACTCACGACGCTCTCCCCGCCTGAGAATGCAAATTGGTGAGCAAATCAGCGTCAGGAAAACGAGCCACATGTCCATACAAGCCGCACTGACCGCTCAGACTATGCAGGTAACAAATTCATTTGAGTCCTCTTCAGCCAACCGCTCGTAGGACACAAAGTTCGACATGATAGCCAAGGTTTTTCTCCGAAGAGATCTGGCACCAAAAGGAATGAAATCCCATCTCAGACCCTGGCAAGAGTCCAAGTCCTCACATCCGTAGAAGACTGGAAGACCAAGAAAGACCTGAAGACTCAGACTTTCCTCCTCCCGCACACGTGTACCGGCAGCCACCACACTCCAAGATCCAGGAATTATGACACCCCAGGCCCGACTAGACGTCTACTGACCCTGTCTCACAGCCAGCGGAGACATGAATATCACTGCCAAGTAAGTGAATCTCTCTGTGACCTCAACATCCTCACCAACAAACTGGTGCAGACTGATAGCAACATCCATTATTGTAAGTTACAGCGGTGGCGGGATTCGCACCCGACTCTTGATAGCCAACGACAGATTCGGCGCCACCCCACTACCGCCGTCTCCGGGTTATAAACGCCGGCTGCCTTCGGCACAGGCCTCGCGTCAACGCGTCTTCATATCGCGATAACCAACGTACCCCTGGACCTTTCCAGTTGGGGAAATAGCCCCCGGTTACAGACTGGTTTCAGATGCCGAGCATATTCTGCCAGTCTGTAACCATTTTGGTTTTATATATTGAGCCAATTCCGAACGGATTCGTTCCTAGACGCGACACAAATTAATCCATAGCGGCAACTTCATACGAATCAGCCAGATTTATTGGGGAACATCAAGGAACACAAACACAAGCAAAAAATTCACACAATGTATTTTATCAATCTATAACCCGTTCTTAAGGGGCTGTCACACCTTGACCGATTTTAGCCAGCCGTATGCCGATTTATGAAAAATTTGTCTAAAACGCTGGCTACACGTTCGAAAAGTTTATTGGGTAAACGATATAATGTTAGTTACGTCGTGGAGTGCGTAGCAATCCCTCACGGGCGTACGTCTGAAAAAAATCCACCTAATAACCTGAGGATATGGTGGTATTTGAGACGCCACGGTTGGGTTACTTAGAAAGACGCTATAAGTAAGAAGTACGATGCGTCGTGTGTTAACTTTTGTGGAGTTCGTTCTGAGGGTTCATTATGGGAATGCAGGAAAAGTCGCACACATGCTTCGTGAGAAAGTTAATGATTGCGACACGGTTTTCCCGGCCGTTTAGGGCAGTGCACATCGTGATCCGCTATGGACATCAGCGGCCATATGAAGTAGTGAGCGGTCAGCGATTGATGGCAGAGTCGACGTCGTGGGTGAATCACATTCGTTTAAAGTGTGAGTGTTAACTCAAAGTCGGAGTAACAACGTAGAGGTAACAATATCGCAGGTACCCGAACAACTTATTCTAACCTGATATGAGTACCGTTTTTGGCGTAAGAGCATAGTCTGACGGCAGAGCTGGCGGGAAGACAGTCACTCGCTTGTAGTTGGAGGATAGAGCCGGACGTTCGGCGACAGGGCATTGACGCTAGGTGGTCAGACCGAACCCACAGATTACACGCTCGATATGTTGCGGGGCCGTTGTCGAAGATCACATGCAAGACGTAGAGTTTAGGGGTGACGGCAGACTGTGACATTATTTTATAACCTATGAAAAAGTAACCGTTCTTGTAAGCACGCTAACACGAGACGTGATTGCACCTTAGTCCGCAACCCACCGCTACTGTTGGGACATGGGGGAGTGATAGAGTCGTGCGTCAGCAGATCGGGCCAAATGAAAAAGGGTCCCCTGGCGAATGAGCGGTTAGTGGAAAGGAGACAGGCAGAGTCACAAGAGTAATTGGATGACCCTTAGGGTACCCGCGTGACAGTTGATTGTATATCGATACCTAGGATGAAGAGAGATAAGGACTGTGCTCGTGCCGTAATGCTAATTCGGAGACGCCGTAGAAGGGTACGTGCATGTACACGGGAGAAGCAGCTCAGTCGGGCGGGATACGAGCTGTTGTGGTCGGCGGGGCGAGCAGACACCAACGGGAATGTACACCTGAGGAACCAGAGAGTCGGGTGTCTAGGACGGCGTGCGTGGGCGTATCCGGTGGAGGATAGTGCGTACGCAGGGGAGAATGTAGCCGGATATGGGATCAGTGGTGTTGTAGTGTGACGCGACTCGAACGGTGGTGGCCAACGCCGCTGACGTGAATGCTAATGTACGTGAGTGCTGCTGCAGTATGGCGAGAACCGTCTGTGTGCAAACTACTAGGTGTACATTATGCCAATCAGATTGCTCAGAGGACTGGGTCGTGTAGGTGCTTGTGAGTACCTTTAAAAGTAAACAAGAGGAAATAGTCTTTGCGGTGGATCATGGTGGTGGAGCGGGAGGATGGCGGGTGAAAATACAGAAAGAGTTTATGCAACGGTCGCGGTCGACAGAGAGAATCAGGCTTAGGCGGTACAGCGAAGAGTGGCAAGTAGTCCCTATATCGTGGACGAATAAGAGATCCATCATACCCACACCCTGCGGCCGCAGGACACGACGGCTGCACCGTCTAGCGTAGCTAATACTTAGGGACATGGAACATCTAGGCATGACTGGACTGACGGAACTTAGACGGGGACAATGAATAGCCAGGCGGGACCAACCTTAAGAGATACGGTGGCCTAGGAATTACCGGAATGGCTGGGAAGACTGAACTAGACGGTGCACCCCATTCGGCCGACATGTGGGCCTGACAGTGGGGCTGGTAGGTGAGAGCGGTGCTGAAATGAGGCCGTAGACATTGGTGGGGTTAACGCAAATGCTGGTGCGTACGGGCGATCACCTAGAGAGTACTAGACTGGGTCACAAGACCGTGGGGTGTAGCTAGTTACTTGGCAGCTGGTACTGAGGGAGTGGTGACGTAGAGAACTAGGACTGCATGTCGGGAGAACATGCGCTTGAGTCGATGCAAGGGCGCAGTGGAGTGGGAGGTCGGAGAGGGAAGGGAGGGGGACCTGAAAGGTGGGAGGCGGGCGAGGCGTAGCAGGAGCGCCGTTGGGTCAGAGATGCGGGTCAGCGTGCATATCGTATCTCGAGGAGTCGTGGCAGGGATCGTACTGCGATGTCAGCGTACCCCGGGCTTCAAGAAGCTGCAGCGGTTGACCAACACGCCTTTGGACACGGTAGATAAGTTAGAAACAGCGTTCAGTAAGTGCTGTGGTCGTCCGGGAAGAAGTCACATTCTATCTTCTAACATAACGACAATGTGCGGTTTTAGATAATTTAACAAATATGTTCATAGCATGTTACTCAACAGGTTAGAAGCACGCTTATTCTTAGGTTCAAAGCATGCTAACATGGTTAAACGCACGTTACTCATAGGTTCATAAGCACGCTAGTCCATTGGTTCAAGGCAAGTACAAATAGGATCAATGCAACGTTACGCATATGGTTTCAAGCAACGTTAAACATAGGTTCAGAGCAACGCTACTCATAAGGTTAAAAGGACGTTACCCATTGGTTTGAAAATTAGTTTGCGGGTATGTTAAATTTACCTTGACGTGTTTCGACTTATGAGTAACAACTACAAGTAAACGTGTGCGTCGCGTTGTGTAAACAATCGCGGAGCGTGCCAGGAACAATAATGACAACGCATGCGGAACGTGTTAGCCTAACGCTGAGTACGTCGTAAAATTTTCAGCATGCTTGAAAATTTCACGACGTATACACGTACCAACGGAATATGACAGCATACTTCATTTGTTCTCAGCCTACTCTTAACGTATACACAACTTACCTATACCGTATTTGAACGTGCGCTAGCGGTTTTAGACAGCATTTTCATAGGCCGGCATACGCTGGCAAATCGTCAAGGTGTGACTGCGATGTTGACACTTCCAAATTCTCAGGCGGTTATGATTTAAAATTGGCGTCCGGCAGGTTCTTAACAAGGCAATGCACGAGTTCGCCGGCGAATACGTTAGCGCGCTATGCGTAGTTAAACTATCGTGTGGGCATAGGTTGTGAACGCCGACAACAGGCTAACGCATTCCCGTTGGTAAATTAGTCAATAACACAACGAAACGTTCTGTGCCCGTTACTAATAATGTTATCAGTACGACCAACACGTTTATGAATACGCCCAAAACTTTTAAAAAAATCATAAAATTCAGCGTACGCCAACGTTTTACATACATTTTTATACGTTGCCATTGCTGGCTAAAACGTCAAGGTGTGACAGGGCCCTTAACTAGGAGCTACCGGATTACTGGTTGCGAAGGGGTCCCTACCAGATATATCCTAAACAACAGCAGACAAGACATGAGACAGCATGCAGACAAGACAGAGTAACTTGGTGACTGTTCATGGACGAGAGGAAAGTGTCAAAAGCACGAATGTCGCTCGTAACAAGCCGATGTCCACGGATTCGAGCCCAAGCTCGAGCACGCTGCGTGGCAAAATGGCGCTCGTCTTCCTTTGTCGCTCCGCACGCAGCCTCCGCGCACTCTGAACCCCGCGTAAGGTCGACGGGCACAGAACCGTCAGATCGACGATGGGGTTTCAGCTAGCCTCTCACAAGCCGCATCCAAGTCCAGGCCTGGCCTGTTCACACAGACAAGGCCAAAATCGAGGTTCCGGGCTCTGGCAGGCTGGTCCATGGGACTCCAAAGACGTCGTTAAGCCGTGAGGTGAGTAGGGAACAGTCAGAGGCTCCGTCATTTCTCTCTTGCCTTCCTGGCCTCGAGGCCCGAACGCCTCAACACAGCAGACCGCATCGACACCCGTTCGTTCTCTCTTGCCCTTCCCGCCGCTCAAAGCCGAACTGCTCAAGCCAGCAGATCGCGATCTAGCGACACCGTGTTTCTCTCTTGCCTGCCTGGCGCAACGCCTGGCCTGAAGCCCGACTGCTCAACTCTGTCATCTCTTTTTTACGCTTGCTTTGGGCGCGCCCGTTTACGAAGCCGACAATTCTCCTCCCTTTAGTTTCACTTCCTTCTTCAGGCCACTCACCTCAGCCGACTGGGCGGGGCCTAATCATCCGGAGAGGGGAAGGAAGAAGAGGAGCTCTCGATCACCCCCCATGCACAAACAAATAACAGCCTGTGACACCTCCCACACAACATGTAACGTCCATTTTACCGACAGCCTGGCTAAACATGCATTTAATGGGATCTGGGCTAATCCTATATTTAGTAGCATACGAAGGGCCATTTCTATAACATATCATTGAAGCCTGGATCTTAGTTTTGACCCAGGAACCCCGTAATCTCAGCATCTCCGACTTCCTCATTCATCACCTCAAGGGCCCCAAAAGGATATCTGGAGTCTCCACAAAGATGACTGCATAATCTGCAAAATCAGGTCAGAGATTTGACATTCCAAACGATGCATTCAGCTTGATCTCTCCGACATCCTCCCAGAATCCAGTCCATACAAGTGCTGAAAAGTGTGGGGGCCAGTACACCCCCGACGAACTCCAGTCACAACTGGAAATAAGTCAGAGATGGTACCACCACATCTCACAGCACTCTCAGTACCAGAGTATAGTTCAGACATCAGATGATCAGTTTTTGGTGGCACCCCACGAAGACCAAGAATCCTCCAGAGGGCATCCCGATCACTGAATCAAACAGATTACAGAATCAACAAGGCTGCAAGCAGCCCTTGCGAACTCTCATCTGCGTTCGGTGAGGTCCCGAAGAGCAAGGATACGGTCAATCGTTGACCTCTTGGTGTAATGCCTAACTGCTCTGGACGCTGGTGTCCTGTAGCACATGGTGGCGAACCCTACTCAAATAATTATCCGAGCAAAGCCTTGCCCGGCACTGAGATCTTTGTCAGTTGTGGTCTGTGACTTCTGACATTGGTGACCACAATCGACACCGTTACATTTTTGAAACTTGTGTTTCAAATAAACAGATACAAAGTCAAATAATAAGTTCACCATTACATACAATGTCCAACTCAGATTCCCACGTTGAGTTGTTTCTGCCCAGTGTCTTATCCTGCCAGCTCAACTCACGCGTGTTCACCTCCGAGTCTCTCACTTTCGTGGGCCGCTCACTGATCTTCTGTCATACATTCTATACGTTTGTTCATCCCGTACTTGGTGCGTTGGTACGTGTGTGTGGTCTCGTTCAGGTGATGTTGAGGTTGAAGAGTCTCGAGATGTGAGGTAATGAGCCTTGCCAGTAGCAGCAAGTCTGTTAAATGGTGAGTGTGTTAAATGTCTAACTCTGATGATAACAGGACATCCATGCGTTGTCGAATAATTCAATTCCGCTTGTACAGTTGAACCATTTATTTAATAACATATGCATCATGATGGAGAATCAGAGGAAATCCAATAACACAAGCAACACACTTTATCTTCTGATCCTACCAATAAATGGATCTTGAGTTCCTTATATAATAAGCAAAAGTGGGGAGGGTGAGATTATGAAATGATATCTGGTGATTTTCAAGACAAAGTAACTACTGTGGCTTGAGTTTTTGGGGTTGGAGAAGAGATCACTCAAAAGCCTTTTGGCAGTGGTTATTCAGAGGTCAGATTGAATTCAAAGGCTAGAGAACAATTTACGATCGGTGATAAGAATTCAAGCAGACATCTGGACATTATCTCAGCACACATTCCATTAACGCGAGACTCCAGCTTCCAGCCAGACTTTCAGACACCAGCATATTATTATTTAATATTTGAGGAACCCTTAATATTCATAAGATGTCTATTGTAATAGATGTCTATTGTACTGAATAAAGATTAAAGATTATTTAGAAGGCAAGTCTGTTTTTGGGGGAGAGGGTCTTTTACTTGGTCGACTGGTAACCTTCAATACCGTAAAGAAATATAAGGCCATTTAAAATGCAATTTTTTTTTCTTACTTCAAATAAAAAAAAAGCCAATATTACTTCAATAGCCAAGGAAGTGCAATGTGCTTCTATTCAAAATAGATACATGTTCGAGCACATAAATGTAATAATCATATTGTATTCGAATCAGACATTTCCCATTAAAAGGTTCAAACAATACATTGTGTTTTATGCCAAAAACTTTACTTTTCAAGTTAATTAATTATTAATCAAGCTTAATTGGATATATTTTCCTTTTATCATCACATTTTAGACCATTAGGCTAATTTTGGAGAAATTTGCATCTCCAGCATTAACAACCACTCTGGACATTAACACCTCATTCACTCGTCAGAGTTAAATCGAGCACGGGGCCGATCAAAACACATCTCGTCACATGTCACCTATCTCTCTATCTTTCCCTCTTGTGGGTTTATATCGTAACACAGAATGATGCTGTGCCTTTCAGCAAATGCAATTCTCGTCTCGACTAGAAGTTTCGTCTCAGAATGTTCTAGCATCTGCAGGAATCTCATCAGGCAGTTTACAGTACAATATTGCCATCCATAGTCAAAATTAGCTCATTACATCAAGCAGTTTACAATTCACTGATTAATGCTACAATAAATTTATTGAATGCAAGTCAATTTTAATCATTCATTTATAGGCATTCACTAATGCTTATCAACAAATACCACAACCAATGCTTCCTGGCTATATTCTCTAGCTTTTAACTGACACTATCTCACTCCTGTAACATGTATGTCAGATAACCAGAGTTTAGGTAGAAACTCGTCACTTAGCAAAACCCCACTTTGCAAATTTCATGTTATCCTTTCAAGTGTCATGTACAATCACAAAGTCAGCTTTACCCATCATTCTGCATTATAACATATTGATTATTTTGAGTTATCATTCAGTATTGCCTCATCTACAAGGCAAAATGATCATTTACTTTTGTGATACCGACTGCAAAAGGCAGAGTCCACTTATTTGATTGTACCATCTCAGACCAAGATCACATCACTAATCTCAAAATCCCCAATTGCCTGCTCAGATACATGTTTTTTGAGGTTTTTTTTTTACATCTTAGTTTAGTTTTTCTTTAAATTGCCATTTTACATTTTGTTATTCTATCAGTTTACTTGATTTAATTTGACATTTTTGTTGCAGGTCATCAAGAACAATCTCAACCCTATATGGAATCCATTCACTGTGTCCATCAACTCTCTCTGCAGTGGAGACCACGACAAGCCTATCAAGGTGCTTGTAATATTCCTTGAGTTGCACAATAATCCTTGATGCTGCCTGCATGAGGACAGGGTTTGGCCTGGACCGATTGATGTACTGCAGTTGGCATGCACGTTGAACTGCTGGTTGAAATCTGTGCTTGGAAGGGAGGTTGTAAATAATGCATTGTTAGCCTCTCAGCTATCTCTGTTTTTCTTTTATTGCCATGGTTACACTTTGCCGATGTGCCGTTATTCTGTTTTGTGTATAGGTTCAGAGAAACTAAAGACTGCCAGAAAGTGGACTTTGAGCCTCCCAAAGAGCAATATAAAAATTAAATCAGTGAAAATATATCAAAAATAAAAGGTAAACATAAGGAACAAAAGAGCATTTCCAGCCAATAATACTTCAATAGCAAAGGAAGTGTGATGTGCTTATTTTGTATACATCACTCTTGGCTTTCTAGATTTGCCACCATCCCACCAGACCTCCACCCTCTTCATCATTCAATGTCCGACAGAATGGTGCAGAGGTAGCACACTTACCTTTGAGATGTTTCGTTTTGATTTTTGGTCTGACATTAAAATGTCGGATTGGTACTTTGCATGCAGGGAGTTGCAATAATACATGTGCCATGTCTCAGATAGACATTCTTCTGGGGACCTGTCGAGTTGGCAGACTTCTATCGTTAGTTGGTAGACTTTGAAGATCCCAGAATGTCTTTCGAAGAAGAGGAGGCGAGTTATCACCAGCACATTGAACAAATTCCAAATCCTGCCATAGCTGACACAGGGCACTGAATCAGAGGCACAGCTGCACTCCCAGCATGCAATGATGCAAACCAGTAGTCAGGTGCTGCATATGAATGAATAAATCCAACCAAAGGGCGAATTCACCATGTGATGAGCTACATTTAACTCAGAAATAATAAATTCCCTCATGTACGCCCACAATTTATGCTGTTTTGGCAAAAATATACAGAAGCAGTGGCAAAGCACCGAGATACAGTCATGGCCAAAAATATTGGCACCCTTGCACTTTTTTCAAATAACTCACAATTTTCTCGAAAATTATGTTGAAATTGACAAAAGTATTTGGTCTCCATAATTATTTAATTCACTGTTAACATGAGAGAACCTTTGCTTTTGATTCAGAACTGAATATGTCCTTTTAAATCAGAAAATAAAAAGAAATGGTATTGACAAAATTATTGACACCCTCGACTTAATATCTGGTGGCACAGACTTTGGACAAAATAACTGCCAGTCAAGCACTTACTGGAGCCATGAATGAGCTTCATACACCTCTCTACTGGCAGTTTGGCCCACTCTTGTGCAAACTGCTCCAGTTCTCCCAGATGTGAATGGTGTCTTCTCCCAACTGCTGTTTTCAGATCTCCCCACAGGTGTTCAATGGGATTTAGATCTGGACTCATTGCTGACCACTTCAGAACAGTCCAGCATTTTGTCTTGAACCATTCCTGTGTGCTTTTTGAAGTGTTTTTGGGGTCATTGTCCTGCTGCAAGACCCATGACCTTCGACGGAGATCCAGCTCTCTGATACTGGGTTGAACATTGCACTCCAAAATTCCTTGGTAATCTACATATTTCATGATGCCATGCACACATTCAAAGCAACCAGTGCCAGAGGCAGCACAGCAACCCCCAAACATCACTGAACCTCCTTTGACTAGGGAAGGTGTTTTTTTCTTTGAAGACTTAATTTTGTTTTCTGTAAACATAGAGATGATGTGCTTCACCAAAAAGCTCTAATTTGGTCTCATCTGTCCTGAGGCCATTCTCTCAGAAGGATTTTTGGCTTGTTTAGGTGTTTTTTGGCAAACTTCGGTCAGGCTTTCTTATGTCTCTCTCTCAGCAGAGGAGTCCTCCTGGGTCTCCTACCATATAACCCCCTTTCATTGAGTTGGCGATGGATGGTATGAGTTGAAACTGTCGTACCTTGTGTCTGAAGGTCAGCTTGAATCTATTTGGCAAGTGATCAAAGTGTTTTCTCCGCCATTCAAACAATCATTTGCTGCAATCTTCGATCAAGTTTTCTCTTGTGGCCATGTCCAGGGAGGTTGGCTATCATGCCATGGGCCTTAAACTTCCTGATGACATTGTGTACAGTGGACACAGGAACATCAAAGTCTCTGGAGATGGACTTGTAGCCTTGAGATTGTCCATGCTTGGCTACAATATTGTGTCTGACCGACTCAGACAATTCACTGGTTTTCTTTCTTTTCTCCATGCTCATTGCGGTACACACAGTGACACAAAACAGCAGAATGACTCC
>CM068962.1:55534435-55547849 GCA_035128595.1 Eptatretus atami
GTGCTGTTCTGCACCAGCTGAAAAAATGAGAATTTTTTTTCTCCTGCACAACAGTTTGTTTCCCAAAATATCTTGAAAGACATTCCTATTTTTTTTATTTGCATTATCATTTTATTTTTCTCTCCCCCTCTCATTGCCAGTTTGTGGGATAATGTCTATTGACAGTTATTCGTGACCGGATTATTGGAAGAGTTAATTCGGTGACTTCTGAGTGCGAGCTTTACCTGTCGAATGTGTGGGCCCATACCTGTTGATTGCGCTACGCTGCAGCTTGCTCAAGAACTCAAGAAGGCTGGATACAAACATCCTTCTCATTACCCCCTCTGCTGCACGTCGACTGGCGCCAACACAGGCTTGCAGAAGCACGTGCGAAACCTCTTTCTCTCCCCCCTGCCGCCTCTTGCATGGAGCATCAATCATACGGTAAAGTTCTGTGCGGTCGCGTACTTCAGTTCCAGCAAGCGTGTCGGCCATGGGAGTAGGGCCTTTATAAATTTCGGAAGAGGTGATGGTTTGTGGCTGGCAGGTGTAGGATGGAGTCAGCCTGCAAGGCTTGGTAAACCATCTTTTCCGAGAGGTGTCAGTTGACCAATGGGATTCGTAGTGAGGCCCTCTCAGTCCGAGTGCCTCTCGTTGGTGGGCCGGCCTGCTGGTGTTGGAAACAGCGACGTCTGGCCTGCTATCTATCAGACATGATATCTGCCTTCTCTTAGGACGCGCTTGTGGAACCTATCTCAGAGGACCGCCTGTTGAGACAGCTGATCGTTTCGAGTGAGGTATAGTTCCCGTACGATTTGGTTAACATGCTTCTTCTCCCGCTCCTCGTTGTCTCCCGTTGTTTGTCCAACATCCCACTTTACTTAGTTTAAGTCTATTGCCGCACAAACACAATGCTCCTTCATATTAAGTGCTAGTGTCTGTGACACGCTTGATAATTAATGTTATTATGGCATATTTACTACCACAGCAACAATATAATGTGTTTACTTTAATCCCATTGTTCCTATTTAAACGTCTATGATGTAATCTAAAAAAACATGATATGTAGCTTTTTCCTTTTTAGCGTACTGAGTTCACCAATGGTCCTCGTAATTTTTTGGTCAGAGCCTGAAACGATGCGGTTGGTCTGGCGCCTAATCCTTGCTACAATGCGTGTCCAGGCATGGGAGTTTGTGCATGGCTCTCAATAACTGTTTCTAATTGCTACCCAATCTCCATCCTTTCATTCTTAGGCTTTTGATTTTTATATTTGTATGCCCCAAAAATATCTCTTCAACCGCACATATCATTTCCACGCGTACCTTAATGCCCTAGATTCTCTTTTTTTTTTGTTTTATCACATTCTGAGCTTTTATGAGCACATTACACATCCAGCCAAACAAGCAGGGACAGGAACAATAAGGGCAGAGAGAAAGGACAAAACTGTGTGAACAATAACACTTCGGAGATCTCGGTCGAGGAGTAGGATGCACGGAACACGGTAATACAAGAGACACCAAACTAGGAAGGAAATCAGGGAATTGAAGAGTTAGTTTGGGCTGATAATGGGGTAGAAAAATGTCTCGCTTCTCTGTTATTTTTGAATGTCTTCAATATAACTCTCTTTAGCTTTCATCATCATGTCAAAGATCTCTGATTATTTTTATGCAACAAACCTCTCAGGTTAGGCTTTTATTTTTTCACTCCTCGAAATTATCAATGGTGGAAACGGCGGTCGAGATCCTTTGCCGTTGCCCAGATTACCTCGGCCAAGAACAGGGTATTGCATGGGTTCTTTTGTCAGTTGTTTAATCCATCCTTACCCAGTCACAATTTTAACCGATTCTCACGATAACTTCACCAACATGGTAGAGTTCGTCATAAAGAAGAACCATTGTTTTTATAAGGTAACAACTGGTGGATTCTAAAATCCTCAATTTTTATCTGATTGTATTGCATTGACGAGAATTACATTTCAGCTCACTGACATTTCAACCAATTATTGTGGCCACCTAGTCCAATTCTAAAATGTCCAATTTCATCCTATTCCCACTGAAATTTGAAATTTGCATTTTCATTTGGTCACACCACCAATTATTGTTGAGGTCAAAAATTGTTTACGCATCTTCAAGTGTCCTGCTCTGTCATGACGTCGTCGTCTTGTTTGTTCGCACAGAACTTTTGTTTGTTTTCTCCGCAACCGCTTGCCGGTTTAGAACAAACTTTTCACCCATATGGCTGTAGTACTACTCATTGAAATTTTCTAATTATAATTATGATCATTAGGTCACGTCGGTTGGCACCATCATTGGAAATACAACAGAAAAACTTAGACCTCTGTATTCTGAAGCACACCAAGGCGAAAAAAATTAAACTAGTATTCGTAACTCATGGAATTGAGGTGATTTTTTTTTATGACTTCATATGGTGCGCCATTGATATGACGTATAATTGCAACTGTAGAACGCCACATCAATCAGTATAAAAATATTTGGGTATCTTGTGAGATAAAATGGCGTCCACATGAAAAAATTTTTTACGTCATTGTTCACTGATTCGGCAGCATTATTATAGATAATAAAAATCCCTCCAAAATATTCTTCTCTGAAGTGGCTGAAACATGATCGTACGGCAAAACTTACTGTATGTCTGCCTGTCCCATGAGAATCAAAAGGTTCAACACATGATATGATATAGGTCACACATGCGTTGCACATATTGAATTTACCACTAAACCTCTAAAAATACACCACTCGAAGAAGCCTGTTAGGTAATCACCTGTCAGATCTGACATGTCTCTTTGTTCGGTTTCATCTTATGCATTCTTCTTTGTCCCTGCATATTGAGAGTTATGACTCTTACAAGCTTGCCTCATTTCTCACAGAACTTAACGATGATAGCTGGAGAAAAATAAATATAGCATTGTTCAATTAGCTGATTGTAGAGAACAGTAAAATCGCATCCATGTAATATGCCTCAACTTCATGTCTTAAGCTTTTTATAATGCCTGGGTATGCAATGAAATCCACGACCCAGCTATTAAACTTGTACATTCCCTGTGTTTCACAGGACTGGTGATTCATCACCGCGTTCCTTGTGCCGTCCTCGGATATGCGACGTGTTTTGAACTGGCACCATGTCTGTCCCGTCGGTCGTGAACGTTACAACAATTCCACAACTGTCCGTCACAAAGATAGGCGAGCTATTGCCGATGCACCATGGACAAATTACAAATTCTTTATTGCTCGACCTAACAGGGGGACACGCAACAAGCACGAGTGAAGCCATTGCTCCCAGAAATTATGATCTATCCCCACAGCTTCCTATAATAATAACTGAATAATATGATCCCATGTCTGCGGTTCTTATTCTTTAACAGTAGACGCTCAACGGTTCTGCAGTATAATATATTATCTATAAACTTTTAGAGCCTCAGACGTCTATAGTTGACGAAAGAATGCATTGATATAAAATCTACCTTGACTGCATTTTGTTATCATGAGTGAAGTCTTATCATTTTAACCATAACTATCATGCATTGACATCGGGGCGCATACCTCGCAGCCTCAACGTTACGTTTTATTATATCCCACTTCAGAGTAGACCAGATCTGGCATCCTGCATCCAAATCTAAATTTGAATCTCTCCTCGTTCCTTTTCAACCTAAGTCAACTATTTCCACCAGTTTTTCATAAATCATCAGAAACATTTTCTTGACATATATCATTTTTGGCCCTATCTCTGTTTGTGAATAATATCTTAAAAACTGTTCGATCCGCATCGATCACCAAAATATAAATTGGTCCTTGTCACACATCAACCTATCTCCACACAATTTCATCCAATCGTCCACAACATTTCAGATCATCACTGTCGCACAAACGGTTGTAAAACATAACCTACGTCCACCTTCCGGTAGCACGGACTTAATAAATTAACATAAGCAGGATGTAAGACTCGCATAGTCGGAAATCTTTGATGCGAAAAGCCAGACCCATACTTTCGAATTACCAACGCATTCAGGGGAAAAATAGAGACGCTCACTTTCCAAACCAGCTACACCTCTTCCATATGCGGATTAGCATAACCCAATCAGCACATTCTAGGAAGATCATTTACATATATTTCTTGCAGAGAGAAGGACTGGAAGTCCCTCAAGCAAACGGTATTTTATTTGCTCTCTCAACCCACGAAAGATCGCCGGACAGATATCGATGCAAGTTCTCAGCTGCTGCTCTGACTGTGATAGTTTTCCCAAGTAGTAATATAACTTATTAAGACGGTCTGAAGTATCCAAGTAAATTGTACAATATGAAAATATTAAAATACAAAACCCTGCCCTGCTAAGTTCTTTAAATGTGAAGAGTTCTGAGGGTAGTCAATATATCATCGTTCACAATTTTAGATAATTATTTCTTACAATGTTTCTTTTCCATTGTTATTGTGTCAAAATGCACTAATACGTCAGCATCCGCAGAAGAGAGTTATTTACCATTGCAGACGCTTTTCCAGTGCATCACCTCTCACGAACGTCTCCATGACAGACGTAATGACTGTCCACGATCAGACCGTCAATATGATGTCATACTCATTACCCTCTCCTCACTATACTCACATCTCCACCAGGGCAAATGTAATAAAAATTCAAAATCGTCCAAAAAATTCCCAAACCTGTCTTTCTGACTTCTGGAGCGCATCTCACTCTCTCAGACTACATCAGACACATATCACTCCGCACCAAATGGCGACAATCTTTGCGCTCGGAGAGATACAGTCACCAAAATTATGCTTACGATAAATCAATAATAAATAACTGTATTTTTGTTCACAGACAGAGCTCAGTATTGCATCGTGCACCGTCTGTCTTCTCCCATTTCCCTGACCATCCAGCGGCAAGTTGCAGCAACTTCTATACTTGATGTAATGGATTGATGCATTCGCGGTCACAACCTTAAGCTAGGTCAAAATGTTGACTTATTAATCTTAAAATCTTTCATCCCACCATCAGAATGCAACAATATTTGGGTTACGACTAGCCACGTAGATGTTAAATTACGGATCATTTTCCAATCACTGATCATCAGTGTCAAATGTCATGGGTATTCATTTGAAAATCGGTTGTAATTTCCTCAAAAATCTTCCTTCCCAGGACCCTTCTCTCAGACATCCCTCCATAAATTGGATGCAACATACAAAAACCAGCATTATCTATATGATTATTTTTTAGAATGCTCTTGAAACAAACTTGGTACATCAATTGTGATGAAGCTGAGGTGAGTTCATTCACAATAGTCGGTTTAGTTTTGGAGAAAAGATCAATTTGTTTACAGTCTGATGATGATGAACGGATCTGCCTACGCTGATGCATCATCTGAGACAGAGACCACGTATGCTAAACCCACCTGAAATATTCCAGTGATCGTTAAAGAAATTATCTTCCCAAAAAAAGTGGTTCTAACCCAAACACCCAATTTTCACTCTTGCACTGCCTGACTTCCTCATGTCACATGCAAATTAGGCCATCGTTTCAGTTTGACTTATGGAGAACACCACCACGCACGCACACTAACACATAGTATAATAGATTGGTCCTTGTCCGTTATACAATTTCATTGTTTTTCAATGGCTATTTGTAACAACACGCCTCTTACTGCTACATTAGTGCCTTTCCCAACCCATATGTGCTGCCAGGGGAGGATTATACCTTCATATATTATTCCCAACTGTTCTGATATGTTATTGATTATTAATATTAATAAGATGTCTTTGTAAAATTTATCATATTTATGCAAACTTTTTTTCAACAAAATCGATTCTTTTTTGCATTTCAAGTTAATTGATTAGGATTTCGACAAACTGTGGGTCTAGTAAGTCCAACGATCATTGCCTTAGATTTACTTGTCCCCCCCCCCCCCCAATAAGACAGTTTTAGTCTTATGCAGAAAAAATCGTTTTTTGCTATTCTACAGTTCAATTGATTTCCAAACCCCCCCCGCCCCCCCCAAAAAAAAAAAAATTATTAGAGAATATAAAAAATATTATTATAATCTTTTAAAAACGATAAGTATATAAGGCGAAGCATTGGTGCTTGACACCAAACTCTTGTATATTTTGTATAATTAAATCTGGCCATCTGAAAACTATTACGTCATACACCTACATGGCGTGCATTGTTCAAACATGTAATTTTTCCGCTCTGGTAGAATTCACTAATCAACTCAGATCATGAATATCATTTTGTTTCGTAATTCAATATCAGATCGCTCCAGCTAGAAACCCACAAAAATAATGCTCACACACTAGCGGACATGCACGCACGACGCGCACACACCTATCCATATATAAAAGAAGGATAAACCCATTTACTTAGTAATTAGGTTTAAACTAATGCAAGTCATTACTGTATTTCATTACCTATGCAATCAATTCATGACAATTCTGAATCAACCATGTACTCGCCTGAAGGCAGCAGTACATGGTCTGTCATAAAACATTTTCCATGCTCCCCATATCCAAACTCAGGTCTACAAGCTAGATGTCTTCTCTTTCGTGCTGAGAATCCTTTGTCGATGGAAAAATATGAGTCTGAAACACCCCCTGATCAGACTTCTGTGTACATTTAACAAAATCTTATAAAAAAATAAAACAACGACCGGATGGATCTCACCAAAATCGAACCAATTCGTCACTTGCACACACCAACCTGCTCCAGCAGTTCCCGATCGCGTCCTAAACCTTTTGAAATCCCGTCTCACAGCACAGACAGAACAAACAAACAACGTAAAAAACCCAATCAGTTGTGATTTCATATTAATAAAAACACCTTTTGATCCTGTCCTCCACCCAATTTTCTCCACACTCTTCCAACCCCATCCTCCTTCATTAGATGTGTAACGAATGACCCAGATTGAGTTGCTACCTAGTGAGACACTGAGATTGAATTGATGGTGGATGAAGATAGAGCACAGCATCATGGCCAAATGGCACTCCTGCTGAAATTCTTTTTCAGGCTTATGTTCAAAAAACTAAAAGAGTGAAAAACTTATGTTCAGTGTTTTTGTGGAGACCAGCTGGGTGGCTCTGATCCCATACTAATCACTTGCTAACGCTGCAAGCAACTATTCCTATCGACCTCTAATGGAAATCACTTGCTTGGAGCTACAACCACCGTCAGAGCCTCTCCAAGCGTCAATTGATTTTAATGGACCACACCCCTGAGTAATATGAGACAACGTAAATGCAAGGTGTTGAGAACATTTTTACAAAGCTTTTGTAAACAAAAAACATTGACATAGAAATGAACGAAGATAGCCAAAGAGCAGAGAAAAGAAAACTGCAAACTGAATGTTTTCAACCCTGCATGTATTAGCATTATGATGGCTTCACCGCTCACAATGAGTCGGAAATATCATATGAGAAAACCTTTCAACAAAGTGAATCATCATCCAAGACCCATCTAAAATATGTTCAGAAATGCTTGAATTATCGTAGTGGGGATTGGGCATACAAGATTTTCATGCATTACATCATTACCAGCACGACAGCACTCTTACCCCACTAACTTCCCAGCTAGACAATATAAATGATGTTTCAATCCTACTTAAATCTACACACTGTTTCCGTTAAAACCAGCCATCATCTGAAGTTTTCTCTCCTTCATTAACTGTCCCTCAGTCTAGTGAATCAAAACCATTTTCGCAACACCAAACTCAACCAACAAGTCATGATTAATTGAATAGTTCACTTCTCATCCTGCCCAGAATCTTTTTTCTTGCCTGCTGACCTTGTCTTTTCGAAGGAACTTTCGATTTTTCTCTATCTTTCTTGAAAACATTTTTAAACGGTCTTTCGTTCCGCCTCAACCTTGACCAACCAGTAACTAATTCTGCAAGATACATACCGCAACTCTTTGTTCCGCATCCCCGGTCAAGCTATTTTTTCACCAACCATTCCTCAAGAAGAGTGCAACTACACGCATCGGCCACTAATGTCACCCTCATCTGAACCTGATCTTATTAAAACCCTCCTACCCAACCATCTTACTGCTACTTCAGTTTCTTCAATCTTTCTCTCCTTTTCTTGTTACTCGCCTACTGTTGCTCATTGTTCTCCATCGACACCACTGTCAAATTCAACTTGCTCCTCCATGAGCTCGCACTCGAAAAAGATGAAAAAAATTTAGATTGAATTGCGGTTCGATTACAATTTAGAAAATTGTTAGATTTAAGCTGAAATTGGATAGAATTAGAGATGGGTAAGATTACAGCTGTAAATTTCATTTACAATTATGGGACTCATCGGACTTTGACACTGCAGGTGTCTCTGGAGCGCTTTCATCACTTCAAGACTCGCTCAAGCCACTGCGCGAACGCCTTCTGTCACTGCTAGGCTGCTCGAGCACTACTCAAGCACTGCTCGAACCGCTTGTCACTGCGAGAGACTCTCGAGCACTCTCAAGACTCCGACGCCTTGCACTCGAGAGTGGACTCGACACTACTGAAGCACCGATCACTGTAAAGCTCAGCACCTCGGTCACTGCGAGACTGCTCGAGCACTCGTCTGCAGACTGCGTCGGAGCACCTCGTCACTCGAGGAATGCTCGAGACCTCGTCACCAGCTGCTCGAGCACCCTCGTCATAGACTGCTCGAGACCTCGTCACTGAACAGGGTCCGAGCACCCCTCTCACTGCGAGGGAACTATTTGATCGCATTTTGGCTCAAGAGTATGCACACGTTAATATGCTCTTAGAAGTGTACACCCCACCGCTTCGGTACAAGCGACGCCTTTAACACTGCTACAGACGCTCTCCTCTCAGGGGTCTGGATATACAGCTCTGCTTTCGCTGCCGAGCAATGAGTTATGTTACACAAATTCGGTTTATTAAAAAAATCCATATTTATTCGCTCATCCTCAGAGGTTACCGAAGGCAAGGGATTTTGTTTTGTATTGTTTGGAAAATGTTAGGAGAAGTGAGTTATCTAACTCAAATAAAACAAGAATAGAGCAATGAAGATTCAAAACCCTCCCACTTTTGTTGTGTTTTGATTTAGTGGTATTTTGTTTACTTACCACTTTAATGAAACCATAATTGACCACCACTTTATAATGCTGCAGATACGGTACCAAACATCCCGCTTATGCAGCCCGCTTTGTCGGCACCTACCCTGACCTTTTTTTATTATTTTCAGACTGAATCAGAATGGATCAGATAAATTCATGAAATCAAATGAACAAAAAGCTACATCCGCAATTGGAGTAAGTAATCAAGAACCCGAACAAGGCAAAAGAAAATTGGCATCAGGAGGACTGGATAGATTCACCTTTCAGCTTCCTATCTCTCCACCCTCAACCCATCCAGCACACCAAGTTCAGCACTAACTAAAAAAAAAACCCGGAATCAAAAATTAAAAATTCAGCAACCATGTCCGATCAATTTGAAACTAAACAATGATCACCATCGTTTAAATCATCATTGTTAACCCAGCACGTGGAGTTGACAAGTTATTGGCCACGCTCAGCCGGCCCAAGCCCGGATAAAATGGGAGGTTGCGTCAGGAGGGCAGCCGCAATAAACACTGTCCTAAAGGTTTCCCATTTCACATTGAAGCTGATTGCACTATTTTGTCTTCCCAATATACATCACCCCACTCATCCCTATACCTCAAGGTTCTTTTAAATCTAATTCCTACTCCACTATCCTAACTCTATAACTCTTACAACAGAAACCTTGACCACTCCTGTTATGTGACTTTATCCTACACATATTATTTTGCTACTTGCAGAAGGTGTCGCGTTGGCATTTGCTCCCCGTTCTGGTTCCCGATAACGGCTAGTATATACATGTGAAGAACTTGGTTTGTGCTACCAAACCTATTTTTCCGGCTATCCCCTACCAGTGTCCTGACAGCGTCATCTTAACTTCGTCCTTCGCCGGAGAACTTGCACTCCAACAATCGATATGAGCCTCCTAAACAATGGAGTCGTACGAAAGCACAAAAATTGTGTCTTCGAAATTAACTTGTGACAAATCTTTCACATATTCTTTCCACCTCAATCCAAATTCATATTCTTCGATGGCTTACGCATGGTGGAAAATAATAACAAACACTCGCTGCTCGACCTTCGGATGATGGAAGGACTCCTTTGCCATGCGGATCATACTGCCCATAACAGAGCGTGATGCACTTGGACTGAATGCCTGGTCAAATCGTATTAGTCCCGGGAAACCCATTGTAATCCTCTACGATCTCGCTCCATTGCAATCCATTCACTCCATTCGAATTCACATTGGCCATTCGAATAAGACTTAGATTCATCAAAGCGTCACCTATGACCAACCGAGATGTTTTCAAAAGCTTTTGCCTTTTGGGGAACTTGCTCAAAGGGATGCCCATAACCCATCATGGAAGAGCTCCAATCATTCGAAGAAACTGACCCCTACCATTAGAAAACATACGTGTTAATGCAAATAGTCCACCTGGGAAGATACCTCAGCTCATTAATCAATGTAGACATGGTTATCGTCCACCTTGGCGTTCCTATTCAGCTCGAGATTTATTTGCTCGGACTTCTGCTTTCAGAAATCAAAACACTGACAAATGCCAGAAACTTCCTTCAGCAATAAACCACACAAACATCCACCAGGCAGACTAAAATACTCTTTGAGTACTGTGCCGGGCAATTTATCATATGTAAGCAACTGCGACCTATCAGCATTTGCTTAATTAGTGCAAGTTTTCCCCCCGCCTCCCCCCAAAGCCAAGCATCAATTATATGCCACCATTTTGGTCAACAGAATTAATCTGCTCTATATGAAGAAGAACCTTTTGAACTTAAGCTCCCAGCCCAACTGTTGCAATACTATGGATAACAAGTCCCCATCATGTTCCACTTTTTCAACGAGCATCCCCTTGTCTTAACGTTGATCCTGTTCAGAGTAATACGAACTGACACGCTTTCGTGCCAAGTATGGCAGCGAAGAATTGAAACATATTCAAGAGGCGTTTCGGTGATGGCGCACACTTTAAACAACTGTGGGGCAAAAACTCAAATGTTGCTATCAACGAATACTTTTAGCTAGTAACTCTTGACACACGCTTTGATCCAAATGGATGTGACTTACTCTGACTCCATTCTTGCTGTATATATCAACCTTCATCCAGCGCCTACAGCAACTCTATAATCTCGAGAACAAAATTTTACTGTGGACGGCACCGACCACAACCGGCAACCTCATCATCAACATACACAGGACTCAATCTCCTGCTGTGGCCCCAATATTTTCCTGACTCATTAAATTTATCCAGATCATTTTGACACACTCTTATGTTCTATTAGCTATCCCCAACCTCCCTCTTACCACTCACTGCCTCTGCCCTGATTTTGCCGCAGCTTGTGTTTCACCCTTATGTGATCAGAACTCAAATGTCCAACACCATGACCTCCCAGAACCAGACTTTCCGGTCAAACACTTTCTCACTACCCGTTCACTTAACAGGACACTTTGACCTCGAATGGTGCATATTCCTTGCAAGCACATCCTATAAATACTTCTTACGCGTTGGACATATTCGCAACACCATTCAGTCCGTAGTTGAGTATTCTCTGAAACATGTAGTTACCTACCTAACCGTTTTTAGAGAATAATGTATTCATTCGGCTGTGATCTTGAGTCAGCTTCTTCTTTCTATTTTATTTCAAACACAAAAAACCACAACGAGGTGACTCGCGCTAGGTTTTCACGCCATTACTTCTCCGCCTGCGTGGGAGAGGAAGCGTCTCTTGGCAGGGCGCCGATTGGTGGCATGCGTGTGACGCTGGCCCAAACCTGTGACGGAAGCGAACGCCCCTCTTCGATGACCTTTCTCGAAGCGACCTCGTAAGGCAGAGTGGATGCAAAGAACCAGCGCCGCAACAGCGCGCTCCGGCGTATAAAACTTCAACGGGCGAAGCGTTTGAGTGAGCTCTGTTGGAATGCTCTTGCTCGTTAGCTGTTCTGCTTCTGTGTGCTCTCGCTCTCTTGCTCCGGACTCCCTCCTTAGTGGCGCTGGCCTGGTTTTTGTGCTAGTTGCAAGACCCAGCTGGCCGGGAAGAGCTCGCCACTCCCCTCCCACTTCGGCCATCCACCTTTTCCCCCCCCCCTCTCATCCGACGCTGTTAGCACCGAAACTCCCGTTATGCTCGATTTGCCAACACGCTGCACGCGACGTCACGCAGCGAACTACGACACCATACCACGCCAGAGGACGATATCGCGCACGGACAACTGCAACGACTAGAGAGGACTCACCGGGGCCAAAAAGGAGTCACACATTCTTCGGCAGGTTATTTTGTATAAATTTCGCTTCTTTGAAGTAGAACTGTCTAAGTGTTCCGAGTCCTCGCGTAGTCGTTGAATCTGCATATGCGTTGGTTTATGCTTTTGTGCATTTTCATACTTATGCCTATAGTGTGCTCCCGTTTCTGTGAATAAATGCTCCATGTGTGAACTCTTCCCGTTCCTGCTCCTTCCCTTTGTGAATCTCATCTCTTCAAGTAAGTTCGTGCGTGGTTGATTAACGCCGCTAATTATCGGAACCCGTGAGTCCGACTGATAACACCCTCGATAGTTATCCGATAGCACGAACGCACGCTTAACAGGTTGTGTCCGCGAGATCGACCTCGGACGAGTACGAATCGCCCGGTTTACCCATCGCGTGGTACTTAGTACGGTCAGCTTGGCGACAACCCTATCCTACGAGGGCCATCTGCTACATCGGAGTCGAACCCCACCCTCGTACTGTCCCGTGCTAGATATTCCTGAGCGACACAGAATTGTCCGTTCCTTGTGAGCGACGGTGGCCCTCTATTCGACTGTCAATACCCGGGCCCCCGGCGGCGCGAGTAATTCGCAAACATCTGGTGTCAGACACGGAACAAACTCTCGTCCTCAAGATCAAATTCGGGGCAACGGTCCAGAGCGTGAGAGGTAGCGAACCCCCGATCCCCCAAATACAGCCCGGCTAAACTTAAAACCCTTACAGAAAGTAAGAATGAGCAGTCTCAAAGCGAGCGGGTGCCGAGGAGAGTATATGGAGCATTTATAAACCCTGGTCCAGGACGAAACCCGACTATCAGAAAGTATCTCGCCTTGAATTCAGTAAATTCTCCCCAAACATACCAGCACCGAAATGAGCGCTACCTTCTCTCGCAGGCACGGCCTCGGCATGGCTATACACCTCCCCTCCCCCCTCCCCAAAATCCCCACCTACCCGAATCACCTTCAGCCGACCGTTGCCTCCACAATGCAGCTATCCCCATGCTGAAATCGATTTCATCCTACCCCCTACGATTTCAGATTACCCCCCTCAAAACATTTATTTATGTATCTTTATATACAAAAAATTGTAATTTAATTGATATTGAAAACTAATTAGTGAAAAACCATTGACCACG
>CM068962.1:55548579-55577157 GCA_035128595.1 Eptatretus atami
TTATTATAATATATTTAATTATTAAAATAAAAAAAAAATAAATAAAAAATAAATATATTATAATTAGTATATATAATTAAATTAAAAAAAAAAATATAAATTATATATTTTAAATAAAATTTTTAAATATATAATAAAAATAATAAAATTATACAATATTATAATTTTATTTATATATAAATTTAAATAAAAATTAAATTTAAATATAAAAAAATAAAAATATAAAAAAAATATAAAAAATTATTATAATTTATATAATATTATAAAAAATAAATAATAAAATTTTAATAAAATATTTTATACATAAAAAAATTTAAATAAAAATAATAAAAAATATAAATATATAAATATATAAAAAAAAATTAAAATATAAAAATAAAAAATAAATATATAATATAAAATCTAATAAAAAAATAATTTTATAAATTATATATATAAAATAAATAAATAAAATAATATAATAATTAATCATATATATTAAAATATTAAAATTAAATATATTAATAATAATTATAATAAAAATAATATAAAAAATAATAATAATTAATATAAAAAAAAAATAATAAAATATAAAATATATATAATAAAAAAAAAAAATAAAAATAAAAACTTTATTTCATTTATATAAAAAAATAATAAAAAATAAAATAAAAATTAATAATATATAAATTAAAATAAAATAAAATGTATATATAATAAAAATATTAATAAATTAAATATATAAAAAAATATAAAAAAAAATATAAAGTTAATAATTTAAATTAATATTTAATCATAATATTATTAAATATTTAATTAAATAAAAAAAATAAAAATTATATAATTTAATTAAAATAATAATAATTTATATAATTTAAAAAAAAATAAAATAAATAAATAATTATTAAAAAATATATTTATAATAAAATAAAAAAAAAAAAATATATATATAAAAAAAAATTAATAATTATAAAATAATAATATAAGTAAATAATAAAAAAAAAATAAAAATAATAAAAAAAAATTAATAATAATTAAATAAAAATAAATATTCATATTAAAATAAAATAATATAATAAAAAGTTTAAATAAATAAATAAAAATATAATTAAAATAATTAATAAAAAAAAATATATTATCATATAAAAAAATTTAATAACAAATAAAATTATAATATATAAATAAATAATAATAAATTAATTAAAAATAATAAATAATATTATATATATTATAAAAAAAAATAAAATAAAATAATAATATAAAAATATAAAAAATAAAAAATAATCAATCAAATTAATTAAAATTAAATAATAAAATAATATAACTTGAAAATAAATTTATAAAAAATAAAATATAAAAAAAAATAAAAATAAATTTATATAATATATAATAATAATAAATAAAAAAAAAAATTAAAATATAAATAAAAAATATAAAAAAATTATATAAAATTTAAATATATAAAAAATAATAATAATAATATAAATTTTATATAAATAAAATTATTAAATTTAATATAATTTTTTAATAATACTAAAAATAAAAATAAATAAAAAAATAAATACTAAATATATTTATTAATAATTAAAATAAAATATAATATAAAAAAAAAAAATAATAAAATAAAAAATTATTTGATATAATGAATAATCTATGCATAAATATATATATAATGTGTTGAGCAAAATCACACCGGACAATAGAAACACGCAGAATGGTAAAGCAAAGCCCAATCGATAACCCGCCGCAACCCAAGAAAAACTCAGCCCGGGTGTCACCGTTTGTGAGGAGACAGTCTTCACTAAAGTGAACCTAGCACGATCTGCAGTAATACATCCAAATATCGAGATTATCTTGTCTGTCAACCAACTTCGAGCGATGTTTCCTCTGTCGATGTAAATCGCGAAGTAGTGAGCATTGCTGATTGCCTAGAAAAAAAACAAGTTTGCTAAGGTCCAACTTTTAATTGAATTGATTTATTGTATGGTATTGATCTGTCGACTTGCTCTTGTTTGGGAGTTTTTTTTTTAAGTATAAAGGGATTGAAATAGCCCTCTTTTTTATAGAGAGACCTTAATACATGGTGTAACCCATTAGACCTGATTATGTTTACTAATTCAATGAATATATATGTTTGCCATGGGTATTTGGATCGTCTTTGGATATATCCACATTTGTGTGCAGAAGATGATGAGTCATTAAGAATAACAATTAGATTCTTTTCTTATGTATAATTCTACCAAGTATGAATAGCAGACTGATGGTCAGGGATACTAGCACAGTGCGATTTGTTGTGATCACGCGAACTTTAGGCCTCAATGTTGCAAGCTTCGGCTTCAACTATGTTGTGTGGTTTGTGTATCCAGCTCTGATTCTACAATACTCAATATGCCACACCAACATTACTGCGCTGTCCCACACCACCCATATGTTCGGAGCGCCACAACCAACCTCTCGAATGTGATTTGACACGTTCACCTCAAGCTTTAAAATTGTACTTGCCTGCTCACTTACTATACGTAGATCTGTGCGAGATTGCAGCTCGAATAACTTTCATTAAAAATCACCTCACTCAGGAACCTATGATATGAGTATGGGACCAGTACATGCAGTTGCCCTGAATGTATATGCACGGAAAGTCTATGTCATAAGCCGCCCACCTTACTAATTCACTACATCCATCTTAGTCAACACCTGATGAGTTTTAGGAATGAAAAAAACTTCAGCAAGAGGAGTAAATAACTTTTAACCTGCAACCTATTGGAACCATTATGACCATAGCCAAATTCTGCTGGCATGTGTGCCTACTTGTATGATATTATTTGTATTTCTCTGAACTGTGATGTAACTTAGTCCAATGTAAATCATTCAAGACGGGTGAGATATCATTCTGTCTCGAGTCCCAAAAAATAATTGTACCCGCAATAGTTTAAAGCCTGTGTTTCATTAAAATATTCTTATTCATCCGGCTGGAGATTCATTATATATAGTGTAAATATATATATATATAATAATAAATAAATATATATAACCAGATATATATAAATATTTTCAAAGCAAATGAGAGTGAAAACAGATTTCATTTTCTATGGTTTAGATTCGGTGAAGTCAAAAAATACACATGCCACTCGGTATCATACGTTCTCCCACAAGGAAAGGAAACCACAATAAACATCACTCCGAGTATATTCACCTTTACTACGATGAAGAGTACTTTTGCTTTACTACTGATAGTGCAGTGGTGAATCGTGTCCTCAACCCAAAGTACAAAGTGAACGACTGAGCACATAACATGGTCCATAAAGAATCTATGCATCGTCATGCTGTACACAATGCAAGTGTAATTTAATCGTGACTCATGAAGCGTCACGATTGTCTCTACCTCTTCTTCTAAGCTTCCACAGATCTGCTTGTCTTTGGTCCAAATTTTTATAATAATCTATCTGCAAAGCAAGAAATTCTATTACAAAGAATGCTGTTTAAATTGTATTATTACAAGTTTCCAACATAACTGTCTACTACATCATTGCTAGTCTTCCTTCAGCTCAACTACGGTTCACTCTCGCTCTGCTCTCTTTGCCTCCCAGTCCGTATGACTCTGCCATTATCTCTATGCATGCCATGTGCTATGTCCACTACAATGTACATTTTCTAGAAATTCTCATCTACTCATGTTCTGCCTGAAGTGTCATCTAGATCAGGTCTCATGTTACTCTTGAACATCTCATCGTCTACTTCTCCATACACTTACGTGATCTACGTGACTTGCTGTGATCGTATCTTCCGTCTGGACGGGCTTCCTTCCTGTACTCTGCATCCTCTTATCTTCTTACTCGTCTGCTCAGTGCTCCTCTCTCATCTCGTCTCAATCGACACCTGTGATGTGAAAAATATTTGACGCGAACATTTATCTTATCCCGATGCTCTTGTGTTGGGGATAATTATTTTGATATTTTTTTATATCTAGCGGATAATTGAGATAGAAGGTCACAGGGCATAATGTGGGCCAAACTATGCCGCGTGCATTACGTAAGCTTCAAACTTGTATAGTTCTCAATGTATTGTTCTTCCCTACTCGCCTTGCTAATTATGTTAAAATTACCAAGACTAGTGCATTCCTTAGACCCTCTAGTACTGCCAGCGACAAACCTGTGCATCTCGTGCATAACCGGACGCCGTTCTATGTTTCTCATACACACGTAGGCAGACTCTACCTTTTTAAGCTAGTGTTCATCAACTGCCCTGCCAATACGATGCCTGAAGATGGTGATCCATTCTTAACTAGCACACAATAGTAAGTCTAAGACCATCTACCGACTGGAATCAGACTATGTCCCTGCCATGAGAAGACGCTTTAGCAGCATTTACCATACGTTCTCATCGTGGATACAAACAGTATATAGAGATCATATCACTCGCACATTGAGAGAAGTAGGCATTGTGATTAGTCACTGCTTCAGACTCATCTATGAATCAATGCAAGTGCGCGAGATGTAGAAAGCATAAGCTGAACCTAGTGTGCTGTACTAAAACGAATTACAACCTCACAATGAATCAATTCATGAAGCCTGAGAGGCCGAGCACTATCAACGTACAGTAATATTACCTTGGATACGATACGCTTAATTGTATTTTATTCATGTCTCCATAAAGATTTTTATCTGGAGTTCCATGTCAAAAGACTTTCTCTGACATAATTACAGGTCTTTTAATTCCGTCATCTTGCATAAAGTGAACCAGCATGACACCAAAAATGCTCATCGCAAATGCGCGCAATATTTGATTACAAGATTGGCTCCTCGATGCACACATCACTCTTAAGACCAGGACACCACGTTCCTATTTATGCGTATTTCCTAGCTTGTGCCGTATGTCTCAATAGCATTAACAGTGTGTCTTTTGTGATCCACTCATACTCCACGTCTAGCAGAGAATTGCAAGATGTATCAGCTAGACTATAGGATAGAAGTTTACACCTTATATCGCTGACTAATATCCTACTCATTTGGGAAGTATGTATTGTGGTCCTAGACTCTCATGTCTGCAACAGATAAGGACCCACAACTGCAGCGAACGAGAAGTAGTCATGAATAAATGTATATGTCTCTTCTATATAACAGGTAGCCCAGTATCTTGCGTTACAAAAGATCTATGTTCGAGATAACCTGCATTCATGAGCCGAGTGCTTGTGAGTACGCATATATCTAGTATCACATAAGTATACAGTTTATCTCATTAGATTGTTCTCATATACTCACACAATGCTTTCTGTCTTCCTGAGATAAACTGTCTTCCCTGCTCTATGGTCTTTTGGCTGCTCGAAATGCACACCCCCAGCACTAATCATGTGATGTTATAAACTCTGTGGTCCTAACGTGAGCACATAGCAGAGAATGAAATGTCACGAGCTTACGATGCATAATTGCCTCAGCCAGATTCATGTTTGAGCGAAAAAGGTAAATAATACTCAAGAGAAGTCAGATGTAGGCAAGTGTCAAATACAAACTTATACATGTGACAATGTGCATGCAGAAATGATATGTTCCCTGTACACGGAGCGCTAATGACATTTCACGAGAAGTCACCTACGAGCAAACCACGAGTCACACCTTGCACAGGCGGAGCCCATTAATAAAGAGCAGCAAGAGATGCAAGCTATTTGTATGCACAGAGGAAGTTGGTTTTGCCAGGTTGTGGGTATTTTACCTCGCATTGGAAAACACATTGATATTTTGCAGACAGAAAAACTGGCAAGCAGAGCTGCGTTGCCACCGTTATCTGTCTATGTCAAAGAATTGGATATTGTTCAGTGATACTGATGGCGGATCTCTGATGACCTTTTCCTGATCTTTGTTATCACGATAGTCGAGTACTATGAGCGACCTTTCTGATGATGGTGATAGCGTCAACTGCGATATTGATTAGTCAATCACATACGTCTTTGCCTCGCCTCACAGGTGACCTCACATTCACACCTAACCAAAGGTTCTATATAGAAGAGAGAGAAGCAGATTTTATCCGCTGCCACCGAATGGGCGCCGGGGTACGCATCAGAACTACACTATTAAAGACGATAATATCACAGGTCACAACCTGCAAAGTCAAGTGTGACACGTACCCTACACTACGATGCCTATATCGTAAGAGCACCGCAGCAAGACGATATTCCTATGATCCCAATGATGTATAAGCCTCAACCTTGAGCTAATGTAACTTGTCTTTGGTACTAAACACAGCAAGTAACGGCTACCTCCTCGGTCATTTCAGGGCATAGGTTCAGCACACTTACTAATAGCGAAGTGATCCGAGCTATACGATAGCATCCTAAAGTTTAGGTCCCGACATGCTATCTGAACACTAGTAAACTCAATCTAGACATCCATGACCGTCAACAACGTGCACGTTGCAGCCCGATCGGATCATAGTGCATTACCTCAAATCGACTTACGTTATCCCTGTCTCAGGGGAACGCTACGTAGCTTGTGTCCGGAAAGCGTAAACACTGAGTCATCGGTAGGCTAACAGAGTGCATCTCATTTCACGTGTAAGTACGAGGAAGCAAGTCTAGCTCATTTAGACGCACGATATCGGACTTAAAGAGTAGCATGGCTATCTTATATTTTAGTCGCACCTGTGCCGTTTCGGGATCTACGCATAACACCTCTATCGCGTTAGCCCTGGACATTACCATTCACTGAATATCTCGTGACAATGTCATGCTCTCTGTAGTAGCCTGATTGTGTTTCCGAGGTGCATGAGCGTCAAGATGAAGAGACCAGCATGTAAGCATTCTAGCATGACTCAACGCTGCCCGGAGCTTCATTCGATCATTCAAACGCCTTAAGAGTGCTCGAGCGAGAGCCCTATGACGTTTATGACCCTGACTGCAGACATTCTAGACTACATAATCACCTTGCGTTGGATTCAGTGAGAAAACACACAATCTAAATAGCCTGACATACGTTATGCATAAACTGCACATACACGAGCCACGCCTATCCCATATAATACTAATGAACGGTCACGTCGCACTTAGCATTTTAAACATAATCGATCTCGTCTATGCTGTTATCTACGCATCAGCCCTAACTGAGCTTCGCCTCACCTGTCTCTTACTATACTGTCTAGTCACGTCTGGCATGCATTTTGGCTGATCCTACTAACAATTACCAATTTGTTAGCGCATATGCCTCGAGCAAAACGCCGGCTCCTACCTCAAGGCTAGAAACGTCCAAGCTCGTTTAGACACCGACCCTAGTAGCCAAACAGGCCGCTATGAGACACTCAGATGTATTAACACCATAGATACCGAGAGCGATGTATCCAGAAGAACTGATCATAATTGTTGACATAAGTCACCCACTAACAATCCTTATTGTATGCAGCCCCGACCAAGCTAAGAAAGAGCAGCATTATTTAGATGGGATGAGACACTGCCTCTCTGACACCACGAGCCAAGTCCGCTATCATCATCGAGTACCATGCTCGTGCCCCTGTAAAGTTGCTGCATTGGCGTCAATAAACGCCAAGAAAAATTGTCCCTCATAGAAAGCATGTTAAGTCGTTATCTTGAAACTCTATTCTTATAGACAGCCATGGCTACGGTTAATTCTATAAGCGCACACTACTGCTATCGTCTCTTACTAAAATATGTGAAGTCACTAAGGAAGCAGACATAGTCACAGAAGGCCATATGTAATACGCCGTATTCAGACTGCACTAGTGGATCATCCGCGTAATCAGCACCATTGGAAATAAGAGAATAATTGTCAACTCTTCCAAATTGAAAGAGTACTCCAATGAACCTCTTACTATCTGTGATGGCTATACAGCTAATAAACCTTAAGCTTTTTCGCAGATCTTAATGCAGTTAAAAAACGGTACCCGACTTAAACGTATTAGCTAGGTGAAACTACGTGCCCTACAACGTGTGTAGCATCATTATAGATCTAAGTTATGTTCTTTCTAAACCATCTAAAGACCCGTACGACTCTCGCTCCGCCCACTGTCTATCTTTATTTTACTACGCTCAGCTGAGCCGTGCCCTAACACCTTCCATCGCATTGTCTTACACATGATGTCTGCATAGATGTGCTCTATAGTCCGTATGTTAGCACATGGTATCTAAACTTAAAATGAGAAACATGTAAGATCGTAAAATAATTCCACCCAATGTTATGCACCACATGCCCTAGAAATGCGCGGGTAAAATATTTCAAGTTAAGCGCATCTGTTCAGCAATATGTGGATGTCCAGTGATTGGTCTGTGCCTAGTTTAGTGAGGGATGTATTGGAAGGTCAGTTCCAGGTATTTATCGAATTATAGAGTTAGATCTACGAGTGATAAAACTGAGTGCTAGCTTATAGTCACTTCAACCGGTAGTCGTGCCTGCATGATCGAGAAGTCCTCCATGCAGAATTGACGGAAGCTATATAGTGTTGGCCGACTGTACAAGCCCCCTCGCATTTCCAGAGAGTGGGTCCCAAAATTCAATTCCAGTATCATTTCACAGCCTACAGCCATGCAACGACGACTACTCGTGGTCGCAGTACTATTAGCTAGCCTAGACCCATTATGGTGAAGCACTTCGCAGGGTAAGGAACCCTTTGCTCTTCGGGTACATCTGGTCAAGGTGTATACCACATTAAGCTTGTATCTGCTTATAACTGATGTTTACCCCTCTCAGGCCCATACTCTAGCGATTGCGCCTACCAATCTGCCCACACTCGTCATAGACTCACACACCATTCCTCCATCCTGTTCATCCGTCTACTCGCCCCCTCCAACATCGATATCATTGCACTACATGTGGATGCAGAGATTTGAGCATTGGATCGTTCCATGCAGGCAGGCAGCCAGGAGACACGGATTAGAGGAGGAGGGAGAGGAGAGGAGCGAGAAGATGAGCATGCAAGAAGAAGAAGAGACAATGATGCTCTAGTAGAGGAGAGAACAGAGACAGAGACAGGAGTACAGCAGGCAGAGACGAGAGAACGAAGAGGTTGCAACCACAGCACAGACACGCCCCAGACAGAGAGCAGCAGAGAGAAGCAGAACAGAGAGAAGAAGACAGAAAGAACGACAGAATGGAAGGAGAAGCAGCAAGATCAGACAACGAGAGAGGAGTCAGATGAGAGAAAAAAACTGTTGAGATTGTACATAGGAGACTTAAATTGACCTTGATAGGAGTAGGTTGTAGCGCAGCACAAATCGAGACGTATGTTTCTCTGATTGTCCCAGTTGAGAAAAGGAGTGTTTTATTATGGCACGATTTGTAGTTGCACGGCTGATGCACGAATCCAGTTTGAAAGTTTTACGCTAGGATGATGTCTTTAGCCAGTTGTAAAATGGAAAAAATCAAGAATGGCCACCACAATTTAACCCACTTTCAGGTAAGAATTGCATGAATTAGGGCTTACTTGGGCATATAATATGTCATTTACGTTATGCTTGTCAGAGTGTATGATATCGGATAATCATACTTTTAAGAACTCGTAGCAGCGCTCAAGCACAGACTGCCCCAGGAATGCATATTCCGATAAATCGCAAACAGCAAATGTGAGCCTGAGTGACGCATAATATCTCAAAGAAATCAATTAGATATCAAAAAAGATTAGACGGTTAAGACTACGTACTGTAGATAGAATCATACTCAAACGATAGCTCGCATCGAACAAGTGATCAAAGCACTTTTGTTCAGCAAGTATATCGGACAGTCGACAGAAAACATCCTCTGGATTTGACCAGCGATTTCTGATTAGAGTAGTTTTCAGTTCGTCTACACTGAAGCTTCTGCAAAAGCGAAGTGAAAACAGATTTTGTGATTCCTCGAGGAGCATGTTCGACTCTGACACGCGTATCTGGGCGCTATATCGGCATGGCCACTGCGATCTAAGATAAGCGACTGATGTCCTTGAGTAGTTAAGTAGAGGTTCATACAGGTACTCGTAGCAGAAAAGAGAGTCAAAGGACCAGAGAGAAGTAGGAGTCAGACGTGAAACCTCCAAGATGGACTGTCTGTGAACAGACACTCCTCGAAAGTACTCAAGGTAGCAGATAGATAGACCATGAGAAGAGATTACAAGTATTGACAGTAGAGAGAGATGAGGAGGTGAGAGATTGATGAGGACAGCCATTTTGAATTTGATGGACATTTTACCAGAGCCATAAGACATCATGCTATGTCAAAAAAAGTTCAACGGAGTTCAGAGTGGAACAGTAACAGACGACGGTGAAAGAAAAGTATGTAAGGCCAAGTAACAAGAAAAACCTCCTTTAAAAAAAGAATGGTTGTATTGGCCAAACCCTACTTTAGGTGGCTACAAGGCTAAAACATAGATGTCGAAATAAGATGTCCGATGGAACATGTATCTACTGCATAATATAAAAATAATGCAGTTTTGAGAGCGACTGAATAATGGATAGTGAACAACTCACCTGTCATAGTCTTGGCAGATCTCATCCAACTGATCGGCAAGGGGCCTTAAGATACTCATTTGGACGTTATGAGTGAGGATGGTAATGCAAGGAGACAGGACTGGTTCTCCCTATGGGATCCCCATTGGCAGGGCATGGTTGAGGATGACACCGAGTAATAAGGCAGACCTAGGGAACGAAATAGGCGACCAAGAAGATGCCAGATGGTGGATGGAAAGAGGAGCAGAGAGAGAGGAAAGAAAGTGCAGTAGAAGAGAGATTGATGAAGTGAAATGAATGAAAGTACATGATGAAAGTGTGGAAATAGAGGATGCAGCACGCAAGGATGTATGAGATGATGTTACTTTAGTATGTTATTCAAGAAAAGATTGATTTTGTGTAGAGAGATCAGATGTATTTCGTTTGGGAAGGTTGATTTGAGGAGGAGACCCCAGGGAGGGGAGAGAGAGAGAGATTAGGACACCATAGGAGAACGTAAGCAGAAGAGGGCAAGAAGACTATTGATGTGAAGATTTTTATTTATCTACATCAGGAACTGAATATAATAGTGATTACTCATCTAACTGTAAATTTTCAGGCTGGACAGAAACTGGCCCCAGAGGTACAACGACTTGTCTCTAAGCGGTCTGCATGTGTCTGAATCTCAGGACCCACCCAGCTATAAACTGTGCATCCCTAAGTGTTTCACAGGCAGGTGATTTCATCAGTGTATTTCATCCTTGCAGAGATGCGACATTGAGGAAACTGGACCATGGCAAATTACTAAATTTGATGCTCGTAAAGCGTAATGCTGGAAGGAACAAGTAGGCCAACAACCCAAAGTGAGAGTAAGCCACGTATGCCCAAGAAACTGCAGACTTGGCAGCATCGATAGCTCTGAAAAAGCAGAAGCCCTAGATGAGAGGATAGCGAAAGCAGAATCACATAGGAGAGAAATGTGAGTTAAGAATCTTGCGAAGGAAAAGAGATTACCTGACATTCAGGAAAGGTTGTGATAGTGATTTTTTTAGAACTTCTCATGGCTTATTGGTACGATAATCAAGTAAAGACTCGTAATGTAAAGAAAGTTAAGCTGAACTCTCTGAGACTGTCTCCCAACATAGCTAGCTAGAAATCCACATGTATGAAATAGCATTTATAGCTCAATTGACCTATGAAGAGTCACGTCTCTGGAGTGTAGATGACGATCTCCCAGACAAAGAACCTGTCTGCGTGCGTCATGTCTCTCTAGTCTCTCTCTGCTCTCGACCAGTGCTCAATGTCTCTCTGTCTCTCTCTCTCGTGTCTCTGCTAGCAATCTAGTCCACCTGGACTCGTACGTCTGACGTCGTTCGTCGTGATCTCAGATAGGACTGGCATCGTGGTCTGATAACCTAAGAACTCTCCCTACTGCTCAATGAGAAGACGAGAGAGTCTCATCGTACACGATCCCAGATCTCTGTCCTCTGCTTCTCTCTCATGAGTTGCTCTCTCTCTCTCTCGTGTCTTTCTCTGCGTAAACTAGTGCTTCTACTCTCTCTTCTGTCTCTACGGTCTCTCTGTCTCTCTCTCTCTGGGATGTCTCTCTCTCTTCTCAGATGTCTCTCTCTCTCTCTGTCTCTCTCTCTCTCTGTACTCTCTCTCATCTCTGTCTCTCGTCTCCTCTGTCTCTCTCTCTCTCTGTCTCTCTCTCTCTCTGATCTCTCTCTGCTCTTTCATGTCTCTCTCTCTCGTCTCTCTCTCATCTCTCTTGTCTCCTCTCATACTCTCTCTTGTTCTCTCTCTCTCTCTCGTCGTCTCTCTCTCACTCTCTGATCTCTCCTCTCTCTCATGCCTGTCTTCTCTCTCTCTCTCTGTCTCGCGGGCGGTGCGTGCGTGCGTGGCTGTTCTCTCTCTCTCAATCTGTCTCTCTCTCATCTCTGTCTCTCTCTCTCTCTGTCTCTCGTCTCTCTCTGTCTCTCTCTCTGTCTATCTCTTCAATCTCTCTCCTGTCTCTCTCTCTCTCTGTCTCTCTCTCTTCTCGTGCTCTGTCTCTCATCTCTCTCTTCTCTCTCTCTCTCTCTTCTCTCTCTTCTGCTCTCTCTCTCTTCTCTCTCTCTCTGTCTCTCTCTCTCTCTGTTCTCTCTCTCTCTCTGTCTCTCTCTCTCTCTGTCTCTCTCTTCTCTCTGTCTCCTCTCTCCTCCTGTCTCTCTCTCTCATCTGTCTCTCCTCTCTGTTCCTCTTCTCCTCTCTCTGTCTTCTCTCTCTCTCTCTCTTTCCTCCTACTCTCTTCTTCTGCCTCTCTCTCTCTCTCTCTCTCTCTCTCTCTGTCTCTCCTCTCTCTCTTCTCTCTTCCGTCTCTTGTCTCTCTCTCTCTGTCTCTCTTCTCTCTCTGTCTCGGCTCTCTCTCTCTCTCTCTTCTCTCTCTCTCTCTCTCTCTCTCTCTCTCTCTCTCTGCTCTCTTCTCATTCTCTCTCTCTCTCTCCAGAATATTCCAGAGCACGATCTACACATGACAAGGAAAGATGTCTTGAATTCGCAGCATGCTTGCAACATGAGAGAGGGCCATACGTCAACCCCCCCCCCCCCCCCCATCCCTCATGTTTTCTTTACCCCATTGGCACTTGGTAAAAAAAAGTTTCCCACCCCAAGAACATTCATAATTATCTGGATGACCGTTTACATCTTCAACTGCAACCAACCAACATTGATCTGTGCGATGCACCAAAAATTGGAATTTCCTCTGTTTCTCATTTCAGAAGTCTCACTTTAGCCTGCCAACCATTTGTTTTTATTGGAAGGTGCTAGCATCAACTCCAATTGATAAGAAGAATAAGAAACACTTGACACTCAACATACAGAATGATTCACCTACTGCCCAAAATAAGCAAAGCAACAGATTCCATATTCCCACTTGATGGACCATAAATTATTCCTTTTCCAATGTCTGATTACCGATCACCAGTTTCCTTTCCATTATGCCTTTCTGTGACCATGCTGCTTCTCCGTCAACCAATAGATGGACATAAGCCCTGAATCGGTGGCAGAGTGAACCTTTTGATGGTGTCCTTTCCCTAATCTTTCCTTTTAGTTGGGGTTTCCATTAAGGTAGTGTCTTTGCGTCCTACCTTATTTTTGATCTATTATCATTTGATCTGTTTACTCTCTTAAAAAACTAAACTTTACCCTTTTGCCAAGAACACTTACCTGGTGCAGAACAATACATCAAGTTGTGAAAGGGTGCCACTTGCCATCACTTCCCGTCAGACCTCGAACAAGATAAAGGCTTTTGGCTGATCAGCTACTTGGTTCAATAACAGGAAGACACATGCTCTTTCACATGATCTGTCCACAAGCTTAAATCTGGCCTGATCCAACTTGCTCTTCTCCTACCTCTGCCCTCCCCAGGCCACCTGCATCCTACAGAAAAACCTTCGTTTGTTTGCCGCACCTCCTCAAAAGCCAAAGCTGAGGTGCCCACGTGAATTCCCTTATTCCCCCAATTGTGGAATACACTCCCTATGTCCGTTGTCTTGTTGTCCTCACGTCACTCTTCAATTGTGTTCCGTTACTACCTCATCCATGCATTCATGCATATCATGATTTCTGATACACACATTGATTCTTTGTTCTTGTCCAGGCCATTGGTACTTCATTTGTTTTTTGTCTTTAATGTAGTCAATCACCCCCCCCCCCCCACCTCCCTTTGGTTGTTGTGAATTGGCTTACCGCTTTGTTTTTCATCTTCTCCATGAGCCAAGACCCTTGCTATACAAAAAATAGAAAACAGGTCAGGGCTTGTATCACTGAACATATCCGAATTCTTTGACATAGTATGGCGCAACCAGCCTCTTGCCAGTTTTCTGTCTGCAGATATCAATGCTTGTTTCACACCTGCGCAAACCAACTCTCTCTGTGCATACAAAGTTACGCTTGCATCTCTTGCCTTGCTCCTTATTAATGGCTCCGCCTGTGAAGTCTGCTGCTTTCTTTTCGTTTCTACCGCGTCCAATTCTCATTTTTAGTTATATTAATGACCTCTCTCTTCCTTGAAAAGTATTATTTTACCTTTTTCCAAAACTTCTCAACATTTAGGTCAAACGGTTCCCCGTTCCAGTGACAGAGTTTAAAGGCATATAGCATTCATAGAGACGCTCAAAAAATTACAGGGAAAACTGTGGTTGCAATATACTTGAACATGACAAAAATATTTTGGTCCCTAAGTCCAATTTCATTCTACCAAGTCTACCTGTGTAATATAGAAGAAAGACAAATACCATTTTATTTTCATGTCACTTCCTCTTGCTGCCAGTTGTGTCAGCTTACTGTGCACTGAATCTGCAACCTCCCATGAGTGTAGTCAAAGAAAAGGTGTAAAACCTTTTGTATCTGTAACCACCAGAGACCAAAGCACAATGAAAATACGATATAAAATAAAGCTGGTTGCAAAGTGTGTGTGCAAAGCCAAATCGTTTTGGTTCTTGATTGGTGTTGGGTAATCAGGTGATAAGCCAGAATAGTAAATGCATGAGAACCGAACAGTTAATTTATTGTAGGCAGGAATTGACAGCTCCAGGCTTTTCTGAAACTCATGTGAGGTTGTTAATTGCTTTAGAACCTTACGAATATATATTGACTTAAGATGAGTGAAAGATGCCATTCCGATGGGACCATACTTATGTACAAGAGCGTTTGGTGCTGCCTAAGCAGTCTCCTAGCTATTGGGCACTGATGATCACCAACTCCGACACAGGATTACCAGCAAGCTGCGACTCATTTTGCAACCTCGAAGGATGACAGGCTGAGTCAAACCCTACTTGGATTAGTATTCAACGGCGAAGGGATTTGAAACTCAGACTCTAGGATCCCAAGCCCCCACCACCCTAACCATTAGCAACACAAGCATGGTTAAAATAATGTGAGGCAAAATAGATCGAGGCATTTTTGAAACATGTGCTCACTTAGAAATGATGATGCAAAAAAAAATACAAATTACGCAGTCTATCATGTTGGGATCAATAATGTTTTTGATTTTTGCTCCGCCAATTGTTCATTTTATTAATTTTTTGTGCAAACACGGCTGTGTTTGCATCATGGCGGGGAGCACAGCGGTGCCATTGCTTATGAAGGATCATATCCAGTTTGTTGAAACTGTGTAATAATAATTAACAGCAATTCCTTTGTACATCAAAAAATTTTCTGCTTTGCCAGAAGATATTATAAAAAATTGAGGACAACAGATCTGTGAACTTAGAAAAAGTAAAAGAAAATCTGACATTCATTCACATCTTTACCTTGCACTGTGCTCAGCATGACATGCCAGAATTCTTGTAGTTTTCCTCGTTCACTTTGTACTTTGGTGGTTAACAGCAAGTTCCACTGCACCTTTCCAGTAGTAAAGAAAATCCACTTGAGTAAAAGGAAATAATCGGGAGGTGATTATGTGGTTGTCCCTTGTGAGACGTATAATCCGGGCTTATGCTCACCATTAAAAGCCAGAAAGATACTGTTTCATTTTTTAAAAATATTATATATATTACGTATATAATATATATAATATATATTTATATATATATATTATATATATATTCTCCAAGCGATAAAAAAATTAATAAAAAACAGTTTTAAACATTAATGGGGTAAATTTTTTTGCCAGCAAAAACACATCTTAATGAATTACAATAACAATGTTTACACCCAGTTCAAAATCAATTTACAGAAACATGCCAGCGCATGGATATGTCCATAATGTTCAAATAGTGTTAGGCAGGAGTTAAAAGTGTTAGACCTTTCACCCCCATCCTTCTTCTGAAGTTTCTTCATTCCCAAAAGCCATTATGGACTACTAGTGGTATTATAGGAATGTAATTGAGCGATTATGCAAACGATTTCCCTGCATATACATCCAAGGGCACACGCTGTACTGCCAATCCTCATATGATTCCCTGGAAGTGTTATTAAGTAAAGAATGCTGGCAATGCTATCACAGTTTGTTGTACGTTTGTAGCAGGCGATGAGCAGTGAGTGCAACTGCTATCACATTTGAGTGGTGTGCCTAGATATTGTGCGTGTTGGCCAGCGAGGTGTTGGCCATGTGGGCTTTTGAAGCTGGATACACAATGGTCCACCAGTATGCCGAAGTTGCAACATAGGCCTAAAGTTCGCGGATCACAAACAATATTCGTTCATCTGTTGCTAAGTATTCACATTTCACGCTCTGCCTTCAATATGGTAGAGATTATACATAGAACATATCTTATTGTTTCCGTTATGCCTCACTCTTCTGATACAATGGATAATTCCCAACCACCTTAAAATAGTCAACATTCCATGCAAACATTAATTTCATTGAAAATAAATAACAAGGTTTATGGTTTACATCATGATATTAGTCTCAAAAAGAGTAATTTATATTCTTTATACTTAAAAAAAAAACTCCAAAGCAAGTAGAAGAGAAGAAAAATAAAATAAAAATAAAAGTGGACCTCAATGTTATGGGCGCATGCTACACCCTCGATAGGAGGAAGTTACAGAAACCAATGGAAACTGCAGAGTTATAAGAGCTCCACACCCCCATTGGCTGTGTCATTGATGGGGTCTTTATTGTTGTTCATTTGGCGTGTTTCTGATTGCGTCGTGTGATCTTGCTCACACATATAGATTTATATAATATATATGGCATTAATATATACATATCATTAACATATATATACATACATATATATATATATCTATGCATATGGTATACATAACATATTTGTTATATAATATAACATATATATGCATAGATATACTATAATATATATATATATATATATATATACTAATATATATACATACAAATCATATCTTCTTCTTCCTTCGGCTGCCCTGTTAGGGTCGCACATGCGATCATCCCATATGATCCGCATTAGTGATTTGGCACATGTTTGTACGCCGGATTGCCCTTTCCTGACGCAACCCTGGCGCCTCTTACGACACAGGGATATGGTACACCTATTTAGGTGTACCATAATTATGATACATATGCGTACACGGAACAACCGAGGTATACACCGGCCAGTATACTGGTACTTCATTTTGCCGACCTCGGAAGGATGACAGGCTGAGTACCCCCTGGTGTATTTAATTCAGTGGACGACAGCGGCTTGAATCAGGACTCTTGTGATCCAAGCCGCTCGCCCTAACCACTGCGCCAACACCAGCTCAACATATCAATACTATATATATATATATATATATATATATATATATATATATAAAATATATATATATAAATATAATAAAAATAAATATATATATATATTGTTACGGATCTGGAAACCATATGCATTTCAAAACATAAGATTTCCAAGAGTCAGTTTATTCCGTTAAAGTACATTGTGAAGCATGGTCCCTTCCTTTTCGTCAGGAGAATCAAAGGTGTGCCTTGCGGCATGTCCTTTAGGTAGGTTATTACATCTAACGACCATCCAACAAACTCATCTAAACGACCATCCAACGAAACCATCTAACGACCATCCCAACAAAGCTCAATAAACAATTCAACAGACCATCCAACAAACCATCCAACGAACCCTCCAATGATCAATCCAACAACCAACCACGGGTACCTGTCCAGCGCTTTGCAAACCCTCGCCTCGCTTGACAACAGGCATATGGGCAAAAACATCCAGTCCGACCGTATCCTTTGCGCTTTCTACAAATGTTCCTGTTTCCAATGTTAAATCTTCCCCTTGGATGAGTCACATGCGTAGGGGGGGAGGGGTGGGTCTCCCAGTTTAGCACGAGGCCCTGCCAGAAAGGGCGGGACCCGCATGAAAAGACCCTGTCCAATTCGGGCAGACGGTATGTCTGTTTCGACCGAAACCCGAGACCCGTTCAGGAGGTTCCATTAAAAATACGACACGATCCTCAGAGTGAAAGTTTTTTGGAGGAGTTGAGTTGGTTGTGTGCGTCGTGCAGTTTGAGCAGGGTTCTGGGTGTTCGAGGTGGAGTTCTGCATTTTGGCTTGGCATTCGTTGGAGTTTTCCTGGGTCCCCGTGACCCTGATCTCCGCCCCTGGGACTCCGACTGCTCCGCTGCGGGTCCTCCACGGGCACGAGCCCCACGCGTGTGACTATGGGCCGAGCCGGACGACCATTAGCAGGTGCCGCACCACGAGACACTCCCTACCTTTCGAACGTGCACGGTTACCCAAGCGAACTGCGACCCCCCAGCTCATCTCTCCTCTTGGCTGTGGGGTCTTTTAATAAAGTATCTGAGGTGCGTCTGAGTGTGTGGGCCCGTCTAATGAAAGCTAGAAACTGTTTAAGTGTATTTATTCATCATTGTAAATCTTTGCTGTGTTATATCGCCGATAAGTCTTGCTCCTGCTTGTCCTTCTTATTTGTAAATGAAAACCATTAATTAGAATGTTCCCAGTTCGTATTCCGTCATTTCTTTCATTGGTTCCAGCATTGGTTCGGATCTGAGTTTTAGCCGGGTCTTTGTTCCCGTAATCTGCCATCCAGGCGGCACGCTTTGGCAAGTTGTCTCAACTGCACCCAACTGGACGTTGGGTAATCGGTATTGGAACTCTACCACCCAGTCGATAGAGTGACCCAGTCGAGCAAGACGTGCCGAGGGCGTGGTTCCTGGTAGCCGAAGCCACGTGTTACTTAGGTAAATTGGATCTACAAAAAAAAACCTACGCCACGCAGTTGAGATATTGGCGTGCCACGGTCGGTTCAGTGGACCCGCCGGCTCATGCGCTTATCCATGGAGCGACGCGCTCTCATCCGGGGAGTCTGGTGGAGAACGACATAACCTCTCCCAGATAAGTGGTCGTTCTTGCCACCAACCCCCGGCCCGCAGACAATATATACTACATATATATATATATATATATATATATATTAATATATATTGTATAATATATAAATATATGCATACATATATATATATATATATAAATATATATATGCAATACATAATAATATATCATATACCATTAAATACATATACCATTTATAATATTACACATAAATCACATATACAAATATGACATATACATATATACATATATAATATATAGATATAAATATACATATATTATAAATACGATACATATTATTACACGTGTATATATATATACATACATTATACCATATATACATAAAAACATATATTTTCATATACATATATACATATACATTATATATATATATATACATTATACTCATATTTATACATACATTAATTTATATATATATATACATATACATATATAATATACATATATATATTTACAGTATATATGTACATAAACATATATATAACATATATATACAACACATATATACAATACATATACATATATATACACATATATATATATACATGATACATGTATATACATATATTATACCATATATACACATATACATTATATACATATATATATACATATATACATATATATACATATATACATATACACAAATTATTAAATATATACATATATATGATATAATAATATATTATACATATATATATATACATGTATATACAATTATATATACATATATAACATTAATATATGTATATATACACGTATATACATAATACATATATATTATATCTAATATATATACATTATATATACATATATATATATATATATATCATATACATTAGGGTGGTTCCAAAAAAGTCGGAAAAAAAATTAGAATGTTGTCCACAGCTTAAAATTGATTCTAATAGATTTCCATAACGCGCATAATTTTTTAGCTTGATCGGAGGTGATTTAGAAGGTCGCTCCATATTGACGACTTTTCAGTCTCCATACTTGAATAAATTAGGGGTATGGTTCAGGTACGATTACGGTACTTCTGATGTCCGAGGTGGAATGGAGTGCATTTTCGAAACTCTATGGGTCGATTACTCTAAGAACATGACTGCACCGACAGTTTTAATTCACTACCTATTTCGAAAATAGTGACCTAAAACAACACTTATCTTATAGTGGGGCGAACTTAGCTAAAATATAGCAAACAATTGTGCATTTTGTGAGGGAAAGCACCACAATTTGGCACACTAGTAGCCTATTCATTATTATGAACAGATTTGGATTATTGGGCCATTCTCAAATTCAGTCGATGGCTGTGACAGCCATTTTTCCCACTTGCCTCAAAAATTTGAGAGGGGCCCAATATCCAAACTGTTCATAATTATGATGGCTACTAGTGTGCAAATTTGGGCTTTCCTCACAAAATGCACAATTGTTATGCTAAGTTGCCAGACTAATACCCTATTAACCAAATCATGAAACTTAAAGTCTCGATATGGAGCCGAACATCTTAAATCACCTCCGATTCAACTTAAATTTTTTATGCCTTATGAATAAAGTGGGAATAATTTAAGGCTTGGGAGGCAACATCTGATTTGAAAAATTTTTTGCTGTTTTTGGACCACCCAAATATATAATATATATATATATATATATATATAATATATATATATATATATATATATACTAAAAACATTTATACAACAACAATATATACACAATATATATATGTATATATATATACATATATATTCATATATAGATGTATTATATATACAGTATATACATACATATATCTACCTATATATATATATATCATATAAATAATACACACTATATATATACATATATAATATAAACATATATCATATATAATAATTATATATATACATGTATAACATATAGCATATATACATATACAGTATATAATATATATAAATATAGATTATATATAATACGTTCAAATATATACATATACATATATATAGATACACACATATAATATTACATACATATATACTATATGTACACATTTATATAGACATATATTATATATATGTAAATATTATAACATAAATAATATACGTATATACAAATATATTATACAATATAACATATATAAAACAAATACATATATATATATACATATACATATATATGTATATAAAAATATATAACATTACATATACATACATATAATACACATATACATATATATACATCATATACATAATATATACATATATACATATATATATATAATATATATATATACACACACATATATATATATATACATATATATACATATATATACATATATGCAAATAATATATATACAATATATACAATACATATATATACATATATATATACATATAAATACTTATATATAATACATATATCCAATACATACATATAAATATATATACATATATACATATTTACACATATACATAATGTGTATACATATATATACATATATACATATACATACTTATATATACATATATATACACATTATATATATAATAATATATATATATATTACATATATATATACACACATATATATACATATATATACATATACATATATACATATATATACATATATACAACATATATAATATACATATATATGTATATATATGTATATATACAGTATATTATACATATATATATACATAGTTACATATATATAATAATAGTATATATATATATATATATGTTCAAATATATACATATGATACATATACATATAATATCTATATATATATATTATAAATATATATATATATATACATACATATATATACATATATATATTATACATACATATATATTCATATATATATATATATCTATATATATATAATATATATATATATTATCTTATATATATCAAATATATAAATATATATATATATACATACACATATATACATATATATGTACATTATATATATATACATATATACATATATAACATATATACATATATACATATACATATATATAATATATACATCTTATATATACACATGTACATATATATTACATACATATATATATATATTATAAATATTATATAATATATATATGTATATAAATAATGTATTTCTATATGTATATATATATGTATTTATATATTATAATATTATTTATATATATATATATTTATATGTTTTATATATACATACACACACAAATATATATATATTATATATATATAATATAATATATGTATGTATATTAGACACATAATCTGTGAAAGCTGAGATAATCATTAAACTATAGTGTGTTTGCCCATTATTGTGAGCTTGAACAGTCTCTTTGACGTTTCATATACACTTCTTCTTATTATTGTTGATGGACTTACTGTTTTCCATCACATGCCCCCAATTCTTTTGAAGTTGAAGAAAAACTCTCCTATCAGGTCAGGCTTGCCATTGGATCCCATCCCCACACAACAAACTGCAGACAAAAAGTTACTTTTTTAAATCACAGTGAATATATGATGTGGATTGCAATAACAAGAGTGAAAGCATCATCTATGAAAAAAAAGTAGTGGCTGTTGGCATATAATATTGTTGCCAAAACTATTTGAGAATGTGTGAACACTTCTCATGAATATGTTGACCACAATGTGAACTGGGGCATGAAGCAGTTGGTTGTTGTGCGTGACCTCCCATACTGTGAGTAAACGTGTATGTGTACATGAAGTTGCTTTTATCTCTTTGTGTTCGTTGATTGATTTATGTACATTTTGTGCATGATCTGTGGATGGTATTTTCTCAAGTCGAATGATGTTGATTAGTGAATTTATAATTGTCACATGGTGTGCGCAATAAAAAGGCCACAAGAGGTGAAGGCCCTCTCTGGACAGGCCCTTGCTGCTATATGGTTGCAGTGAGTGCTCCGTAAGCAGCAGGAGAAAGAGAGTGTCATCCATATGTGGGAAATTGCATATTTAGCCTGTAGGTCATCCAGATAGCTCAGATGGCAGAAGCATCGTCATGGTTTCCAGAGGACCTGGGTTTGATTCCTTGGTCTGACCATGTAATTTTTCCAACATATCCATATAACAAACCTGTATCATTATTGATTACCCTTTATATGGCAAAACAAGTACAAGTTAGCAGTATCATGCTAATGACAGTATTGTCTTTTGTGCTGTCGTTGTACACTATAATTGATTCCTTCAGGTTGCAATGACCTGTGTTGTACCTTTTAATATTTTAATGCAGGTGTTGAGTATTATGGAGTAGCAGGACGGGGGGGGGGGGGGGAGTAAAGTGTCAAGATATAGAAAGTTGGAGAAGAAGAAGCAAGCGGAGAACAACAACGTGCACCACGGCATAGAGGGAGTAGCCGGTGATGAAAGGCAACAGGGTCTCAGTGGGTGGAGTAAAGCTCAGAGGTGAAATGGAGAAACTATCAGATGATGTTGGAAGCAAACTTGAGGCCTGGAGGGAGATTATGAAACCACAGACGAAGGCAGCATGTAAGTTATTCTTGTTGAATATGTGTGACTTGGGTGGGACAAGGCTAGGCAAAGGTGAGTGGAAGGAGGAACAGGACCAGAATAGAGCTGCTCAGTTAAATACTGGCAAGACCACCAACCAGCCTATGGTTACAACAAGCAGACCATAAGACTCCGCCTCCTGTCTCAAGATGCCAATGACACAGAGGCTATATACTCAACAGCCACAATGGAGGCAAAATGCAAAACAGTGCACCAGCCAATGGTGGGGGATGGGGTGTGGAACGTCATATTCTCTGGTACTTCAAATTAATGCCTTATTCACTGTTACAAGCTGAGACGTCTAAGTTGGTGGCCAGATTTGGAGCAAAGCTTGGAAAATATGATGTACCCATGAGAGATTAAATGTGATTGTGATGTGACCAAGTTGAATGTAAAATATACATTCATGCTCCGCTCATGTTTTGCCTCATACATATTCCTGTTTTGTCTCATGCTATTCATGCTCCGCCCATGTGTCGCCTCATCCCCCTGCAAGCGGGAGACCGGCGTTGCCCTGTTTGGTGGACGTGTCATGTACCTGGAAAAGGCACTGTTTTACTGACATACTTAGTGCTTAAGTAAAGAAATGATTTAAACCTCTGCAAGTGTTGGTGAACTGCTGAACATTGTTATCAAGAATTGGGACAAGTGGCCATTCCACAATAGTGATGATGAGGCCCAGGAGCCCCAAAAAACTGTACCTCTCCCAGAGGCTCACCAAAAAAACAGGATTTGCAGTCAGACCTTATGGATGGAACAAGTGGAGATCATTGGTCTTTCTTGCTTTAAAAAAACACGTTTCAGGTTGATGAGTAGTTGTTAATTTTCTTAAGATTAGCAGAGAAGGATACTGGCACAGCCTGCCTGTGAAGGGTGAAGAGTGGAGTCGTATGCAAAATAATACAAATGATTTTTCCAGTGATGAGGAGGGGTCATCGACATAACAGAAGACTAAGATCACCATACCTCTGCTGCATTTATCGCACCCCTCCCTTCTTTCCCTCCACCCTCCCCTGCCATTATATTGACAACATTGAGTCAGGAGAATGATGCAGGGCATACAGATCAATGACTGATTTATTATTGTAAGTACTGCACAATAAAACCTGTATCTTAAAAAAGAGTTTAAGAACGAATACTTTACTGGACAGGGTAAAGTCTTTAAGCCACCCTGTATGACAAAAAACAGGATTGGTGCCAGAACACTACCTTGAGGGATGCTGGTCTCCAAGCATGGGTCTGGGAGGAACACGATCCAAAGCGCCTGCGCTTACGAGCAGGAAGTAAATCTCATTGCCAATTCAAGAGAGGATACTGGATACTTGCTGAAAGTTTTGATAGCAAGCAGGGTGAAAATTCAGAGGATATCTCCAGTTAAATGACCTGACATTAATGTTTGGAAACTGAGGGCATCTTCTGTTGTTGACATGGAAGAATCACACCCAGTGTGGAATATAACCTGAGCAAAAGTCATGGTGATCAATAGATATCAACGAGTTTTGAGATCTGCTGCAATGATCACTTTTTTTTTCTTTTTTTTAAATTTAAATTCCAATGCAGGTGGAGGCATTCAGCCCCATCTTGCGCTGCGAAGAACACCACACCAACCCATCTACACAAGATCCAAGGAAGAAAATGCAAAAAAAAAAGTGTTTAATTAGTGAAATACATTTTTTTTTTGTAGTTTTTGTAGTTTGGTATATTTTTTGTATTTTTGTGTTTGTTCCCCCCTTTTTCTCCCTAAGGGGATGGGGCATCGGCTTGGTATCTTTACCTTTGTTTATGATGAGGAGAAGATTGATCAGTCTATAGTTAGGAAGCATCAGTTTTATCACTTTCTTCATGAATTTGGTAATATTGGAGACCTTCCAAGATTGCAGGCAGTGTCTTACGAGTGTTTTCGTGTGTTTTAAAAGTGGTTTATGGTATGTTTCAATTGAGTGATAATACATATATATATATATATATATATATATATATATATATAATTATATATATATATTATATATAATGTTATGGATTTTAGAATCCGGTCTGATGAATGCATCCACACATCCAGGTCCTCAGACAGTTATTTCCTTAAATGCATGTTCAGATTAGCCCCATCCCCATGTCTAATGGGATTTTAAATGTGATGCGTTGAGAAGGGTAAAGGATAGATCCCCTCTCTTATAGGAAGCTTTTTTCTTTACGACAGACACGTTCACACATTTCTTTCACGAGCTCTGAAGCCCGCCTTCATTTTCCCAGCAACATTCTCTTCATGAGCTCTGAAGCCCGCCCCCATACTTCCTCAGCGGCAATCTTTCGTGAGCTCCGATGCCCGCCATTTTTGAGAGCGTGCGGGTCGTCATGGTAGCCGTGCCAGTGGACGGGGTGAGCTTGGCGGCGCACCCTGCTGAGACGGCCCGGGGATATAAAAAACGGCGAGAGGTACGTTCTGAAGAGAAAAAGTCTGAGGAGGAAAAGTGAGGAGGAAAGGAGGGAAAAAAGCGTTCTTGAAGAGAAAGCGTGAGGAGAGGAAAAGCGAAAGGAGAGGAAAAAGCAAAGGGCGAGAAGAAGCCACCAAGAAGCGGGTGTCTGACCAGCGCCGACGAGGACAATTCGCCCTTCCCTGTGCTTCGGCAAGCGAGCGTGTGTGCGTGTGTGTGGTGAGCAGCGCGCCAACAAGTGAGGCACGGGTCGATCACCAACCAACACCAGGGTCAAACCCACGACGGACGATCTCGGTGCCCTCCAGACTTCGACTGCGTTCAAGGCTGCCTCGCGAGAGGGGCACGGCAAAGCGGGTGCTGGCGACGGACATAACACGCACGCACGCATTTTCAGGACGTTTCGCTTCACGAGACGACTTTCTGTGTGAGCGAGACGATTCTCACCCCCCCCCTCCCTTCCACCTGTATGATCTGCTTGGTCCCTTGTCTGCGTTTAGCTGTAGTAAGTCAACCCGATAAGCATCTGCTCTTTTCTCTTTCATGGCATTTGATGTTTTGCTTTGAAATTCATTCTTTATTTACCTCAGCAAAAAAAAGTTCTTTTATTTATTTATTTTATTATAATAAATTATTGTCGATTTCCCAACCTGTCCGTGTTTGTCCTTTCCTTCCATTGGTCAAGTATTGTTCAAACCGAGATAGACTGGAGGTAATTACCAAGATTTGACCAAAAAATCGTCGGCACGCAGCAGCGGTTTAAAACGCTCGGCCGCCCAATTAAATCTAATCAGATAACATTGGTGCTTTGCCAGGCGCCGCTCCCTGCTCAGTAACATGTTACCTCTAGTTAACGGAATAATCGATGTGCACACTAGAACTCGTGGTGACTGGGTGGCGTTCGTGGTTTTAAACAACCCACCTACACCAACGTTAATGTGACGGTGGCTCCAGGTCCGGCCTCTACGAGGACAACCGGTGATTAATCCCCCAGAGTGACAAGTTGGTGTCTCGGTATCCGTGCCGCAACAATATATATATATATACATATAAAATATATACATACATACAGTTGATATTTTATGGTGGCAAGTTGGGGGCTCAGGGGGAGAGTCCAAGTATCACACAATGAGCAGTCTATGTAACGTATTGTACTGCAATCAAACCCAGATGGGCCAGACTATCAGCTCAAAAGAAGTGCACCATCTCTGCACCATCTTGTCGGAGAGACTATCAATACTGTTGATTGCAGCCTTTTAAGAAAGCATGTTATGCACCACAGTAGTTGAAAGTAAATGAATGCAGACCATTTGCTAAATTGGCAATAACGGTGCAGCGGAAATGCTGGGAATTTGCTCAAATACGTAATTTCCATACAGTGAGACAGTATTGGTAAGACAGAAATCCTGTTTTCACTGTCAACACGACCACATTGTCATTTCCCACATTTGGAGAGAAATTGCAGGGTCCTGAACCTGCCCACACACAATGGACAGGCATCATCCTGACAAAATTACCTTTGCAATCATAGTATCTCTCCATCAAGTAAGTATAGGTAATGCAAAAGGAATTCAAATTATTTAATTTAAATGATTTGATAGGTATTTGTAACAATATATATTTTTTATGGAAAGGAAAATGCAATTCAGTTTCAGCAATATTATGTTCAAAATGTACTCGTGGAATTTTGACTTTTTTGTATTTTGAGTAACAATATTTACCCTCACCAGAGGAGAGGACATTGCATTTTAGGCCATCAGCCATGGTTCAGAAAGTGCCTGAAAATCAAGTTTCGTTCCACTCATCGGGGGGGGGGGGTAGACAAAACCTTGATAATATGATAGTATATATCAAAATACATACGTATCCAAAAGTTCTCCACTCAAATATCTGCTTATTGTGTATTTCATCTTGAAAATCGATGCATTCCCCGTGCTCTCTCATTTGAATTTTCTCCAATCGGATCACGTGTGGGCCATGTGACGCCTCGACAAGCCAATAGATCGGCTGACATCGTATGCAAATTAATCAGACTGTCATGTGACCAGCTAGTTGTCCAAGATGCAGCTTCGCAGGCAGGGTGGACATCACCGGCAGCTGATCGGCGATTTTTGATGAATATGGCCAGTGAGGACGCTCCCCAGTGTATTATTCACCAGGACAATGTAGCGAACGAAGAAGTCAAACGTTCTTTACATCTGTAAGATGGATAAATGGAGAGAAAGTGTCAACAAATGGCTCGTCTTAGACTCACGAACGAGTTTGCCGGGAAGTGCCGGTCTTGTAAAGATGTGAATAATACACTGGGGAGCGTCCTCACTGGCCATATTCATCAAAAATCGCCGATCAGCTGCCGGTGATGTCCACCCTGCTCGAAGCTGCCATCTTGGACAACTTAGCTGGTCACATGACA
>CM068962.1:55577763-55609632 GCA_035128595.1 Eptatretus atami
TTATTATAATATATTTAATTATTAAAATAAAAAAAAAATAAATAAAAAATAAATATATTATAATTAGTATATATAATTAAATTAAAAAAAAAAATATAAATTATATATTTTAAATAAAATTTTTAAATATATAATAAAAATAATAAAATTATACAATATTATAATTTTATTTATATATAAATTTAAATAAAAATTAAATTTAAATATAAAAAAATAAAAATATAAAAAAAATATAAAAAATTATTATAATTTATATAATATTATAAAAAATAAATAATAAAATTTTAATAAAATATTTTATACATAAAAAAATTTAAATAAAAATAATAAAAAATATAAATATATAAATATATAAAAAAAAATTAAAATATAAAAATAAAAAATAAATATATAATATAAAATCTAATAAAAAAATAATTTTATAAATTATATATATAAAATAAATAAATAAAATAATATAATAATTAATCATATATATTAAAATATTAAAATTAAATATATTAATAATAATTATAATAAAAATAATATAAAAAATAATAATAATTAATATAAAAAAAAAATAATAAAATATAAAATATATATAATAAAAAAAAAAAATAAAAATAAAAACTTTATTTCATTTATATAAAAAAATAATAAAAAATAAAATAAAAATTAATAATATATAAATTAAAATAAAATAAAATGTATATATAATAAAAATATTAATAAATTAAATATATAAAAAAATATAAAAAAAAATATAAAGTTAATAATTTAAATTAATATTTAATCATAATATTATTAAATATTTAATTAAATAAAAAAAATAAAAATTATATAATTTAATTAAAATAATAATAATTTATATAATTTAAAAAAAAATAAAATAAATAAATAATTATTAAAAAATATATTTATAATAAAATAAAAAAAAAAAAATATATATATAAAAAAAAATTAATAATTATAAAATAATAATATAAGTAAATAATAAAAAAAAAATAAAAATAATAAAAAAAAATTAATAATAATTAAATAAAAATAAATATTCATATTAAAATAAAATAATATAATAAAAAGTTTAAATAAATAAATAAAAATATAATTAAAATAATTAATAAAAAAAAATATATTATCATATAAAAAAATTTAATAACAAATAAAATTATAATATATAAATAAATAATAATAAATTAATTAAAAATAATAAATAATATTATATATATTATAAAAAAAAATAAAATAAAATAATAATATAAAAATATAAAAAATAAAAAATAATCAATCAAATTAATTAAAATTAAATAATAAAATAATATAACTTGAAAATAAATTTATAAAAAATAAAATATAAAAAAAAATAAAAATAAATTTATATAATATATAATAATAATAAATAAAAAAAAAAATTAAAATATAAATAAAAAATATAAAAAAATTATATAAAATTTAAATATATAAAAAATAATAATAATAATATAAATTTTATATAAATAAAATTATTAAATTTAATATAATTTTTTAATAATACTAAAAATAAAAATAAATAAAAAAATAAATACTAAATATATTTATTAATAATTAAAATAAAATATAATATAAAAAAAAAAAATAATAAAATAAAAAATTATTTGATATAATGAATAATCTATGCATAAATATATATATAATGTGTTGAGCAAAATCACACCGGACAATAGAAACACGCAGAATGGTAAAGCAAAGCCCAATCGATAACCCGCCGCAACCCAAGAAAAACTCAGCCCGGGTGTCACCGTTTGTGAGGAGACAGTCTTCACTAAAGTGAACCTAGCACGATCTGCAGTAATACATCCAAATATCGAGATTATCTTGTCTGTCAACCAACTTCGAGCGATGTTTCCTCTGTCGATGTAAATCGCGAAGTAGTGAGCATTGCTGATTGCCTAGAAAAAAAACAAGTTTGCTAAGGTCCAACTTTTAATTGAATTGATTTATTGTATGGTATTGATCTGTCGACTTGCTCTTGTTTGGGAGTTTTTTTTTTAAGTATAAAGGGATTGAAATAGCCCTCTTTTTTATAGAGAGACCTTAATACATGGTGTAACCCATTAGACCTGATTATGTTTACTAATTCAATGAATATATATGTTTGCCATGGGTATTTGGATCGTCTTTGGATATATCCACATTTGTGTGCAGAAGATGATGAGTCATTAAGAATAACAATTAGATTCTTTTCTTATGTATAATTCTACCAAGTATGAATAGCAGACTGATGGTCAGGGATACTAGCACAGTGCGATTTGTTGTGATCACGCGAACTTTAGGCCTCAATGTTGCAAGCTTCGGCTTCAACTATGTTGTGTGGTTTGTGTATCCAGCTCTGATTCTACAATACTCAATATGCCACACCAACATTACTGCGCTGTCCCACACCACCCATATGTTCGGAGCGCCACAACCAACCTCTCGAATGTGATTTGACACGTTCACCTCAAGCTTTAAAATTGTACTTGCCTGCTCACTTACTATACGTAGATCTGTGCGAGATTGCAGCTCGAATAACTTTCATTAAAAATCACCTCACTCAGGAACCTATGATATGAGTATGGGACCAGTACATGCAGTTGCCCTGAATGTATATGCACGGAAAGTCTATGTCATAAGCCGCCCACCTTACTAATTCACTACATCCATCTTAGTCAACACCTGATGAGTTTTAGGAATGAAAAAAACTTCAGCAAGAGGAGTAAATAACTTTTAACCTGCAACCTATTGGAACCATTATGACCATAGCCAAATTCTGCTGGCATGTGTGCCTACTTGTATGATATTATTTGTATTTCTCTGAACTGTGATGTAACTTAGTCCAATGTAAATCATTCAAGACGGGTGAGATATCATTCTGTCTCGAGTCCCAAAAAATAATTGTACCCGCAATAGTTTAAAGCCTGTGTTTCATTAAAATATTCTTATTCATCCGGCTGGAGATTCATTATATATAGTGTAAATATATATATATATAATAATAAATAAATATATATAACCAGATATATATAAATATTTTCAAAGCAAATGAGAGTGAAAACAGATTTCATTTTCTATGGTTTAGATTCGGTGAAGTCAAAAAATACACATGCCACTCGGTATCATACGTTCTCCCACAAGGAAAGGAAACCACAATAAACATCACTCCGAGTATATTCACCTTTACTACGATGAAGAGTACTTTTGCTTTACTACTGATAGTGCAGTGGTGAATCGTGTCCTCAACCCAAAGTACAAAGTGAACGACTGAGCACATAACATGGTCCATAAAGAATCTATGCATCGTCATGCTGTACACAATGCAAGTGTAATTTAATCGTGACTCATGAAGCGTCACGATTGTCTCTACCTCTTCTTCTAAGCTTCCACAGATCTGCTTGTCTTTGGTCCAAATTTTTATAATAATCTATCTGCAAAGCAAGAAATTCTATTACAAAGAATGCTGTTTAAATTGTATTATTACAAGTTTCCAACATAACTGTCTACTACATCATTGCTAGTCTTCCTTCAGCTCAACTACGGTTCACTCTCGCTCTGCTCTCTTTGCCTCCCAGTCCGTATGACTCTGCCATTATCTCTATGCATGCCATGTGCTATGTCCACTACAATGTACATTTTCTAGAAATTCTCATCTACTCATGTTCTGCCTGAAGTGTCATCTAGATCAGGTCTCATGTTACTCTTGAACATCTCATCGTCTACTTCTCCATACACTTACGTGATCTACGTGACTTGCTGTGATCGTATCTTCCGTCTGGACGGGCTTCCTTCCTGTACTCTGCATCCTCTTATCTTCTTACTCGTCTGCTCAGTGCTCCTCTCTCATCTCGTCTCAATCGACACCTGTGATGTGAAAAATATTTGACGCGAACATTTATCTTATCCCGATGCTCTTGTGTTGGGGATAATTATTTTGATATTTTTTTATATCTAGCGGATAATTGAGATAGAAGGTCACAGGGCATAATGTGGGCCAAACTATGCCGCGTGCATTACGTAAGCTTCAAACTTGTATAGTTCTCAATGTATTGTTCTTCCCTACTCGCCTTGCTAATTATGTTAAAATTACCAAGACTAGTGCATTCCTTAGACCCTCTAGTACTGCCAGCGACAAACCTGTGCATCTCGTGCATAACCGGACGCCGTTCTATGTTTCTCATACACACGTAGGCAGACTCTACCTTTTTAAGCTAGTGTTCATCAACTGCCCTGCCAATACGATGCCTGAAGATGGTGATCCATTCTTAACTAGCACACAATAGTAAGTCTAAGACCATCTACCGACTGGAATCAGACTATGTCCCTGCCATGAGAAGACGCTTTAGCAGCATTTACCATACGTTCTCATCGTGGATACAAACAGTATATAGAGATCATATCACTCGCACATTGAGAGAAGTAGGCATTGTGATTAGTCACTGCTTCAGACTCATCTATGAATCAATGCAAGTGCGCGAGATGTAGAAAGCATAAGCTGAACCTAGTGTGCTGTACTAAAACGAATTACAACCTCACAATGAATCAATTCATGAAGCCTGAGAGGCCGAGCACTATCAACGTACAGTAATATTACCTTGGATACGATACGCTTAATTGTATTTTATTCATGTCTCCATAAAGATTTTTATCTGGAGTTCCATGTCAAAAGACTTTCTCTGACATAATTACAGGTCTTTTAATTCCGTCATCTTGCATAAAGTGAACCAGCATGACACCAAAAATGCTCATCGCAAATGCGCGCAATATTTGATTACAAGATTGGCTCCTCGATGCACACATCACTCTTAAGACCAGGACACCACGTTCCTATTTATGCGTATTTCCTAGCTTGTGCCGTATGTCTCAATAGCATTAACAGTGTGTCTTTTGTGATCCACTCATACTCCACGTCTAGCAGAGAATTGCAAGATGTATCAGCTAGACTATAGGATAGAAGTTTACACCTTATATCGCTGACTAATATCCTACTCATTTGGGAAGTATGTATTGTGGTCCTAGACTCTCATGTCTGCAACAGATAAGGACCCACAACTGCAGCGAACGAGAAGTAGTCATGAATAAATGTATATGTCTCTTCTATATAACAGGTAGCCCAGTATCTTGCGTTACAAAAGATCTATGTTCGAGATAACCTGCATTCATGAGCCGAGTGCTTGTGAGTACGCATATATCTAGTATCACATAAGTATACAGTTTATCTCATTAGATTGTTCTCATATACTCACACAATGCTTTCTGTCTTCCTGAGATAAACTGTCTTCCCTGCTCTATGGTCTTTTGGCTGCTCGAAATGCACACCCCCAGCACTAATCATGTGATGTTATAAACTCTGTGGTCCTAACGTGAGCACATAGCAGAGAATGAAATGTCACGAGCTTACGATGCATAATTGCCTCAGCCAGATTCATGTTTGAGCGAAAAAGGTAAATAATACTCAAGAGAAGTCAGATGTAGGCAAGTGTCAAATACAAACTTATACATGTGACAATGTGCATGCAGAAATGATATGTTCCCTGTACACGGAGCGCTAATGACATTTCACGAGAAGTCACCTACGAGCAAACCACGAGTCACACCTTGCACAGGCGGAGCCCATTAATAAAGAGCAGCAAGAGATGCAAGCTATTTGTATGCACAGAGGAAGTTGGTTTTGCCAGGTTGTGGGTATTTTACCTCGCATTGGAAAACACATTGATATTTTGCAGACAGAAAAACTGGCAAGCAGAGCTGCGTTGCCACCGTTATCTGTCTATGTCAAAGAATTGGATATTGTTCAGTGATACTGATGGCGGATCTCTGATGACCTTTTCCTGATCTTTGTTATCACGATAGTCGAGTACTATGAGCGACCTTTCTGATGATGGTGATAGCGTCAACTGCGATATTGATTAGTCAATCACATACGTCTTTGCCTCGCCTCACAGGTGACCTCACATTCACACCTAACCAAAGGTTCTATATAGAAGAGAGAGAAGCAGATTTTATCCGCTGCCACCGAATGGGCGCCGGGGTACGCATCAGAACTACACTATTAAAGACGATAATATCACAGGTCACAACCTGCAAAGTCAAGTGTGACACGTACCCTACACTACGATGCCTATATCGTAAGAGCACCGCAGCAAGACGATATTCCTATGATCCCAATGATGTATAAGCCTCAACCTTGAGCTAATGTAACTTGTCTTTGGTACTAAACACAGCAAGTAACGGCTACCTCCTCGGTCATTTCAGGGCATAGGTTCAGCACACTTACTAATAGCGAAGTGATCCGAGCTATACGATAGCATCCTAAAGTTTAGGTCCCGACATGCTATCTGAACACTAGTAAACTCAATCTAGACATCCATGACCGTCAACAACGTGCACGTTGCAGCCCGATCGGATCATAGTGCATTACCTCAAATCGACTTACGTTATCCCTGTCTCAGGGGAACGCTACGTAGCTTGTGTCCGGAAAGCGTAAACACTGAGTCATCGGTAGGCTAACAGAGTGCATCTCATTTCACGTGTAAGTACGAGGAAGCAAGTCTAGCTCATTTAGACGCACGATATCGGACTTAAAGAGTAGCATGGCTATCTTATATTTTAGTCGCACCTGTGCCGTTTCGGGATCTACGCATAACACCTCTATCGCGTTAGCCCTGGACATTACCATTCACTGAATATCTCGTGACAATGTCATGCTCTCTGTAGTAGCCTGATTGTGTTTCCGAGGTGCATGAGCGTCAAGATGAAGAGACCAGCATGTAAGCATTCTAGCATGACTCAACGCTGCCCGGAGCTTCATTCGATCATTCAAACGCCTTAAGAGTGCTCGAGCGAGAGCCCTATGACGTTTATGACCCTGACTGCAGACATTCTAGACTACATAATCACCTTGCGTTGGATTCAGTGAGAAAACACACAATCTAAATAGCCTGACATACGTTATGCATAAACTGCACATACACGAGCCACGCCTATCCCATATAATACTAATGAACGGTCACGTCGCACTTAGCATTTTAAACATAATCGATCTCGTCTATGCTGTTATCTACGCATCAGCCCTAACTGAGCTTCGCCTCACCTGTCTCTTACTATACTGTCTAGTCACGTCTGGCATGCATTTTGGCTGATCCTACTAACAATTACCAATTTGTTAGCGCATATGCCTCGAGCAAAACGCCGGCTCCTACCTCAAGGCTAGAAACGTCCAAGCTCGTTTAGACACCGACCCTAGTAGCCAAACAGGCCGCTATGAGACACTCAGATGTATTAACACCATAGATACCGAGAGCGATGTATCCAGAAGAACTGATCATAATTGTTGACATAAGTCACCCACTAACAATCCTTATTGTATGCAGCCCCGACCAAGCTAAGAAAGAGCAGCATTATTTAGATGGGATGAGACACTGCCTCTCTGACACCACGAGCCAAGTCCGCTATCATCATCGAGTACCATGCTCGTGCCCCTGTAAAGTTGCTGCATTGGCGTCAATAAACGCCAAGAAAAATTGTCCCTCATAGAAAGCATGTTAAGTCGTTATCTTGAAACTCTATTCTTATAGACAGCCATGGCTACGGTTAATTCTATAAGCGCACACTACTGCTATCGTCTCTTACTAAAATATGTGAAGTCACTAAGGAAGCAGACATAGTCACAGAAGGCCATATGTAATACGCCGTATTCAGACTGCACTAGTGGATCATCCGCGTAATCAGCACCATTGGAAATAAGAGAATAATTGTCAACTCTTCCAAATTGAAAGAGTACTCCAATGAACCTCTTACTATCTGTGATGGCTATACAGCTAATAAACCTTAAGCTTTTTCGCAGATCTTAATGCAGTTAAAAAACGGTACCCGACTTAAACGTATTAGCTAGGTGAAACTACGTGCCCTACAACGTGTGTAGCATCATTATAGATCTAAGTTATGTTCTTTCTAAACCATCTAAAGACCCGTACGACTCTCGCTCCGCCCACTGTCTATCTTTATTTTACTACGCTCAGCTGAGCCGTGCCCTAACACCTTCCATCGCATTGTCTTACACATGATGTCTGCATAGATGTGCTCTATAGTCCGTATGTTAGCACATGGTATCTAAACTTAAAATGAGAAACATGTAAGATCGTAAAATAATTCCACCCAATGTTATGCACCACATGCCCTAGAAATGCGCGGGTAAAATATTTCAAGTTAAGCGCATCTGTTCAGCAATATGTGGATGTCCAGTGATTGGTCTGTGCCTAGTTTAGTGAGGGATGTATTGGAAGGTCAGTTCCAGGTATTTATCGAATTATAGAGTTAGATCTACGAGTGATAAAACTGAGTGCTAGCTTATAGTCACTTCAACCGGTAGTCGTGCCTGCATGATCGAGAAGTCCTCCATGCAGAATTGACGGAAGCTATATAGTGTTGGCCGACTGTACAAGCCCCCTCGCATTTCCAGAGAGTGGGTCCCAAAATTCAATTCCAGTATCATTTCACAGCCTACAGCCATGCAACGACGACTACTCGTGGTCGCAGTACTATTAGCTAGCCTAGACCCATTATGGTGAAGCACTTCGCAGGGTAAGGAACCCTTTGCTCTTCGGGTACATCTGGTCAAGGTGTATACCACATTAAGCTTGTATCTGCTTATAACTGATGTTTACCCCTCTCAGGCCCATACTCTAGCGATTGCGCCTACCAATCTGCCCACACTCGTCATAGACTCACACACCATTCCTCCATCCTGTTCATCCGTCTACTCGCCCCCTCCAACATCGATATCATTGCACTACATGTGGATGCAGAGATTTGAGCATTGGATCGTTCCATGCAGGCAGGCAGCCAGGAGACACGGATTAGAGGAGGAGGGAGAGGAGAGGAGCGAGAAGATGAGCATGCAAGAAGAAGAAGAGACAATGATGCTCTAGTAGAGGAGAGAACAGAGACAGAGACAGGAGTACAGCAGGCAGAGACGAGAGAACGAAGAGGTTGCAACCACAGCACAGACACGCCCCAGACAGAGAGCAGCAGAGAGAAGCAGAACAGAGAGAAGAAGACAGAAAGAACGACAGAATGGAAGGAGAAGCAGCAAGATCAGACAACGAGAGAGGAGTCAGATGAGAGAAAAAAACTGTTGAGATTGTACATAGGAGACTTAAATTGACCTTGATAGGAGTAGGTTGTAGCGCAGCACAAATCGAGACGTATGTTTCTCTGATTGTCCCAGTTGAGAAAAGGAGTGTTTTATTATGGCACGATTTGTAGTTGCACGGCTGATGCACGAATCCAGTTTGAAAGTTTTACGCTAGGATGATGTCTTTAGCCAGTTGTAAAATGGAAAAAATCAAGAATGGCCACCACAATTTAACCCACTTTCAGGTAAGAATTGCATGAATTAGGGCTTACTTGGGCATATAATATGTCATTTACGTTATGCTTGTCAGAGTGTATGATATCGGATAATCATACTTTTAAGAACTCGTAGCAGCGCTCAAGCACAGACTGCCCCAGGAATGCATATTCCGATAAATCGCAAACAGCAAATGTGAGCCTGAGTGACGCATAATATCTCAAAGAAATCAATTAGATATCAAAAAAGATTAGACGGTTAAGACTACGTACTGTAGATAGAATCATACTCAAACGATAGCTCGCATCGAACAAGTGATCAAAGCACTTTTGTTCAGCAAGTATATCGGACAGTCGACAGAAAACATCCTCTGGATTTGACCAGCGATTTCTGATTAGAGTAGTTTTCAGTTCGTCTACACTGAAGCTTCTGCAAAAGCGAAGTGAAAACAGATTTTGTGATTCCTCGAGGAGCATGTTCGACTCTGACACGCGTATCTGGGCGCTATATCGGCATGGCCACTGCGATCTAAGATAAGCGACTGATGTCCTTGAGTAGTTAAGTAGAGGTTCATACAGGTACTCGTAGCAGAAAAGAGAGTCAAAGGACCAGAGAGAAGTAGGAGTCAGACGTGAAACCTCCAAGATGGACTGTCTGTGAACAGACACTCCTCGAAAGTACTCAAGGTAGCAGATAGATAGACCATGAGAAGAGATTACAAGTATTGACAGTAGAGAGAGATGAGGAGGTGAGAGATTGATGAGGACAGCCATTTTGAATTTGATGGACATTTTACCAGAGCCATAAGACATCATGCTATGTCAAAAAAAGTTCAACGGAGTTCAGAGTGGAACAGTAACAGACGACGGTGAAAGAAAAGTATGTAAGGCCAAGTAACAAGAAAAACCTCCTTTAAAAAAAGAATGGTTGTATTGGCCAAACCCTACTTTAGGTGGCTACAAGGCTAAAACATAGATGTCGAAATAAGATGTCCGATGGAACATGTATCTACTGCATAATATAAAAATAATGCAGTTTTGAGAGCGACTGAATAATGGATAGTGAACAACTCACCTGTCATAGTCTTGGCAGATCTCATCCAACTGATCGGCAAGGGGCCTTAAGATACTCATTTGGACGTTATGAGTGAGGATGGTAATGCAAGGAGACAGGACTGGTTCTCCCTATGGGATCCCCATTGGCAGGGCATGGTTGAGGATGACACCGAGTAATAAGGCAGACCTAGGGAACGAAATAGGCGACCAAGAAGATGCCAGATGGTGGATGGAAAGAGGAGCAGAGAGAGAGGAAAGAAAGTGCAGTAGAAGAGAGATTGATGAAGTGAAATGAATGAAAGTACATGATGAAAGTGTGGAAATAGAGGATGCAGCACGCAAGGATGTATGAGATGATGTTACTTTAGTATGTTATTCAAGAAAAGATTGATTTTGTGTAGAGAGATCAGATGTATTTCGTTTGGGAAGGTTGATTTGAGGAGGAGACCCCAGGGAGGGGAGAGAGAGAGAGATTAGGACACCATAGGAGAACGTAAGCAGAAGAGGGCAAGAAGACTATTGATGTGAAGATTTTTATTTATCTACATCAGGAACTGAATATAATAGTGATTACTCATCTAACTGTAAATTTTCAGGCTGGACAGAAACTGGCCCCAGAGGTACAACGACTTGTCTCTAAGCGGTCTGCATGTGTCTGAATCTCAGGACCCACCCAGCTATAAACTGTGCATCCCTAAGTGTTTCACAGGCAGGTGATTTCATCAGTGTATTTCATCCTTGCAGAGATGCGACATTGAGGAAACTGGACCATGGCAAATTACTAAATTTGATGCTCGTAAAGCGTAATGCTGGAAGGAACAAGTAGGCCAACAACCCAAAGTGAGAGTAAGCCACGTATGCCCAAGAAACTGCAGACTTGGCAGCATCGATAGCTCTGAAAAAGCAGAAGCCCTAGATGAGAGGATAGCGAAAGCAGAATCACATAGGAGAGAAATGTGAGTTAAGAATCTTGCGAAGGAAAAGAGATTACCTGACATTCAGGAAAGGTTGTGATAGTGATTTTTTTAGAACTTCTCATGGCTTATTGGTACGATAATCAAGTAAAGACTCGTAATGTAAAGAAAGTTAAGCTGAACTCTCTGAGACTGTCTCCCAACATAGCTAGCTAGAAATCCACATGTATGAAATAGCATTTATAGCTCAATTGACCTATGAAGAGTCACGTCTCTGGAGTGTAGATGACGATCTCCCAGACAAAGAACCTGTCTGCGTGCGTCATGTCTCTCTAGTCTCTCTCTGCTCTCGACCAGTGCTCAATGTCTCTCTGTCTCTCTCTCTCGTGTCTCTGCTAGCAATCTAGTCCACCTGGACTCGTACGTCTGACGTCGTTCGTCGTGATCTCAGATAGGACTGGCATCGTGGTCTGATAACCTAAGAACTCTCCCTACTGCTCAATGAGAAGACGAGAGAGTCTCATCGTACACGATCCCAGATCTCTGTCCTCTGCTTCTCTCTCATGAGTTGCTCTCTCTCTCTCTCGTGTCTTTCTCTGCGTAAACTAGTGCTTCTACTCTCTCTTCTGTCTCTACGGTCTCTCTGTCTCTCTCTCTCTGGGATGTCTCTCTCTCTTCTCAGATGTCTCTCTCTCTCTCTGTCTCTCTCTCTCTCTGTACTCTCTCTCATCTCTGTCTCTCGTCTCCTCTGTCTCTCTCTCTCTCTGTCTCTCTCTCTCTCTGATCTCTCTCTGCTCTTTCATGTCTCTCTCTCTCGTCTCTCTCTCATCTCTCTTGTCTCCTCTCATACTCTCTCTTGTTCTCTCTCTCTCTCTCGTCGTCTCTCTCTCACTCTCTGATCTCTCCTCTCTCTCATGCCTGTCTTCTCTCTCTCTCTCTGTCTCGCGGGCGGTGCGTGCGTGCGTGGCTGTTCTCTCTCTCTCAATCTGTCTCTCTCTCATCTCTGTCTCTCTCTCTCTCTGTCTCTCGTCTCTCTCTGTCTCTCTCTCTGTCTATCTCTTCAATCTCTCTCCTGTCTCTCTCTCTCTCTGTCTCTCTCTCTTCTCGTGCTCTGTCTCTCATCTCTCTCTTCTCTCTCTCTCTCTCTTCTCTCTCTTCTGCTCTCTCTCTCTTCTCTCTCTCTCTGTCTCTCTCTCTCTCTGTTCTCTCTCTCTCTCTGTCTCTCTCTCTCTCTGTCTCTCTCTTCTCTCTGTCTCCTCTCTCCTCCTGTCTCTCTCTCTCATCTGTCTCTCCTCTCTGTTCCTCTTCTCCTCTCTCTGTCTTCTCTCTCTCTCTCTCTTTCCTCCTACTCTCTTCTTCTGCCTCTCTCTCTCTCTCTCTCTCTCTCTCTCTGTCTCTCCTCTCTCTCTTCTCTCTTCCGTCTCTTGTCTCTCTCTCTCTGTCTCTCTTCTCTCTCTGTCTCGGCTCTCTCTCTCTCTCTCTTCTCTCTCTCTCTCTCTCTCTCTCTCTCTCTCTCTCTGCTCTCTTCTCATTCTCTCTCTCTCTCTCCAGAATATTCCAGAGCACGATCTACACATGACAAGGAAAGATGTCTTGAATTCGCAGCATGCTTGCAACATGAGAGAGGGCCATACGTCAACCCCCCCCCCCCCCCCCATCCCTCATGTTTTCTTTACCCCATTGGCACTTGGTAAAAAAAAGTTTCCCACCCCAAGAACATTCATAATTATCTGGATGACCGTTTACATCTTCAACTGCAACCAACCAACATTGATCTGTGCGATGCACCAAAAATTGGAATTTCCTCTGTTTCTCATTTCAGAAGTCTCACTTTAGCCTGCCAACCATTTGTTTTTATTGGAAGGTGCTAGCATCAACTCCAATTGATAAGAAGAATAAGAAACACTTGACACTCAACATACAGAATGATTCACCTACTGCCCAAAATAAGCAAAGCAACAGATTCCATATTCCCACTTGATGGACCATAAATTATTCCTTTTCCAATGTCTGATTACCGATCACCAGTTTCCTTTCCATTATGCCTTTCTGTGACCATGCTGCTTCTCCGTCAACCAATAGATGGACATAAGCCCTGAATCGGTGGCAGAGTGAACCTTTTGATGGTGTCCTTTCCCTAATCTTTCCTTTTAGTTGGGGTTTCCATTAAGGTAGTGTCTTTGCGTCCTACCTTATTTTTGATCTATTATCATTTGATCTGTTTACTCTCTTAAAAAACTAAACTTTACCCTTTTGCCAAGAACACTTACCTGGTGCAGAACAATACATCAAGTTGTGAAAGGGTGCCACTTGCCATCACTTCCCGTCAGACCTCGAACAAGATAAAGGCTTTTGGCTGATCAGCTACTTGGTTCAATAACAGGAAGACACATGCTCTTTCACATGATCTGTCCACAAGCTTAAATCTGGCCTGATCCAACTTGCTCTTCTCCTACCTCTGCCCTCCCCAGGCCACCTGCATCCTACAGAAAAACCTTCGTTTGTTTGCCGCACCTCCTCAAAAGCCAAAGCTGAGGTGCCCACGTGAATTCCCTTATTCCCCCAATTGTGGAATACACTCCCTATGTCCGTTGTCTTGTTGTCCTCACGTCACTCTTCAATTGTGTTCCGTTACTACCTCATCCATGCATTCATGCATATCATGATTTCTGATACACACATTGATTCTTTGTTCTTGTCCAGGCCATTGGTACTTCATTTGTTTTTTGTCTTTAATGTAGTCAATCACCCCCCCCCCCCCACCTCCCTTTGGTTGTTGTGAATTGGCTTACCGCTTTGTTTTTCATCTTCTCCATGAGCCAAGACCCTTGCTATACAAAAAATAGAAAACAGGTCAGGGCTTGTATCACTGAACATATCCGAATTCTTTGACATAGTATGGCGCAACCAGCCTCTTGCCAGTTTTCTGTCTGCAGATATCAATGCTTGTTTCACACCTGCGCAAACCAACTCTCTCTGTGCATACAAAGTTACGCTTGCATCTCTTGCCTTGCTCCTTATTAATGGCTCCGCCTGTGAAGTCTGCTGCTTTCTTTTCGTTTCTACCGCGTCCAATTCTCATTTTTAGTTATATTAATGACCTCTCTCTTCCTTGAAAAGTATTATTTTACCTTTTTCCAAAACTTCTCAACATTTAGGTCAAACGGTTCCCCGTTCCAGTGACAGAGTTTAAAGGCATATAGCATTCATAGAGACGCTCAAAAAATTACAGGGAAAACTGTGGTTGCAATATACTTGAACATGACAAAAATATTTTGGTCCCTAAGTCCAATTTCATTCTACCAAGTCTACCTGTGTAATATAGAAGAAAGACAAATACCATTTTATTTTCATGTCACTTCCTCTTGCTGCCAGTTGTGTCAGCTTACTGTGCACTGAATCTGCAACCTCCCATGAGTGTAGTCAAAGAAAAGGTGTAAAACCTTTTGTATCTGTAACCACCAGAGACCAAAGCACAATGAAAATACGATATAAAATAAAGCTGGTTGCAAAGTGTGTGTGCAAAGCCAAATCGTTTTGGTTCTTGATTGGTGTTGGGTAATCAGGTGATAAGCCAGAATAGTAAATGCATGAGAACCGAACAGTTAATTTATTGTAGGCAGGAATTGACAGCTCCAGGCTTTTCTGAAACTCATGTGAGGTTGTTAATTGCTTTAGAACCTTACGAATATATATTGACTTAAGATGAGTGAAAGATGCCATTCCGATGGGACCATACTTTGTACAGAGCGTTTGGTGTGCCTAAGCAGTCTCCTCAGCTATTGGGCCAACTGGATGATCACCAACTCCGACACAGGATACCAGCAGCTGGTACTCTTTTGCCAACCTCGAAGGATGACAGGCTGAGTCAAACCCTACTTGGATTAGTATTCAACGGCGAAGGGGGATTTTGAAACTCAGACTCTAGGATCCCAAAGCCCCACCACCCTAACCATTAGCAACACAAGCATGGTTAAAGATAAATGTGAGCAAAATAATCAGGCATTTTTGGAAACATGCTCACTAGAAATGATTGATGCCAAAAAAAAATACAAATTACGCAGTCATATGCATGTTGGATTCAATAATGTTTTTGATTTTGCTCCGCCAATTGTTCATTTATTAATTTTTGTGCAACACACATGGCTGTGTTTGCATCATGGCTGGGAGCACGCGGTGCCATTGCTTATGAAGGTCATATCCAGTTTGTTGAAACTGTGTAATAATAATTAACAGCAATTTCCTTTGTACAAATCAAAAATTTCTGCTTTGCCAGAAATATTATAAAAATTGAGACAAGCAGATCTGTGAACTTAGAAAAAGTAAAAGAAAATCTGACATTCATTCACATCTTTACCTTGCACTGTGCTCAGCATGACGATGCCAGAATTCTTGTAGTTTTTCCTCTTCACTTTGTACTTTGGTTAACAGCAAGTTCCACTGCACCTTTCCAGTAGTAAAGAAAATCCACTGAGTAAAGGAATAATCGGAGTGATTATGTGGTTGTCCCTTGTGAGACGTAATCCGGGCTTATGCTCACCATTAAAAGCCAGGAAGATACTGTTTCATTTTTAAAAATATATATTATTATATACGTAATATAATATAATAATATATATTATTATATATTATATAATATATTATATCTCAAGCGATATAAAAAATTAATAAAAAACAGTTTAAACATTAATGGGGTAAATTTTTTGCCAGCAAAAACACATCTTAATGAATTACATATAACAATGTTTACATCCAGTTCAAAATCAATTTACAGAAACATGCCAGCGATGGATATGTCATAATGTTTCAAATAGTGTTAGCAGGGAGTTAAAAGTGTTAGACCTTTTCACCCCCATCCTTCTTCTGGAAGTTCTCAGTTCCCAAAAGCCCATTATGGTGATCACTAGTGGTATTATAGGAATGTAATTGAGCGATTATGCAAACGATTTCCCTGCTAACATCCAAGGCACACGCTGTACTTGGCCAATCCTTCATAGTCCCTGGAAGTGTTATTAAGTAAAGAATGCTGGCAATCTGATCACAGTTTGTTGCTAGATCTGTAGCAGGCCATGAGCAGCTGAGTGCAACTTGCATCACATTGAGTGGTGTGACCTAGATATGTGGTGTGCCAGCGAGTGTGCTATGGCCATGGTGGGCTTTTGAAGCTTGGTCATACACAATGTCCACCATATGCCGATAGTTGCAACATAGGCCTAAAGTTCGGCGGATCACAAACAAATCGTTCAATCTGTTGCTAATGTATTCACATTTCACGCTCTTGCCTTTCAATATGGTAGAATTATACATAGAACATACTTATTGTTTCCGTTATGCCTCACTCTTCTGATACAATGGATTAATCCCAACCAACCTTAAAATAGTCAAATTCCATGCAAACATTAATTTCATTGAAAATAAATAACAGGTTTTATGTTTACACATGATTATTAGGTCTCAAAAAGAGTATTTATTATTCTTTGTACTTAAAAAAAAAACTCCAAGAGCAGAGAAGAGAAGAAAAATAAATTAAAATAAAAGTGGACCTCAATGTTAATGGGCAGCACATGCTTCACACCCTCGATAGGGAGGAAGTTACAGAAACCAATGGAAATGCAGAGTTTATAAGAGCTCCACACCCCCATGGCTGTGGTCATTGATGGGGTCTTTATTGGTTGTTCATGCGTGTTTCTGATTGGTCGGTGTGATTTGCTCACACATTATAGATATATATATATATATGGCATTAGATATATACATATCAATTATACATAATATATACTATTAATATATATATATCATGCATAGTATACATAACATATTATTGTTATATAAATAACATATATATTGCATAGATATATCTATATATATATATATATATATTATAATATATAATATATTACAACAAATCTATATCTTCTTTCTTCCTTCGGCGCCCGGTTAGGGGTCGCCACATGCGATCATCGCCATATGATCCGCATAGTGATTTGGCACATGTTTTACGCCGGATGCCCTTTCCTGACGCAACCGTGGCGCCTCTTACGACACAGGATATGGTACACCGTATTTTGTAGTGTACCATATTATATACATGATGGTACACCGGAACAACCGAGGTATACACCGCCCAGTATACTCGGTACTCATTTGCCGACCTCGGAAGGATGACAGGCTGAGTAACCCCTGCGTGTATTTAATTCAGTGGACGACAGCGGCTTGAACTCAGGACTCTTGGATCCCAAGCCGCTGCGCCCTAACCCACTGCGCCAACACCAGGCTCCACATATCATATATATATATATAATATATATATATATATATATTATATATATAATATATATATATAAATATAATAAACAAATAAATATATATATATATTGTTACGGATCTGGAAACCATATGCATTTCAAAACATAAATTTCCCAAGAGTCAGTTTATTCCGTTAAAGTACATGTGGAGCATGGTCCCTTCCTTTTAGTGCGTAGGAGAATCAAAGGTGTGCCTTGCGGATGTCCTTTAGGTAGGGTATTACATCTAACGACCATCCAACAATACTCACTAAACGACCACCAACGAAACCATCTAACGACCACCAACAAAGCATCATAAACAATCCAACAGACCATCCAACAAACCATCCAACAACCCTCCAATGATCAATCCAAACAACCAACCACGGGTACCTTCAGCGCTTGCAAACCCTCGCCCGCTTGACAACAGGCATATGGCAAAAAGCATCCAGTCCGACCGTTCCTTGCGCTTTCTTACAAATTGTTCCTTTCCAATGTTAAACTTCCCCTTGATGAGTCCACATGCGTGAGGGGGGGAGGGGTGGGTCTCCCAGTTTAGCACGAGCCCTGCCCAGAAAGGGCGGGACCCCATGAAAGACCCTGTCCAATCGGGCAGACGGTATGTCTGTTTTCACCGAACCCGCAGACCCGTTCAGGAGGTCCATAAAAATACGACACGATCCTCAGAGTTGAAGTTTTTGGAGGAGTTGATTTGGTTGTGTGCGTCGTGCAGTTTGAGCAGGAGTCTGGGTGGTTCGAGGTGGAGTTCTGCATTTTGGCTTGGCATTGCGTTGGAGTTTCCTGGGTCCATCCGTGACCCTGATCTCCGCCCTGGGACTCGACTGCTCCGCTGGCGTTCCTCCACGGGCACGAGCCCCACGCGTGTGACTACTGGCCGAGCCGGACGACATTAGCAGGGTGCCGCACCACGGAGCACTCCCTCCTTTCAACGTGCACGGTACCCAAGCGAACTGCGACCCCCCAGCTCATCTCTCCCTCTTGGACTGTGGGGTCTTTTAATAAAGTATTCTGAGTGTGCGTCTGAGTGTGTGGCCCGTCTTGAATGAAAGCCTCAGAAACTGTTTAAGTGTATTTATTCCATCTTGTAAATCTTGCTGTGTTATAATCTGCCGATAAGTCTTGCTTCTGTTGTCCTATCTTATTTGTAAATAAAACCATAATTAAATGTTCCCAGTTCGTATTCCGTCATTTTTTCATTGGTTCCAGATTGGTTCGATCTGAGTTTTAGCCGGGTCTTTGTTCCCAGTAATTCTGCCATCCAGGCGGCACGCTTTGGAAGTTGTGCTCAACTGCACCCGAACTGGACGTTGGTAATCGGTAGTTGGAACTCTACCACCCAGTCGATAGAGTGACCCAGTCGAGCAAGACGTGCCGGAGGGCGTGGTTTCCTGGTAAGCCGAAGCCACGTGGTTACTTAGGTAAATTGGATCTACCAAAAAAAAACCTACGCCACGCAGTTGAGATATTGGCGTGCCACGGTCGGTTCAGTGACCCGCCGGCTCATGCGCTTATCCATGAGCGACGCGCTCTCATCCGGGGAGTCTGGTTGGAGAACGACATAACCTCTCCCCAGATAGTGGTTGTCGTTCTTGCCACCAACCCCCGGCCCCGCAACAATATATCATAATATAATATATATATATATATATATATAATATATATTGTATAATATATAAATATATGCATACATATATATATATATATATAAATATATATATGCATCATAATAATATATCATTATACACATAAATACATATACCATTTATAATATTACACATAAATCACATATACAAATATGTTACAGTATACATATATACATCATATAATATATAGATATAATATACATTATATATAAATACGATACATATATATACACGTGTATATATATATACATCATATACCATATATACATAAAACATATATTTCTTATACATATATACATATACATATATATATATATATACATTATACCATATTATACATACATTATTTATAATATATATAACATATACATTATATATATACATATATATATTTACAATATATGTACATAAACATATATATTACATATATATACAACACATATATACAATACATATACATTATATATACACATTATATATATACAGATACATGATATACATTATATGGTTATACCATATATACACATATACATATATATACATATAATATACTATATACATATATATACATATATACATATACACAAATATATACATATATACATATATATGTATAATATAATATATATACATATAATATTATATACATGTTATACAATATATATACATATATACATTAAATATATGTATATATTACACGTATATACATTAATACATATATATATAATATCTAAATATATATACATATATATATCAGTATATATATATATTATATATATATACATTAGGGTGGTTCCAAAAAAGTCGGAAAAAAAATAGGAATGTTGTCCACAGCTTAAAATTATTCTAATATGATTTCCAATAACGCGCATAATTTTTTTAGGCTTGACGGAGGTGATTTAGAAGGTCGCTTCCATATTGACGACTTTTCAGTCTCCATGACTTGAATAAATTAGGGGTATGGTCAGGTACGATTACGGTACTTCTGATGTCCGAGGTGGAATGGAGTGCATTTTCGAAACTCTATGGGGGTCGATTACTCTAAGAACATTGACTGCACCGAATCATTTTTAATCACTACCATTTCGAAAATAGTGACCTAAAACAACATTATCTTATAGGGGGGAACTTAGCTAAAATATAGCACGAAACAATTGTGCATTTTTGAGGAAAGCACCACAATTTGGCACACTTAGTTAGCCTACATATTATGAACAGATTTGGATATTGGGCCATCTCAAATTCAGTCCTGATGGCTGTGACAGCCATTTTTCCACTTGCCATCAAAAATTTGAGATGGGCCCAATATCGCAAACTGTTCATAATTATTGAAGTGCTACTAGTGGCAAATTTGAGCTTTCCTCACAAAATGCACAATTGTTATGCTAAGTTGCCAGCTTAATACCCTATTAACCAAATCATGAAACTTAAAGTCTCGATATGGAGCCAGACATCTTAAATCACCTCCGATCAACTTAAATTTTTTATCGCCTTATGAATCAAAAAGTGGGAATAATTAAGGCTTGTGGAGGCAACATCTGATTTGAAAAATTATTTTTGCTGTTTTTGGACACCCAATATATATATATATATATATATATATATATATAATATATATATATATATATATATATATAAATAACATTTATACAACAACAATATATACACAAATATATTATGTATATATAGTATACATATATATTCATATAAGAGTATCTATATATACATGTATATAATACATAATCTACTATATAGATATATATCATTATAAATATATACACATTATATATACATATATAATATATGACATATATCATATATAGATTAATTATATATATACATGTATAACATATACATATATACATTATACAGTATATAATATATATAATATATAGATATATATATATACGTTCAAATATACATATACATATATATAGATACACATATAATATATACATACATATATCTATATGTACACATATATAGACATATATTTATTATATTGTAATATTATAACATTATACATATATATACGTATATACAAATCATATTATACATATAAACATATATAAAACAAATACATATATATATATACATATACATATATATGTATATAAAAATATATAACATTACATATACTACATACATATATACACATGTATACATATATATACATATATATATAATATATACATTATATATATACATATATATATATATATATATATATATACAACACACATAATATATATATATACATATATATAACATAATATACATATATGCAAATATATATATACATATATTATACAATACATATATATACATATATATTACATATAAATACATATATATATATACAATATATCCAGTATACATACATATAAATATAATAACATATATACATATTTACACATATACATAATGGTGTATACATTATATATACATATATACATATAACATACTTATATATACACTATATATACACATTTATTATAATATACATATATTATATTAACATGATATATATACACACATATATATACATATATATACATTATTACATATATACATATATATACATATTACAACATATATAATATACCACTATATATGTATATATATGTATATATACATATATATATACATATATATATACATAGATATACATATATATAATAATAGTATATAATTATAATATATATGTTCAAATATATACTATGTACTATACAATCATACTAATATATATATATATAACATATATATATATTATATACATACATATATATACATAATATATATACAACATATATATTCATAATATATATATATATCTAATATATATATAATATATTTATAATATATTATTCTTATAATATTCCAAATATATAATATATATATATATATACATACACATAATACATTATATATGTACATTATATATATATACATATATACATATTATATACATATATACATATATACATATACATATATATATATATATACATCTATATATATACACATGTACATATATATTACATACATATATATATACTATTATAAATATATATATATATATATTGTTAGTATAAATATATGTATATTTATGTTATCTATAATTTATATATAGTATTTATATATTATAATATTTATTTATATATATATATATTTATATGTTTTATATATACATACACACACAAATATATATTATTATATATATATAATATATATATGTATGTATATTAGACACATAATCTGTGAAAGCTGAGATAATCATAAACTATAGTTGTGTTTGCCCATTATTGTGAGCTTGAACAGTCTCTTTGACGTTTCATATACCACTCTTCTTATTATTGTTGATGGACTTACTTGTTTTCCATCACATGCCCCCAATTTCTTTTGAAGGTTGAAGAAAACTCTCCTATCAGGTCAGGCTTGCCATTGGAGTCCCATCCCCACACAACAAACTGCAGACAAAAAACGTTACTTTTTTAAATTCACAGTGAATATATGATGTGGATTGCAATAACAAGAGTGAAAGCATTCATCTATGAAATAAAAAGTAGTGGCTGTTGGCCATATAATATTGTTGCCAAAAACTATTTGAGAATGTGTGAACACTTTCTCATGAATATGTTGACCACAATGTGAACTGGGGCATGAAGCAGTTGGTTGTTGTGCGTGACCTCCAGTACTGTGAGTAAACGTGTATGTGTACCATGAAGTTTGCTTTTATCTCTTTTGTGTTCGTTGATTGTTTTATGTACATTTTGTGCAGTGATCTTGTGGAGGATTTTCTCAAGTCGAATGTATGTTGATTAGTGAATTTATAATTCACATGGTGTGCGCATAAAAAGGTCCACAAGAGGTGAAGGCCCTCTCGTGGACAGGCCCTTGCTGCTAATATGGTTGCAGTGAGTGCTCCGTAAGCAGCAGGAGAAAAGAGGTCATCCATATGTGGAAAATTGCAATATTTAGCCTGTAGGTCATCCAGATAGCTCAGATGGCAGAGCACTGTCAGGTTTCCAGAGGAACCTGGGTTTGATTCCTTGGTCTGACCATGTAATTTTTCCACATATCCATATAACAAACGCTGTATCATTATTGATTACCCTTTTATATGGCAAAACAAGTACAAGTTAGCAGTATCATGCTAATGACAGTATTGTCTTTTGTGCTGTCGTTGTTACACTATGAATTGATTCCTTCAGTTTGCAATGACCTGTGGTGTACCTTTTAATATTTTAATTGCAGGTGTTGAGTATTATGGAGTAGCAGGACGGGGGGGGGGGGGGGAGTAAAGTGTCGAAGATATAGAAATTGGAGAAAGAAGAAGCAAGCGGAGAACACAACGTTGCACCACGGCATGAGGAGGGAGTAGCCGGTGATGAAAGGCAACAGGGTCTCAGTGGCGTGGAGTAAAGCTCAGAGGTGAAATGGAGAAACTATCAGAATGATGTTGGAAGCAAACTTGAAGGCCTGGAGGGAGATTATGAAACCACAGACGAAGGCAGCATGGTAAGGTTATCTGTTGAATATTGTGTGACTTGGGTGGGACAAGGCTAGGCAAAGGTGAGTGGGAAGGAGGAACAGGACCAGAATAGAGCTGCTCAGTTAAATACTGGCAAGACCACCAACCAGCCTATGGTTTACAACAAGCAGACCATAAGACTCCGCCTCCTGTCTCAATGATGCCAAGACACAGAGGCTATATACTCAACAGCCACAATGGAGGCAAAATGCAAAACAGTGCACCAGCCAATGGTGGGGGATGGGGTGTGGAACGTTCATATTTCTCTGGTACTTCAAATTAATGCCTTATTCACTGTTACAAGCTGAGACGTCTAAGGTTGGTGGCCAGATTTGGAGCAAGCTTGGAAAAATATGATGTACCCATGAGAGATTAAATGTGATTGTGATGTGACCAAGTTGAATGTAAAATATACATTCATGCTCCGCTTCATGTTTTGCCTCATACATATTCCTGTTTTGTCTCATGCTATTCATGCTCCGCCCATGTGTCGCCTCATCTCCCCTGCAAGCGGGAGACCGGCGTTGCCCTGTTTGGTGGACGTGTGCATGTACCTGGAAAAGGCACTGTTTTACTGACATACTTAGTGCTTAAGTAAAGAAAGTGATTTAAACCTCTGCAAGTGTTGGTTGAACTGCTGAACATTGTTATCAAGAATTGGGACAAGTGGGCCATTCCACAATAGTGATGATGAGGCCCAGGAGCCCCAAAAAACCTGTACCTCTCCCAGAGGCTCACCAAAAAAACAGGATTTGCAGTCAGACCTTATGGATGGAACAAGTGGAGATCATTGGTCTTTCTTGCTTTAAAAAAACACGTTTCAGTTGATGAGTAGTTGTTAATTTCTAAGATTAGCAGAGAGATACTGGCACAGCCTGCCTGGTGAAGGGTGAAGAGTGGAGTCGTATGCAAGAATAATACAATGGATTTTTCCAGTGATGAGGAGGGGTCATCGACATACAGGAAGACTAAGATCACCATACCTCTGCTGCATTTATCGCCACTCCCTCCCTTCTTTCCCTCCACCCTCCCCTGCCATGATATGTGACAAACATTGAGTCAGGAGAATGATGCAGCATACAGATGCAATGACTGATTTATTATTGTAAGTACTGCACAATAAAACCTGTATCTTAAAAGAGATTTAAGAACGAATACTTTACTGGGACAGGGTAAAGTGCTTTAAGGCCACCCTGTATGACAAAAAACAGGATTGGTGCCAGAACACTACCTTGAGGGATGCTGTCTCCAAGCATGGGTCTGGGAGGGAACACGATCCAAAGCGCCTGCTGCTTACGAGCAGGAAGTAAATCTCGATTGCCAATTCAAGAGAGGATACTGGATACTTGCTGAAAGTTTGATAGCAAGCAGGGTGAAAATTCAGAGGATATCTCCAGTTAAATGACCCTGACATAATGTTTGGAAACTGAGGGCATCTTCTGTTGTTGACATGGAAGAAGTCACACTCCAGTGTGGAATATAACCTGAGCAAAAGTCATGGTGATCAATAATATCAACGAGTTTTGAGATCTGCTGCAATGATCACTTTTTTTTTCTTTTTTTTAAATTTAAATTCCAATGCAGGTGGAGGCCATTCAGCCCCATCTTGCGCTGCGAGAACACCACACCAACCCATCTACACAAGATCCAAGGAAGAAAATGCAAAAAAAAAGTGTTTAATTAGTGAAATACATTTTTTTTTTGTAGTTTTTGTAGTTTTGGTATATTTTTTGTATTTTTGTGTTTGTTTTTTTCTTCCCTAAGGGGATGGGGCATGGCTTGGTATCTTTACCTTTGTTTATGATGAGGAGAAGATTGATCAGTCTATAGTTAGGAAGCATCAGTTTTATCACTTTCTTCATGAATTTGGGTAATATGGAGACCTTCCAAGATGCAGGCAGTGTCTTACGAGTGTTTTCGTGTGTTTTAAAAGTGGTTTATGGTATGTTTTTCAATTGAGTGATAATACATAATATATATTATATATTATATATATATATATAATTATATATATATATTATATATATATTGTTATGGATTTTAGAATCCGTGTCTGATGAATGCATCCACACATCCAGGTCCTCAGACAGTTAATTTCCTTAAATGCATGTTCAGATTAGCCCCATCCCCATGTCTAATGGGATTTTAAATGTGATGCGTTGTTGAGAAGGGGATAAAGGATAGATCCCTCTCTTATAGGAAGCTTTTTTCTTTACGACAGACACGTTCACACATTTCTTTCACGAGCTCTGAAGCCCGCCTTCATTTTTCCTCAGCAACATTCTTCATGAGCTCTGAAGCCCGCCCCATACTTCCTCAGCGGCAATCTTTCGTGAGCTCCGATGCCCGCCATTTTTGAGAGCGCGCGGGTCGTCATGGTAGCCGTTGCCCCAGTGGACGGGGTGAGCTTGGGCGGCGCACCCTGCTGAGACGGCCCGGGGATATAAAAAACGGCGAGAGGTACGTTCTGAAGAGAAAAAGTCTGAGGAGGAAAAGTGAGGAGAGAAAGGAGGGAAAAAAGCGTTCTGAAGAGAAAGCGTGAGGAGAGGAAAAGCGAAAGGAGAGGAAAAGCAAAGGGCGAGAAGAAGCCACCAGAAGCGGGTGTCTGACCAGCGCCGACGAGACAATTCGCCCTTCCCTGTGCTTCGGCAAGCGAGCGTGTGTGCGTGGTGTGTGGTGAGCAGCGCTGCCAACAAGTGAGGCACGGTCGATCACCAACCAACACCAGGGTCTAAACCACGACGGACGATCTCGGTGCCCTCCGACTTCGACTCGCGTTCAAGGCTGCCTCGCGAGAGGGGCACGGCAAAGCGGGTGCTGGCGACGGACATAACACGCACGCACGCATTTTCAGGACGTTTCGCTTCACGGACGACTTTCTGTGTGAGCGAGACGATTCTCACCCCCCCCTCCCTTCCACCTGTATGATCTGCTTGGTACCCTTGTCTGCGTTTAGCTGTAAGTAAGTCAACCCGATAAGCATCTGCTCTTTGTCTCTTTCATGGCATTTTGATGATTTTGCTTTGAAATTCATTCTTTATTTACCTCAGCAAATAAAAAGTTCTTTTATTTATTTATTTTATTAATAAATTATTGGTCGATTCCCAACCTGTCCGTGTTTGTCCTTTCCTTCCATTGGTCAAGTATTGTTCAAACCGAGATAGACTGGGAGGTAATTACCACAGATTTGACCAAAAAATCGTCGGCACGCAGCAGCGGTTTAAAACGCTCGGCCGCCCAATTAAAATCTAATCAGATAACATTGGTGCTTTGCCGAGGCGCCGCTCCCTGCTCAAGGTAACATGTTGACCTCTAGTTAAACGGAATAATTCGATGTGCACACTAGAACTCGTGGTGATGAGGTGGCGTTCGTGGTTTTAAAACAACCCACCTACCAAACGTTAATTGTGAGCGGTGGGCTCCAGTCCGGCTCTACCGAGACAACCGGTGATTAATCCCCCAGAGTGACAAGTTGGTGTCTCGGTATCCGTGGCCGCAACCAATATATATATATTATACATATAATATATATATACATACATACAGTTGATATTTTATGGTGGGCAAGTTGGGGGCTCAGGGGGAGAGTCCAAGTATCACACAATGAGCAGTCTATGTAACGTATTTGTACTGCAATCAAACCCAATGGGCCAGACTAGTCAGCTCAAAAGAAGTGCACCATCTCTGCACCATCTTGTCGGAGAGACATCAATACTGTTGATTGCAGCCTTTTAAGAAGAGCATGTTATGCACCACAGTAGTTGAAAGTAAATGAATGCAGACCATTTGCTCAAATTTGGCAATAACGGTGCAGCGGAAAGTGCTGGGAATTTGCTTCAAATACGTAATTTCCATACAGTGAGACAGTATTGGTAAGACAGAAATCCTGTTTTCACTGTCAACACCGACCACATTGTCATTTCCCACATTTGGGAGAAATTGCAGGGGTCCTGAACCTGCCCACCACACAATGGACAGGCATCATCCTGACAAAATTACCTTTGCAATCATAGTATCTCCTCCATCAAGTAAGTATAGGTAATGCAAAAAGAATTCAAATATTTAATTTAAATGATTTTGATAGGTATTTGTAACAATATATATTTTTTAATGGAAAGGAAAATGCAATTCAGTTTCAGCGAATATTATGTTCAAAATGTACTCGTGGAATTTTGACTTTTTTGTATTTTTGAGTAACAATATTTACCCTCACCAGAGGAGAGGACATTGCATTTTAGGCCATCAGCCATGGCTCAGAAAGTGCCTGAAAATCAAGTTTCGTTCCACTCATCGGGGGGGGGTAGACAAAACCTTGATAATATGATAGTATATATCAAAATACATACGTATCCAAAAGTTCTCCACTCAAATATTCTGCAATGAGTGGAACGAAACTTGATTTTCAGGCACTTTCTGAGCCATGGCTGATGGCCTAAAATGCAATGTCCTCTCCTCTGGTGAGGGTAAATATTGTTACTCAAAATACAAAAAAGTCAAAAATTCACGAGTACATTTTGAACATAATACTTGCTGAAACTGAATCTGCATTTTCCTTTCCATTAAAAAAATATATAATTGTTACAAATACCTATCAAAATCATTTAAATTAAATAATTTGAATTCCTTTTGCATTACCTATACTTACTTGATGGAGGAGATACTATGATTGCAAAGGTAATTTTGTCAGGATGATGCCTGTCCATTGCTGTGTGGGCAGGTTCAGGACCCCTGCAATTTCTCCAAATGTGGGAAATGACCATGTGGTCGGTGTTGACAGTGAAAACAGGATTTTCTGTCTTACCCAAATACTGTCTCACTGTATGGAAATTACGTATTTGAGCAAATTCCTCAGCACTTTCCGCTGCCACCGTTATTGCCAAATTTAGAGCAAATGGTCTGCATTCATTTACTTTCAACTACTGTGGTGCATAACATGCTTTCTTAAAAGGCTGCAATCAACAGTATTGATAGTCTCCGACAAGATGGTGCAGAGATGGTGCACTTACTTTTGAGCTGACTAGTCTGGCCCATCTGGGTTTGATTGCAGTACAAATACGTTACATAGACTGCTCATTGTGTGATACTTGGACTCTCCCACCCTGAGCCCCCAACTTGCCCCACCCATAAAATATCAACTGTATGTATGTATATATATATATATATGTATATATATATATATATGTTGCGGCCACGGATACCGAGACACAACTTGTCACTCTGGGGGATTAATCACCGGTTGTCCTCGGTACGACCGGACCTGGAGCCACCGCTCACAATTAAGTTGTGGTACGGTGGGTTGTTTTAAAACCACGAACGCCACCCAGTCAACCACGAGTTCTAGTGTGCACCATCGAATTATTCCGTTTAACTAGAGGTCACATGGTTACCTGAGCAGGGAGCGCGCCCTCGGCAAAGCACCAATGTTATCTGATTAGATTTTAATTGGGGCGGCCGAGCGTTTTAACCGCTGCTGCGTGCCGACGATTTTTTGGTCAAATCTGTGGTAATTACCTCCCAGTCTATCTCGGTTTGAACAATACTTGACCAATGGAAGGAAAGGACAAACACGGACAGGTTGGAAATCGACCAATAATTTATTAATAATAAAATAAAGAATTAGATCAATAAAAACAATGTATAAGAAAGGCAATGAAAACAGCTTATCTTTTAATTCACAATTTCGTTGTGGTGGTGGTGGTCGTATGGCAGCTTAGCTGCCGGGGTAGCTCTCATTTCTTGAAGCGCGACTGTGTCGCTGATGCAGTGCCCCTCTACCAGTACACACACTGGAACTGGTACCATTTCGCCGACCTCGGAAGAATGACAGGCTGAGTCAACCCCCCGGTGCATTAATTCAGTGGCCGACAGGATTGAACCGGGACCCTAGGATTCCCAAGTCGCCCCTAACCACTGAGCCAACACAGGCTACGCACTCACCTGTCATCCTTCCGAGGTCGGCGAAATGATAGCTACCCCCGGGGGTAACTTGAAATCGATTTCAGATTACCGGGAGGTACTTGAAAGAGGGGTAGCTTGAAATCTTTACACCGGCACTCCGGCAAACGTCGTTCGTGACCGTCTAAGACGAGCCATTTGTTGACACTTTCTCTCCATTTATCCATCTTACAGATGTAAAACGTTTGACTTCTTCGTTCGCTACATTGTCCTGGTGAATAATACACTGGGGAGCGTCCTCACTGGCCATATTCATCAAAAATCGCCGATCAGCTGCCGGTGATGTCCACCCTGCCTCGAAGCTGCATCTTGGACAACTTAGCTGGTCACATGACAGTCTGACTTAATTTGCCATACGATGTCAGCCGATCTATTGGCTGTCGAGGCGTCACATGGCCACACGTGATCCGATTGAGAAAATTCAAATGAGAGAGCACGGGGAATGCATCGATTTTCAAGATGAAAATACACAATAAACGCAGATATTTGAGTGGAGAACTTTTGGATACGTATGTATTTTGATATATACTATCATATTATCAAGGTTTTGTCTACCCCCCCCCCCGATGAGTGGAACGAAACTTGATTTTTCAGCACTTTCTGAGCCATGGCTGATGGCCTAAAATGCAATGTCCTCTCCTCTGGTGAGGGTAAATATTGTTACTCAAAATACAAAAAAGTCAAAAATTCACGAGTACATTTTGAACATAATACTTGCTGAAACTGAATCTGCATTTTCCTTTCCATTAAAAAAATATATAATTGTTACAAATACCTATCAAAATCATTTAAATTAAATAATTTTGAATTCTTTTGCATTACCTATACTTACTTGATGGAGGAGATACTATGATTGCAAAGGTAATTTTGTCAGGATGATGCCTGTCCATTGCTGTGTGGGCAGGTTCAGGACCCTGCAATTTCTCCAAATGTGGGAAATGACCATGTGGTCGGTGTTGACAGTGAAAACAGGATTTTCTGTCTTACCAAATACTGTCTCACTGTATGGAAATTACGTATTTGAGCAAATTCCTCAGCACTTTCCGCTGCCACCGTTATTGCCAAATTTAGCAAATGGTCTGCATTCATTTACTTTCAACTACTGTGGTGCATAACATGCTTTCTTAAAAGGCTGCAATCAACAGTATTGATAGTCCTCCGACAAGATGGTGCAGAGATGGTGCACTTACTTTTGAGCTGACTAGTCTGGCCCATCTGGGTTTGATTGCAGTACAATACGTTACATAGACTGCTCATTGTGTGATACTTGGACTCTCCCCCCTGAGCCCCCAACTTGCCCCACCATAAAATATCAACTGTATGTAGTAATATAATATATATATGTATATATATATATATATTGTTGCGGCCACGGATACCGAGACACCAACTTGTCACTCTGGGGGATTAATCACCGGTTGTCCTCGGTAGAGCCGGACCCTGGAGCCACCGCTCACAATTAAAGTTGTGAGTACGGTGGGTTGTTTTAAAACCACGAACGCCACCCAGTCAACCACGAGTTCTAGTGTGCACCATCGAATTATTCCGTTTAACTAGAGGTCACATGGTTACCTGAGCAGGGAGCGCGCCCTCGGCAAAGCACCAATGTTATCTGATTAGATTTTAATTGGGGCGGCCGAGCGTTTTAACCGCTGCTGCGTGCCGACGATTTTTTGGTCAAATCTGTGGTAATTACCTCCCAGTCTATCTCGGTTTGAACAATACTTGACCAATGGAAGGAAAGGACAAACACGGACAGGTTGGAAATCGACCAATAATTATAATAATAAAATAAATAAATAAAAGAACTTTTTATTTGCTGAGGTAAATAAAGAATGAATTTCAAAGCAAAATCCATCAAAATGCCATGAAAGAGACAAAGAGCAGATGTTATCGGGGTTGACTTATTACTATGCTAAACGCAGACAAGGGTACCAAGCAGATCATACAGGTGGAAGGGAGGGGGGGGTGAGAATCGTCTCGCTCACACAGAAAGTCGTCCGTGAAGCGAAAACGTCCTGAAAATGCGTGCGTGCGTGTTATGTCCGTCGCCAGCACCCACTTTGCCGTGCACCCTCTCGCGAGGCAGCCTTGAACGCCAGTCGAAGTCTGGAGGG
>CM068962.1:55632667-55676185 GCA_035128595.1 Eptatretus atami
ACAACAGAGAAAAAGTCGATGTGTGCCCAACCCTACCTACAGGTCATTAAATCTATGTTAAACAGTTTTTTTTCCTCTCCACCCCCTCTCTCTGTCTGTCTGTCTGTTCTCCGTCTCTGTCCTCTCTCTTTCTGTCTCTCTCTTTCTGTCTCTGTCTCTGTCTCTGTCTCTGTCCTGTCTCTGTCTCTGTCCTGTCTCTGTCTTTCTGTCTCTGTCTCTGTCTCTGTCTCTGTCTCTGTCCTCTGTCTCTGTCTCTGTCTCTGTCTCTCTCTCTCTCTCTCTCTCTCTCTCTCTCTCTCTCTCTCTCTCTCCTCTTCTTCTCTCTCTCTCTTCTCCCACCTGTGTGAAAAAGGGGATAAACTGATAGAATTAATGTGGTGTTAATAAAGCACAGGCATAATGGGCCAAATAGCCTGCTGCTTTAGCCAAATTCCTTGTATTTCCTTCTAAGTTGTGTAAAATATAACTTTCATTCCATTAGACCCTCATATGCAGCACAAACCTTGATTGCATAACTCCCTCATTTTTATCCTCGTAGGCATTACTTTTATTTCATAAACACCCTCCAAACATCCTCATATAATCACACTAGCTGAACAATATTCCCTCCATGAATATTTACCTTTTCTCATGGAAAACGAATAACATCATACATGACATTGAAATAGGCTATAGCACTGCGACTATGAACATGCAGGCGAGAGAAAGCAGGACCAGGGAGGAAATAATTATCAATGATGTCAGGGCCAGATACAAAGTACAGTAATTAAGATAGAAAAGCTTAATGTTTTTTTCCTCAATAAGATTATCTGGAGTCCTTTCAAAAGCTTTCACTGAAAAATTTAATTTCCTCATTTCATAAAAGGAAAGATGAAACATGCTTCATGAGGGACAATTTTGCTTCCAATCCAGCAACTAAACCGGCACTCATTTTGCGATTCCTGTGTGCATGCTCAAAGCAAAATTGTTTGTGATCACCATCCACTCTAGCAAATTGCAATGTAGCAGCTAGGTATAGGTAGAAGTAATGATTAGTAATCCTCCTTTTATATTGTGGGTGGTCTGTGTCAGTATCAAAAGTAAGGTTTTAGATTGTTGTTTATTATACACCATGTTTGCTGTTTGCAGTGATAAACTCTTCCCTGCCTTTGGTTTTGGTGCTCGAATACCCCCCAATTATCATGTGAGTTACATTGTCCAAGAAACACAACAAAATAATGTCACAACACATGAAATGTCACTTGGAGGGTATGTAGCAATTACAAATTTAAAGTGCACTGTGAACAGAAATGAACTTCCTCTGTACAGGAGATGACTTTTCAAGATGTCACCTCGACACCGTTACCTGCAGGGTAATATTTACCTCGCATTTGTGAGGATCTCCTGATGATGTCCCGATAGTCGATAAACTTTAGGATGGCTGATAGCCTCAACTTTATTAGTACCCAAAATATTCTCATGTAAGATGTGATGCTTTTATCTCTTCATTAACAGTAATTTCGCTGTTGACATTAACGGTAAATGGACCTGGTGAAGTTACAAATGGCAGGTATTGATGTCCCAGAATTTATTTTGTATTCCCTATTATTTCCTTTGCTTTATAGGTATCACATGATTTCCCTCTGCACCTCAACTTTGAGAATCCCATATGTGAAGGTGAGTAAGATTACACAATAAAACAGGATAAAATAACGACAGAAATGTCACTCTTGTTATGCTTTGAAAGTATAAAACACCATAAAACGTGGAGAAAAATACATAAAATGTCATAGCCCCCGTGGTTTTAGTAATTTTGCTATACAGAGTTAAAATCATAGCCCTGTACAATTTGCTATACGAATATTGACTCTTGTTATGCTTTGAAAGTATAAAACACCATAAAACGTGGAGAAAAACACATAAAATGTCATAGCCCCCATGGTTTTTGTAATTTTGCGAAACAGAGTTAAAATCATAGCCCGGTACAATTTGCTATACGAATATTGCTAGCCCATATTTACAAGATTTATGTGCATGCACAACTGACTTGAGTGGTCATGTGACATGGAAGATTGCGTATGATTGAGTGATTTGGTCATGAGTATTCATGATGTGGGTCACATAATTATATTGTGTAAGATAGTTGGTCACGTGACATGTATGATGTTATTGAATGGGAATGCAAATTTCTCACAGATTGGATTCAATGCTTATAATTTTTGTGGGAGACATACTGAATTACACAAACAGTATAACATTTAATAACAAAATGGCCACCAGTCAGCCATCTTGGATCTGATCTCCAAAAACAAACGGCATGCATATGTAAGCCGTCATCGTTATCTGTGTGCCAAGTTTGAACAAGATTGGTAAATGCATGTCTGAGAAATGGTTGAGGACATGTTCAACATTGGGGTTTTACAACGAAAATGGCTGCCAGTCAGCCATTTTTGATCAAATTGCGAAACAAAATGATATGCTAATGTATAGCATCATGTTTTGTGTTTTTGCCAAGTTTGAACAAAGTCGGTCCATACATGTCCAAGATATGGCCACGGATGGATGCATGGATGAACGGACACACCGACGGACAAGACCCAATCCATAAGCTCCCGTTTCGGACTAAGTCCAACGGGGGCTAAAATGATCCCATCAAGTTACTGATGAAGGCAGTGTAGGTGGTAAGAGTTCAAGTATGTCCAGGAAGGACTTTGCACAACGGAAGCTAGCTTTGGAAACCAACATTGAAATGTGGTTTGCCCAAGAAAGATCATGGCTAATAGTGAAACCGAAGAGTTTGAGTGACTGAACTTATTCAAGAAGATTGTTAAGAAAATATATTGTAGGGTTTGTCAGAAGGTCCTTTTGGAGTGTCAGTGAGGGTGTGAGACTTTTTTTTATTGGGAGGTCACCCATCACAAAGTCTTAAGGTCTCGAAAGGTGGGGGCTACAAAAAAAATTGTGGGAAGTGGAATCACTGGGAAAGGAGATACGTATTTACATTTCCTTTAAACTGGGAAAGGTTGTCTGTTGCTGGGAAACAGGATGGATGGAGGGAATTCCAAAGTTTGGTAGTGTGTGGGGGAAAAAATGGAGGAATATCGTACTGTGTTGACCTCAGAAACATAGAGAGTGTATCGGTGTGCAGAGGCTGCCAAACATGTAGAGTGCTTAAAAGTAGGTAAAGGAGGAACAAGTCGTGAAAGGTCTTTTGAGCATCTTCCATTGTAGTACCTGCAGAAGAGACACAGAGAGGCCACAGTGTTTCAAACTGAGAGATTCCAGAGATGATGTCAGATCATGGCCCGCCTAATTAAGAGATCATCGTTTCATTTTGTCAAGAAGTGACAGAAGATGAGTCAGAGTGCCCACCCAGATGCGACCATGACTGGATGTATGATGGTCTTGTACAGGTGAAGCTAGGCCTCAGGATGGAAGTATCGGTGATCCTGATAAGAGCAGCCAAGTCACTGGGAGGCTCTTTTGGCAATGACAGAAATGTACTTATCCCAACAAAGGGATGAAGCGGTATCCATACCAAGAAGACATGCTATCGAGTTCTTGTAGTTTGTCAGAATTGAAAGACATACAGTATTCCAAGTGTTTCAACAGCTTGTGATTTTATCAAGGTCTGAAGAGAGGGAAGAAGCTGTGCTTGCCTATCTGAAGGAGGAAGGATGTCGTGGCAGAGAGTGGAGTTATCGTCAAATATATCAAGAGGATTTTCCAGAGAGTCAGAGAGATCATTGATGAAGATTGGGAATAGGATGGACACTACCTTGGGACACTCCAGCCTTGACGGGGATAGTTGATGAAAGGATTCCATTGAGAGCCACACATTGGCTACGAGAGTAGAGGAAGTCAGTTGACCAAGAGTGGAGTTGGCATTCAATGGCATAAGCGTAGAGTTTTGGATACATTGTTGGGAGAGTAGAAGCAGAATGTCCAATGCAGTGACCTGGTCTAAATCTGAATTGATGATCTGAGATGAGGTCATTGGAGAAAAGGAAGGATTTTATGGCAACTGCGATGATCAATTCCATGATATTGCTGATGATTGGAAGTAAGCTAATAGGTTTGTATTTAAGGGAATTGGTTTTTGCACCTTTGTATGGAATTTATTGATGTTGGCTGCCTTCCAAGGAGATGGAAGATAACATGGAGGAAATGATATGATGAGAAGGGCAGAGAGGATGTGCAAGAGTAGCAGAGCAGGTTTTTAGGCACCAGTGAGCTGATGTCATCTGGACCAGTTACAGAATCAGAGTCGAGGGCTGCCAGAAACTTCTAGGAGCAGTTCAGTGCAACTTGGTATGGTGGTAAAAGAAGGCAAAGGGTTGGGGACACTATATTTGAAAGCAAACATAGAATTGAGGCATTCTGCCTTGTCACAAGCAGAGTCGGCTGTGGTGGCATTTGAAGTGAGGGAAGGGATGGAAGGAGAGCATAATCCAGAGACAGACTTAACAAGGTGCCAACAGTTTGTCGAGGAGGGAGACAAGTTTGAAAGATCAATCTTAAGGTTGGACAAATGTTATTTTCTGGCTCTCCTGAGAGTGGACATACTAGGTGCAGGTTTTGTGGAATGAGCTCTATGCCTGGTGTTGGCATAATGGTTAGGGTGGTGGGCTTGGCATCCTAGGATCCTGAGTTCAAATCCCTCTCAGCTGTTGAAGTAATATCAGGTGGGGTTGACTGCCTGTCATCCTTTAGAGGTCAGCAAAATGAGTGCCAGCTTGCTGGTATACTGTGTTGGAGTGGCACCTCATCCAGTATTGTACCCAATAGCCAAGGAGACTGCTTCGGCAGCACCAATGCTCTGCACAGAGTATGGTCCCAGTGTATGGATGGATGGATGGAATGAGCTGAGATTGCCTTCAGTCTGATTTGCCTTCCAGGATGAGTAGGCAAGTTGTTTCAAAGCAACTGCCTCACCATAGGATTTAGTGTACAATGGGTGGGAAGAAGGATAGGAAGAAGAAACTGAAGATGAGATTGGATGAATCTGTGCACAAGAGAGAGCAGGTTTCTGTGGAAAAATTGCCAGGCTGAATTAATATCAGTGGTGGTAGATGTAAGAGACAAGTTCTGAATTGAAAAAGCTTGAAGTCCCTGCCATTCTGCCTGAGTGAACTGCAAGACTCGCCGGTGCTGAGGGGGATCTCTGAGAATAGCCAGAAAGATGTTGACTCTCACAAGCATATGATCAGATGAATCAATTGAAGCAGAGGAAGAGCAGGACATATTTTTGGGAAGTTTGTCATCACCAAGTCCAGAAGAGAGGCTTTGTCAGTGGGAGAAATCTGGGTTACAAAGTTCACAGATTGAGTCAATCCCATGGAGTCACAGAAGTCCTTTACTGAAGTGCCATGGTTGGTGAGAGAGGTAGTGACCCAGCTAATTGGCATGGTGACAATTGAAATCACCACACATGAGGAAGAGAGAGTTGGGATTATTGTTTAAAAGTTGATCCATGTTGGCTGAGAGAGGTGTAGGTGAAGTCGTTACTGTTTGGAGGATGGTACAACACGCAGACAAACAAGAGTTGGGAGCGGAGGGGTAGTCACAACCAAATGTACTCTTGGGGGTTGGGAGGTGTAAGAAAAAGCAACACATGGAGAGTGATTGATTAATTAATTGATGTAAGTGGTAACTCTGCTGCCAAAGTGGAGTTCAGGCCGATCAAATCTTCGGAGACAATAGTCAGGGAGAGACACTAATGAGTCAGGCAGGGGTGTCCTGTGGGAGGAAGGATTCTGTTAAACAGTTGATGTCTGGTTTATCAGCAGTTTCTCGGATTGAGAGATCTGTCAGATTGGAGAGGAGGCCTCGGATGTTTGTGGTCCAGACAGGGACAGGGGAGGGGGCATTGTGAGGATGTGGGACCTGGAGAGGATGCGAGTGTGTAGGACAGGAAGCCATGGGGTGGGAGGGGAGATGAGAGGGTGAGGTACAAGGCAGGAATCTGGGAGGGGTGGGAGAGGGGGAAGCTGAGAGGTGGTGGGGTGAGAGGGGATGCAGGAGGAGGGGACATGAAGTGGTGGGATTCTGTCATAGGATTGGTGGAAATATTATTGTTGAAGGCACGGAGGAAGGTGATGTTATGGGTATGGAAGGAGGGTTGATGGACCAAACGTTTAGATGAGAGGTAGTTTTGGAAAACAATCCTTGTGATGAAGAATAAGATGAGAATTGATGACAGTGAAGAAGAAGAAGAAGAAGAAGAAGAGGAAGGAGAAGAGCAATTGATGGCAGTGAAGAAGAAGAACGTGTGAATTGGTGATGGAGAAATAAGGAAAGTGAAGCATTTTAAAATGTTTTAAAAAGCTTTTAAAGGAAGAAGGAAGAGGCATTTCTTCAAGGAAGATTCAGTTCAGAGATAGAGAAAGGGAAGAGATAAAAAATGAAGTACAAGAAATACAGGCAGAAGGAATTACAAACAGATTTATATTCATGTTGTGGAGTAAAGTTAATTAATTAATTAATTAATTAATTTTTGAAGTTATGAGGAGTAGGTAATAGGATAAAGTTGAGGAGGAGGCTGAAAGGATAATACTTGGAAGAAATGAAGTGGAGCAGGGAACAGAGCTTCAAAACAGATAGAATTTGCACGCTGGATATCCGAAGAGTAGGCCATAACAAACACAAATGGAAATTTGACAATATCGCACAACAAGGTAAGGTTTGACATGGAAAATTGGACAAAAACACAAACGGCAACGCAGGAACGAAAATATAACAGGAAAACATGATGGACACACACACACACACACACACACACACACACACACACACACACACACACACGCATCTGAGCCATCTATCATGGGTTGAAATCTTGGCCCAATTATAAATTGACATTCTAGTGTCTCGCAGGCAGGGCGAGGCATCAATGTATGTGTTGTCCCTTGGATGGACGTTAAACTGGGTGTCTGTCATCATTAGTTGGTGGATGTTACATATCCCATGGTATCCTTCACGAAGAGTAGAAGAGCTATCGCTGGCCGGCATCCTGAATATATGGGACGAGGGGAGGTCCCATGTTGCTGGGTGTGCTGTGATGCGTTTGGTTTGCTGAAGAAACTCAAAGTTGGAATTTTTTCAACCGCTTTTGTGGATCAATCGATCAAGGAATCGTCATATCTCCTGATAACCATGTTTCGTTTAAAAGCACAAATCCGTCCACTCTAATTCCTCCCTTCCAATGTCTTCCTACTCAATCACATTAACCAGAAAGGTAATATATAAATTGGCCTCTCATTATTAGAAAGATACCCTGAAGAGAGAAAGTTAATTGTTTCAACACTAGAATGGTTTCAAAACTGGAAAATCTTAGGTAAGATCAGAGAATCGACCAAGTTGGTTTACATTATAGATGAGATGTGAGGGGAACTGATTGGAATATTTGAGATGTTAAAAAATTTGTGCATGGTGAGGAAATCAAGAGAAAACAAGTTGATTCACTACCAATATTTAAGAATGAATCAATGGAAGCAGCGGGGACTTATGAGAAACAAACTAACTGATTGGAGGAAAGGTTTTTGCAATGATTTCGGACTTGATGTGGCAGAAACGAAAAATACTGAATACGAAAAGAGCGAGTCAATGCAAGTTAACCAATCATCTATTGTTTTATTTCAACCAATTATAATTTTTGAACAGATAAGTTAGCTTTGTATATAATGTGAGCAAGGAACATTTTCCAGATCAGTGCTGCTCTTCCTTGAGCCTCACTCTTGTAGAGAAAAAAAAATAAATGTTTGAACGGTAAATTTTGTCAACCAGATTTTCAGAGAGCTTCTGAGAAGTTTCCAAATTTGTGGTTTCTGTTGCATATGTAACAAAATATTTCCTACTTCAAAATGCTTATCTGAAACGAACTTCACAAGAATGTTTTTCCCCTAGTTTGAGGGAAAAAATAATTGTCATTGTTCAAATATTGTTTCCTTTACAGGCATACAAGGTGTGGTTGAGGCGTACCAAAGCTGCCTCCCTCAGTTGCAGCTATATGGGCCAACAAACATTGCTCCAATCATCAATAAAGTTGCCAAGTTTGCATCTGAGGAGGAGAACACAAAACATGCCTCGGTATGCTTTAAAATGACAGCCAAATTTATTACCATTTGTAGGACTCTTACAAATTCATGTGGAGATATTGCAAAAAGCTCGGGTCATATTTCTCAATTCTTTGGAAATTTTATTTTATCTAAAGTTAAATTAGACTTTTATCCTCAATGGAGTGAATATTCTAGGCTGAATTGTAAGAAGTATTATTGGTTTTTGTGGCTTCCTTATCCAAAAATATATTCTGTTTTATTCGATAATCTTTTGGTATGATAAATACCCTTATTGCCAAATTTAAAATAAGTATCAAATTAAATTTTTTAAAAATCTCACTCACAATATTAGGTTAAAAATAGTGAAACGTAAAGACCCTCCCAGATTATTATGACAGTACAATATAATTCTACATGTCTTGGAAAAAAAAACTTCAAATTATTGGGCAAAAAGAAAGAGTAATATCATATACAGTATATTAAAGCTCTTTCTCACCACTGACTGACTGATTGGCTCATTCACTGATATAAATGTTTAGTACTTTGTAGGTGGGCTAAAAAGCTGAAATTTGGCACACTGATGTAACTCAAAGCCACGATTCCAGGAAATATTACAAAATGTCTGTTGTTATCTGAAAATGAAAATGGGTTGTTTGAGATTCACTCCCGCTCACTGAGTCACATGACAAAAGACAATGGCATGTCACAAAATCTTTCTTGGACATGGGCATGATTGAGTAACATGATAGGAAGCAGGTGTTTACAGGTTTTTTGGCAGTATGATTCGAGAGGTGTCTGTCGGTTTTTATCATTGACAGACAGTGCACAGTGGTAGGAAGTCGTAAACATTTATCGTTTGTGTACTGTGTACAGTCGTAGGAAGTTGCAAACATTTATTGTACAGTGGTAGGAAGATGTAGTCATTGTCACATAGTGTGACCAGAAGAGTTGAATCCATGTCTGCATGCCATATCCATATCCGCGTCCGGACATACGTAAACACAGGCATTGAAAAGCATTGATCGCTGTTTCTACCATATCTGTACCTCACTTTCCACGAGCCTCAATTTTGTATGGGAGGAAACTGATACTCTCTATTCCATGGGCTTAGACACCCTATGCAGTATTTGAACTAGGAATAAGGAGCCCGTGCATGCTAGTACTCGTTGTTCACAGGCATGCAAGCACCATGTGCTCAATCTCACAACTTCCCTTGTCCAAATGTCCATCCACCACCAAACTTTAACAATACAACATGACCGAAATACTGTTTCTGATGCCACTAAAACACTATACCTCTTGTTCTGATGAAGGGTTCACACCTAAAACGCCAACATTATTTTACATCCAAAGGCAATTAGCATATCTTTGTCAACCTTTAGATGACAAAACCTATCGTTAAAATTCTCCTCGGATGCTGGAGACACTAGCCTTGGCAAAGACTTTTATTCCTCCATATCAGTTTATAGTTAAGCAAATGCTATCTATTGTTTGTGTTATTGGGAAGGGCAAGAAGTGCCTTTTTGTTTGCGCGTGAGTCGGGGGGAAAAAAGCGGGGATTTTTGCATGTCCTGATAGAATCTGCAGCTGCCGTTTCCACCTCATTAAAGCTAAGTTTTCCAAACCAGATTTGTCATGTTTTTACGTTATATCTTCATCCAAGTGTTGCTGTTATATCCCGTCCAATATTTCATGTTGGATCGTACATTTGTTATGCTATATTTCGGTGAATTTGTTTCATATTGTTCAAGGCCTAACTCAGTCGCTCCTTGGATAGAAAGCGTGAAAATCCTTGAATACGTGTTCATCGTTTTGCTTTTTTCTTCCAAAATATTTACTTCTACTTCCTCAACATTATTCTATTTCCCCTCCTCGCTTCAAAAAACCCCCCAAGAAACACACGAAACTCATCCTACATGAATTTCCTTCTGCCTTTACTTCCTGTTCCACATTATGTTTTCCCCTCTTTTCTCAATATATACAAACTGAATCTTCATTAAAAATAAACGTTTCTTCCTTTAAAATCATTTTATAATGCTTTTCTACGCTTATATCTCTGTCAGGAATGCTATACATCTTCTTCTTCGTCTTCTTCTTCTTATTATTGTTCATCACAAATATTATTTTCCAAAATTGTCCATCAGCTAAGCGCTTTGTCCATCAACCATCCTCCCAAATGTACAGCAACACGTTAGTCCGTGCCTTCAACAAAAAATGTTATCTCCCATCCAATGGTTTTTATCTCCATTTTATCCGTTTTGGGAATTTGGAATCAGCATTCTTCCACCTCATGTCCCCTCTTTCCACTTCCACCCCACCCCACCCACCAGTTTCATGTCCCCCTCTCTGCATCCTTCCTCACACCACCTCTCAATGCTTTATCTTCATCTCACCCACTCAAATCTTCCCCACACCTCACTCACTTAAACTTCACCACATACACCCCCTTAAACCTTCCATCGCACCTCACACACTCAAATCTTCCCCCTCACCACTCCCTCAAAAGCTCCTCTCACGATGCCCCACAACCCCCCCCCCAACCTCACCCTGACAACACCTCCTCCCCCCTATCCTTAACTGTGTGCACCTCAAAACATCTAAGGTCTCTGCTCAAACTGACAGATCTCTCAATTGTGGCCGCTGCCGATAAACCACACCATCTGTGTAACAGAACTCTTCCTCTTGCAGGATGTCCATGACCCTTTGAATCTCAGTCCGGCTATGGTCTCCTCTGATTTGATAGACTTGAACCATGCCCAGCAGTAGAGTTGCATATTCCATCAAAAATCAATTTCGCATTTCCATAGTATACTGATCTTACACCTCCAAACCCACAGATGTACCTCTGGCTGTGACTTCCCCTCCACCTCCACCTCTTGTTTTCTGTGTGTTGTACCATCCTCCTAAAGTGACCCCTCCATATACCTCCCTCTCTCTCCTCTCTCTCTCTCCTCAGACAACATGGTACAACTTTTAACCACTCGTCCCAACTCTCTCTTCCTCTTATGTGGAAAAGTAAACTGTCATCAATAGACGGGAGCCCGGGGCCTGAGCTCAAACAAACGAGGTACTATATCTGAGCACAGGGGCATGAATGGAGTATCAAAAGACATATTGAAAGTTATTTCTGCCAGGTACCACCCTCTGCGTAAGGACCCTGGTGACCCTCCAAAGGGGTCCTTAAAATTGGCTAGATCAAACATTGGGAAGTACCAGTTGTATCACTTCCATATGATGCATATGACCAACCTTACAACAAAACCACATGTGACAGACATGCCTACTACTGCAAAAGGCCCCCAGAAGCCCCAACAGGCCCCCAAAAAAGGGGCTAGCTCAAACATTGGAGGTACTAGATAAAACCAGGTTTAAATTCATATATACATCCCACAGAGTGTAAAATGTCGATTACCAGACAAATTGTCTGCTGCATTGGCCCTACCAGAACCCCCAAAAGTGAGCTCTAAAAAGGGCAAACACTTACAGTAGACCAAAAATACACAATTGGCATAATTTTGCACATTATGCCGCACACCATTACCATAGGAAACATTTATGTTAACAATTTAACAAAAGAACTACAAAATACTAATAAGCCTACTGGTATCACACTATGAACCAGTAAACTCGGAAAACTACAGGTTCATATTGTACTGAAACACTCGGAAATATACGAAGACATAAATCGTTCGAATGTTTCCTAACTTCTCCGAACATTATTTTCCGAGTTCGGAGATGTTATATTTGGAGAGGTCAGGAACATTAGAACTGATTTATACTTCCAAAGATTTCCGAGTTCGGAGACGTTAGGAGAAGTTAGGAAACATTAGAACTATTTATGTCTTCGTATATTTCCGAGTGTTTCAGTACAATATGAGCTGTAGTTTTTCAGAGTTTACTGTTCATAGTGTGATACCAGTAGGCTTATTAGTATTTTGTAGTTCTTTTGTTAAATTGTTAAACATAAATGTTTCCTATGGTAAGGGTGTGCCGGCATAATGTGCAAATTATGCCAATTGTGTATTTTTGGTCTACTGTAATGTTTTGCCCTTTTAGAGCTCACTTTTGGGGTTCTGGTAGGTCCAATGCAGCAGACAATTTGTCTAGTAATGGACATTTACACTCTGTGTGATGTATATATGAATTTAAACCTGGTTTTATCTTGTACCTCCAATATTTGAGCTAGACCAGTTGTATCAAGGGTCTCAAGGGCTTACTTTGGGGGTTCCGGTAGGGCCAATGCAGCAGACAATTTGTCTGGTAATGGACATTTTACACTCTGTGGGATGTATATATGAATTTAAACCTGGTTTTATCTAGTACTCCAATGTTTGAGCTAGCGCCTTTTTTGGGGCCCTTGTTGGGCTTCTGGGGGCCTTTTGCAGTAGTAGCCATGTCTGTCACATGTGGTTTTGTTGTAAGGTTGGTCATATGCATCATATGGAAGTGATACCAACTGGTACTTCCAATGTTTGATCTAGCCAATTTTAAGACCCCTTTGGAGGGTCACCAGGTCCTTACGCAGAGGGTGGTACCCGGCAGAAATAACTTTCTATATTCTTTGATACTCCATTCATGCTCCTGTGCTCAGATATTAGTACCTCGTTCGTTTGAGCTCAGGGCCCCGGGCTCCCGGTCTATCATGCAAATTGGCTGAGAGTTGGTACCTCTATCACCAGCCATGACACTTCCACAAAGGACTTCTGTGACTCCATAGGACTGGCTCAATCTGTAAACTTTCCAACCCTGATTTCTTCCAATGGCAAATCCTCCATTCTGAATTTAGTGTTTACTAACTTCCCCACAAATGTCTCCTGCTCTTGCTCTGCTTGAATTGGTACATCTGATCATATGCATGGAAAAGTCCACATCTCTTTGGCTATTCTCAGAGAGCTGCCTCAACGCTGATGAGTCTGGCATTTCACTCCAGCAGATTTGCAGGGACTGCAAGCAGCCATCTCTCTCCAGCATTGATGTCCCATATCAACCTCCCCTGATGTTAAATCAGCCTGGGAATTCTTCAACAGAAACCCGCTCTCTCTCTCTCTCTCTCTCTCTCTCTCTCTCTCTCTCTGTCTGTCTCTCTCTGTCTCTGTCTCTGTCTCTGTCTCTGTCTCTCTCTCTCTCTCTCTCTGTCTCTCTCATACACAGAATAATCCCATCTTGTCTTCAATTATGCTACCCTTCTCCCCACCCATGGTACACTGAATCCTTTGGTGAGAGGCAGTTGCTCTAAAAGGCTAATCCAACCAAAGGCAATCTTAGTGCATTCCAAAAAGTCCATAACAAGTGTGTCCACTCTCAGGAGAGCCAGAAAACAACATCTCTCCAACCTCAAGAATGAACTTTCAAACTTATCTCCCTCTAAAACATGGCAGCACCTTGTTCAATCCGTCTCTGGTGTATGCTCCCCATCCATCCCTTTCCTCACTTAAAATGGCACCACAGCCTACTCCGTTCGTGAGAAGGCTGAACGCCTCACTTCTGTGTTTGCTTTCAAATCTTGTGCCCCCACCACTTCATCTCAGTACCCACCCTTCTCTGTCATACTCAAAAGCTCCTGGACCCTTTGTCTTTTGCACCTGAGAAGGTAGAGAAGGTTCTTTCAACCCGTGACTATGACTCTGCAACTGGACCGGACGGCATCAGCGCATGTGTCCTAAAAACCTGCTCTGCTGGTTTTGCACATCCTCTTTTCACTCTATCATTAAGCCTGGTGTTGGCTTAACGGTTACGGTGGCTGACTTAAGATGTTAAGGTTTTGAGTTTGAGCCCCCGTCATACCGTTGAAATAACACTGGGTGGGTTGAATCAGCCTGTCATCCTTCTGAGGTTGGCAAAACGAGTACCAGCTTACTGCTAACAGGGGCACTGAATCAGTGGCATAGCCCTGCCTCAGAAAATGATGCAACCAGCAGCCATAGCTTGCATACGAAACAGCAATAACAATAACTTTCATTTGCCTGAGATCATCTTCTATCTTCTAGGAAATCAGCCAACGTCACTATAATCTGAAAAAGGTGCAAAGATAGATGCACTTACTTACAGACCTATCAGCTTTCTTTCCTATCATCAACAAGGTCATGGAATCCATCATCACAGTTAATTTGAAATTATTCCTTTTCTCCAACAGCCACATCTCACATCACCAATTTTGATCCAGACCAGGCCACTCCACCACAGACATGCTGCTTCTACTCCTCCAACAATGTATGGAAGTCCTCAATGTTAGGCATGAGATCAGGGCCATCTCTCTGGCCATATCTCGTGCTTTTGATACAGTCTGGCATCCCGCCTTGTTCTCCAAACTCTCTGCTTATGGCATCCCATCTCACACACATGGCCTCTGCTTCCTCCACCGTCCAATGAGCAACATATAGGTTAGCCTAATTGGAATCCTTTCATCTCCTCTGACTGTCAAGGCTGAATTGCTCCAAGGCAGTGTTCCGTTCCAATCTTATTGCCTGAAAACTACCCTCTGAAATCCCTCAGTATATTGCTGATGATCCGGCCTCTGCTGTGACATCCCTCATCCTTCAGAGAGGTAACTGCAGCCTCTTTCCCTCTCTTCTTAGACCTAACAAAAATCAGCTGGTCAAACACTTGGAAAATGTCTTTTAACCTGACAACTCTCTCTCTCTCTTCTCTCTCTCTCTCTCTCTCTCTCTCTCTCTCTCTCTCTCTTCTCTCTCTCTCTCTCTCTCTCTCTCTCTCTCTCTTCTCGCCTCTCTCTCTCTCTCTTCAAAAGGACCATCTGGAAATCTATCTCAAAAAGACCCTCTCACCCCCATCCTCACCATCTACTTTTTAATGTGATGAAAGACCCTTCAATCCCAGCCAATAATTGAGGTGAGTCAAAGAAGATTCTCGAATATGCGGTTTTTAGAAGCAGCACAGCACTTGCAAGTGGAGGTGGCACAGGGACCAACCACAGCAGTCAGACCCTGTACCACACTAAAAGTCACACTACAAACTTTCATATATAAAACCCTATTCCTAGGTGGAGAAAAGAAAGGCAAAGCAAGAAACAAAGGTGCAAGTGGGCTTCCCCCCCCTCCCTACACCCTAGGGGAAATTGGCAAGCCAACATCTTTCTCACGGTGTAAGCGGGCTGCAAGACAAAGCTGGCACATATTCATAAACAGCTTTGAGGTTTCAAGAGCTGGAATTCATAACAGTTGCCTGCTCATAACAGTTGCCGCTGCAAGTTTGTTTATGTAAAGGCAGGAGCCATGTAGGCTTTCGTAAAATGCATTTTAAGACAGCAAGGACACTGGTGACACTGGTTTGAATCTGGACAACTGATTAATGCAATTAACGAATGTTTAAATGAATCAAATGTTTAAATATGGACCATATGTGGCCAATCAATAGTCGCACCTGAGATCCATACCTGACAGTTAACAATCCTCTTAAGAAGTTCAGTCACTCAAATTCCTGGGTCTCACCATCAACCATGATCTTTCTTGGGGAAAACCACATTTCAAAGTTGGCCACCAAGCCAGTGCCGGACTGGGCATCCTCCATCATACAAAGTCCTTCCTTGGCACACCTGAACCCCTATCTGCATACAAGGTCTTCACCTACAGCTTGATGGAGCTACTGGTCTCCCCTCGGACTAGCTCCCTGCCTCACATATTGCTCAGCTTGATGCCGTGGAAACAAGCTCTTCAAGATTATTGGAATCTCATGCGATGAAGCTGAGACGATGAGCATTTTCACTTTTCCATTGCAGACAGGTCGGTGGGCTCTGCAAATTCCTGCCACTTCCTTCTTTCTGGTCTTTCACCTCTGCTCTTTCCAATCTCTCTTCCCCTCCACCCCTCCCACCCTCCCAGGTTCCTGCAGGATGCACATGGTGACCATCAACCTCTTTTGGTGAAAACACCAAAATGCAGCATCACCGCTCACCTCCACACATTCGTTCTGTCCCCCCCCCCACTTCTGGAACCTACTTACACATTCTCTTCAATGTCTTTGCTCCCTCCAGGTCTTCAAAATAGCTGATTGCCACACCTCAGATCATTCCCCATCCAAAACCATGATCTTTTTATTATTTTTTTGTTATACCTCTGTTACTCCTCATCCCCCACCCAAGCCCTCCACATTCCAATTTCCAGTTTTCCTTCCTGAGAGTTTCCTTTTGTATCCATCTTGTCCACCCCATGCATCCTCCCCTCCCCTCATTCCTCCCACACCATTGTTTTGTCCAAGTCTTCTATTTTGTCTTCAACTCAGCTGTTTAGCCCCTCTATGTGCTGTCCTTTTGTTTCTGTTGTGTCTGGATCCATTCAGTGTGCTCGCTTTTCCACGAGCTTTGACTCTGTGCTCTGTTTACCAAAATAAATAAATAAATAAAAAAGCAGGTTGGCCTCAGCAGTTACCATTTGCCAACATCGTGCATGTTTTACTATGGTTTTTGTTTTCTCCTTTTATGAACAAAGCTCTTGATAAAGATGCTGGTGTTATTTCCTTTATTCTTCGATGTTTGTAATCATTGTTGGCATCGCTAACTTTACCGATATGCAGATGCTTGATGAAGATCATGGGATCAGTAAAATTTATCCCATTCATATATCCATCCATCCATTGGGACCATACGCTGTACAGAGCTTTGGTGCTGCCTAAGCAGTCTCATTGGCTGTTGGACACAATCCTGGATGGGTCACCACTCCGACACAGGATACAAGCAAGCTAGCACTCATTTTGCCGACCTCAGAAGGATGACAGGCAGAGTCAAGCCCACTCGGTATTGATTCAAACAGCGAGTGGGATTTGAAGTTCAGGATCCAAGTATCCCAGCCCACCACCCTAACCATTAGCCAACACCAAACATCCATTCATTATACAATGGTATATAAACCAACAAACAAACAAGCAGTCATAGACTGGGTACTTACGAAATCGTCAACTTGACCTCTGACCTTGTCTAATAAAAGCTGTCTCTAGAGAAGGTAGCGACGCAAACCAGAAGTTTCTTACGATGATTCTGTACCAAACCATCAACTTCTTTCCGTTCTCGAGTTACCACGGATTAACGTAACGTAAAGGTCACACTCGACGGCCCCCCAACTCGAAAGGACGCCGGGGCGAGCGCGATGACCTTCAGCGCGCACACGCCAAAACCTTTACGTGACTCAATGACGCGTCTGCTCGAGCGCGCGGCACAACGTGACGAGCCGCTGACGCGGCGCGGTGAATAATTTTTATACAATTCTAAACGTCTCCAAAACATCCGATTTTTCCCAGAATTTCGACAACCGAGTGTTAAGCGTCCTAAGCATCGCAAAAACGAAGACAAAATTAAAAATCGAAGTTAAACGAACGCTCGTAACGTCGACCAAAGCAAAAATACTCCATTTCTCCACAGGAATTTACGGAATTATTTAATATTATTTTATACCTGAAATTTTTAAAACAGCCGTAACTCGACGAATTGACACCACAAATTCCGCCGAACTACCTCGATCTTCCAAACTCACGCTCCGTCAACAATACCTGTGGTAACTTTTTTCGAGTTATTCATGTTTGGATGTTTGACCTCACTGTGACTGTGACCTTTGACCGATTTTGACCAAAATCTAATCAGCGCTAGCCATCACCCTCCTGAAATCACGTGATGTAATTTTGACAATGGTAGCTTCTTCCGTCTCTCGAGTTATCTATGTTTGGATGTTGAACCTCACTGTGACCTTGACCTTTGACCGATTTTGACCAAATTCTAAATCAGCGCTAGCCATTACCCTCCTGAATCACTTGGTGTAATTTGACATTGGTAGCTTCTTCCGTTCTCGAGTTATCGTGCCTAACAAACAAACACACACACAAACAAACACACACACACACACACACAAACATTACAAACAGATGACGGAAGTCAATCAATATACTTACGAAATCTAAGATTTCGTAAGTAAGTAAACCTCACAACTTACAAACCTGAATGCAAATTGGCTCATTTTGTTGCATATGCTTGATTTAGTGGGGCAACTTAGCATAACATTTGTGCATTTTGTGAGGAAAGCCACCAATTTGGCACACTAGTAGCCTCTCATATTATGAACAGATTGGATTTGGGCCATCTCAAATTGTGGATGGCAGTGGAAAATGGCTGCCACAGCCATCAGCGGCTGAATGAGATGGCCGATATCCAATCTGTTCATAATATGATAGGCTACTAGTGTGCCAAATTGGTGCTTTCCTCACAAATGCACAATTGTTATGCTATATTTAGCTAAGTTGCCCCATCTAATTGCTTTGATGTTTGTGTTTTGTTATGCAGTGATTGTAAGCTTTTGTGAATATGTTTAACTATGTAATGCATTATTGAGACTGAAGTAAATTATTCTATTCTCAGAGAAGCAAGGTATAAAAACTTCACTTTCTTTGATTGTATCATCTGCAAACCAAACATAAACTAGAAGGGCGCTCGGTAGAGTGCATACTTCTGCCAGGCTGAACAGTTTAACTTTTGTATCCCACTGATAGGCCAGATCTGGATCCGGATCTTCACCAAAATCGAATCAATTCATCCTTGTCGCACTCCCAACTTTTCCACAAGTTTCATCCAAATCCATCCATATATTTCTGAGACATCGTGCTATATATCATTTTCAGCCATATTTCTCAATGGTGAAGAATCACTTTAAAAATTCTCGTATCCGGATCCAGATCCTGATCGTCACCAAAATCTAATCAGTTCGTCCTTGTCACTCACCCAACCTCTCAACTAAGTTTCGTCTAAATCCGTCCACAACTTTTTGAGATATACTGCTCACAGACAGACAGACAGACAGACAGACAGACAGATGGGTGAAAACATAACCTCCGTCCTCCTTCGGTGGCGAAATAAAAATGTTTATGTCAATTGTGCATTATTAGGTGTATTCTCAATTATATGCTAATTTCATAGTTGGCTTATCATCAAACAGAATGTTTTTGCAATGTTATTATTCAATTGACATTCACATCGAATCCATACAGCAATATTTTATCCTGCTCATCCTGACGGACGGTGTTGTCACGGACATGGCGGACACACGGGAGGCCATTGTGAGAGCCTCACATCTTCCGATGGCCATAATCATTGTTGGCATCGGTAACGCTGACTTCACCGACATGCAGATACTGGATGGTGATGATGGGGTTTTGAGGTCTCCACGAGGGGAACTAGCGCTACATGACATTGTGCAGTTTGTTCCCTTCAGAGACTTCAAAAATGTAAGTTTGGGTTTCTCTCTTATGTGGTGTGGAATCACATAATGGCCTTTTCTTATATAATGGTTTGGTAACCACACCATTGTTAGTCAGAATGAAGCTGTTTGAGTTGTAAAAGCACATTAATTTTGAATTGTTTTGTGTGTGTGTGTGTGTGTGTGTGTGTGTGTGTGTGTGTGTGTGTTTTGAGTCATGATGTAGGTAGTATTTCAAATGGAGGGATGGCATGGGAAATGAATGGCCACCCCATCAAATGGGTACAAATTATATGTTGAAAAACTACTACAGAGTGACATCAAAAACCTTTGAAACCCATACCTTTTATTCTGAATATCCACATAACGAACTACCAAGACTTTTGAAGATGCCAATATTAATACTAAAGTACCAAATGGGAGATTGCTAAACCACTAAATTGTACTTCTTGTTTCTTTCTTTCTTCAGCAATCTGAGCACAATACTAGCTGAAGTGTTATAATGAGTACTAGACGACCCGTGAACCGTTGGTTCCCATTGTGACAGTGGTTGATGAAAAAAAAATCATTTCAAAAAAAAAAAAAAAGATAGCTCCAGCGAACTATACCGCTGAGGTTGTTTGCATTGATCAAATACTCCTGAAGAGTACTTGACTGAATCGGGAATTGATTTTTAATAATTTTTCGTTGCCCGATTTAACGAAACTTGATACTGCACACCGCAGGCGAATGGAGAGTAAGGTGGCCCTAAACTTTTGCGCTATCTTGTACCATATTGGCTGTATTTCAGGAACATACATACATACATACATACATACATACAAGATGAGAGTTTCAGTAATATATAGATAGATAGATAACACGAGAAGCGATATTGTCTCTGCAGTATTGCACTCTTTTGAAAAAAAAAAGATTAAACAAGCAGTCATAGACTGGTACTTACGAAATCGTCAACTTAACCTCTGACCTTGTCTAATAAAAGCTGTCTCTAGAGAAGGTAGCGACGCAAACCAGAAGTTTCTACGATGATTCTGTACCAAACCTCTCATAAAAACATCCGATTTTTACCAGAATTTCGACAACCGAGTGTTTAAGCATACTTAACCGTTACCAAAATTTGAAGACAGGATTGAAATTGACTTTAAAACGAGCGCGTAATGCCGTGTGTTACAATCCCCTCATTAGTATAATCTTCAGTTAAGCCTCAGACACGACACCCAAACAAATCTCATAAAATATCTGATTTTTACCAGAATTTTCGACAACCGAGTGTTAAGCATACTTAACCGTTACCAAAAGTGAAAAAAAGAATTGCGATCCGAGTTAAAACGAACTCGTAACGTCGACTGAAGCAAAAATCTCCATTTCTCCACACAATTATTTAATATTATTTTATCAAAGTCACAAAACCGTAATATTCGGCCATCCACCAACAATCTTTACATAATCCGACGGCTTAGCGAGTCAGGCATGCGACGATAACCTTTATTGGGATAAAAAATGACTTTTAAACACCATCTTTATCGAAAACACCGTCAGCGCGCACACGCAAAACCTTTACGTGACTCAACGACGCGTCTGCTCGAGCGCACTGCACCACGTGATGAGCCGTGATGCGGCGAGTGAAATATTTTTTTATACAATCTTAAAACGTCTCCAAAACATCCGATTTTTACCAGCAGATTTCGACAACCGAGTGTTAAGCGTCCTAAGCGATCGCAAAAAACCGAAGCCAAAATTAAAATCGAACTTAAAACGAACTCGTAACGTCGACCGAAGCAAAAATACTCCATTTCTCCACGTGAATTTACGGAATTATGTTTGACCTCACTGTGACCTTGACCTTTGACCGATTTTGACCAAAAATCTAATCAGCACTAGCCATCACCCTCCTGAATCACGTTGTGTAATTTGACATTGGTAGCTTCTTCCGTTCTCGAGTTATCATGCCTACAAACAAACAACACACACACAAAACAAAACACACAAACAGAGACGGAAGTCATCAATATACTTACGAAATCTTTAAATTGATGGAACAAACAAAAAAAAAGCAATACGACACCACAAGCTGTTGCATTGCCACTTAGACATACGCAGACTGGGAAAATTTGCCATTATAAAGTCTGCCGTCGATTCTGGCCCAAACTGGCCATAGGGCAGTACAGGCAAATGCCTGGTGGGTCGGTCCACTCAGAGGGCCGGTGGGCCAGTCTATGTGGGAATATTGTAAATGTGATCAAGGTAAAAAAAATTAAAAAAAAAAAAAAAATAAATTAAAATATTATATATATATATATATATATATTATAATATATATATATTATATATTATATTATATATATACAGTGCTTCAGACAGTACACCCCTTGACTTTTTCACCTATCTACACAAAATACCCCATAATGACTAAGTAAAAACATGTTTTAGAAATTTTCACACAAGTTAAAAAAAAAATGAAAAGCTGAAATGTTTTGCGTCAATAAGTATTCAACCCCCTGAGTCAAACTTGAAGAAGTGCATTTGGCATGATTACAGCTTCGCATCTTCTTCGGTGTGTCTGTATCAGCTTTGCACATCGAGATTTGGGGATTTTCTCACATTCTTCCTTGCAGATTTGCTCAAGCTCTGTCAAGTTGATGGGGAGCATTGGTGAACAGCAATCTTCAAATCTTTTCCACAGATTCTCAATGGGATTAAAGTCTGGGCTTTTGCTGGGCCACTGAAGGACTTTCACTTTCTTGTTCTGAAGCCATTACAGTGTTGCTTTCATTGTCCTGTTGGAATGTACATCATCGCTGCAGTCAAGGGACTTTTTGCACTCTGGAGCAGTTTCTCCTGAATGATTTTTTTTTTTTTTGTATACCATGTCGAGGCTCGTATGAGAGCTAACACACAACGCACAGCAAGGGGGGCATGAGACAAGAGGGGCGGGGGTGGAAGGGACAAAACAGTGGGGAACAAGACACATTAGGTGATCTGTGAAGGAGAGGGATGGGATGGACGGGGAAACATGGGGAAGAGAAGATGGACATTACAGGGACTTTCAGGAAGGAAAAGCAGGGGAATTGAAGGAAGTGGGCTTGGGTGGATTATCGGGGGTTGAAAAGATCGAGGATTTGGATGGGGATGATAAGAGGTGGTGGTGAACAGCTGTTTTGAAAGCCTGGAGGGAAGAATGGAAAGAATAGAGTGAGGGAGTTATATTCCAAAGGCGGGAAAAAAGAGGAATGAAGGAGTGAAGGTGAGCAGTGGTTCGTGATTTTGGTAGTTTTACCAGAGGGGGGTTGTGTCGGACCTTGAGCGCCCTGTGCAAATGTTGGTGGGGAGACAAATGGCAGAGAGAGAGCAGGGGGGGCAAGGCTGGAGAGGAGTCGTAGAAGACAGAAAGACCACCGACCAACTGCGGTGATTGAGTGAGAGGCCCAAAGACTCAGCTTCATTGCGGGAGATGCCATGATCCTAAAGATTTGCCTGTTTTGGCCTCATTCATTGTTCCCTCTGTCTCACAAGTTTCCAACTCCCTGCCACTGAAAAGCATCCCTACAGCATGATGCTGCAACCACCATGTTCATGGTAGGGATGGAGTTAGATGGTGGATGAGCTGTGTTCACTTTCTGCAAGATGCAGTGCTTTGCATTCAGGCCAAATTGTTCAATTTTCTTCTCATCAGACCACAAATTGTTGCCTCATGTTCTCAGAGTCTTTCATGTGCCTTTTTGCAAACTCCAGGTGTGCTATCATGTGCCTTTTTGCAAACTCCAGGTGTGCTATCATGTGCCTTTTGCAAACTCAGGTGTGCTATCAGGCTTTTTGCAACTATGGCTATCATGTGCCTTTTTTCAGAGTGGCTTCCACCTGGCCACTCGCCATAAAGCCAAGATTTGTGAATTGCTGCAGAAATTGTTGTCCTCTGGCAGGTTCTCCCATCTCCAGCCAAGGAACTCTTAGTCTGTCAGAGTGGTCATTGTGTTATTGGTTACATCCCTGACCAAGATCCTTCTTACCTGTTGCTCTTTGGTTGGATGGCCAGATGGAAGAGTCCGGGTAGTTCCAACCAAGATATTCTATTTTGTATTTTTAATTAATTTTCTGAAATTTGTAGAGATGTTTTTTCACTTGGATTGTGGGTTACGATTGTAAATAAAAGTAGAAAAGTCTGTTTTAATGCAATTTAATTCCAGGCTATAAGGCAACAAAAGATGAAAATTTTGAAAGGGGGTGTAGATTTTCTAAAGGCACTGAGGGGGACAGAGCACAGACAGAGTGGGGGGGGGGGGGGTTGGAGCAAGGCCGGAGAGGAGACAGTCAAGACAGAAAGACCACTGACCTGCTCGCGGTCAGAAGTGAGAGACCCAAAGACTCAGCTTCATCGCGGAGATACCAATGATCCTAAAAGCCCTGGTTTCCACAGCGTGAAGCTGAGCTAGGTGTGAGGCAGGGATACGACGAGACCCACTGCAGATAGAAGAGTAGTAATCCATCAAGATGTGGATGAAATCTTTCTATGTGTGAGGAGCTCAAGTGTACCAATGAAGGACTTTGCATGCGGGAAGATGCCCAGTCGATGACTGCTTGGCAGCCAGCTTTTGGAAATGTGACTTTCCCAGGAAAGATCATGGCAGATAGTAGGCCCAAAAGCTTGAATGAAAGGACAACTTCAAGAGGATTGTTGAGAAAGTAGATGAGGGGGGGGGAGGGTGTTCCAGCTGTTCCTTTCAGAGAGACACAGTGAGAGTGTGAGATTTGTAGGATTGAAAGACATGTTCCAGGTGTTTAACCAGCTTGTGACTTTATCCATCTAAAGAGAGTGAAGAATCTGCTGCCTGCCGATTTGAGGGGTGAGAGATCATATGGCAGAGAGTGGAGTCCAGCAAAGAGGTGAGGAGGATTTTCCAGAGTCAGAGAGATCATTAATGAAAACCAGAAAAGCACAGGGCACAGGGCCCAGAAAAATGCCTTGAGAAACTCCATCCTGAGAGAGAAAGAGGAGGGGGAGGGGAGGGGAGGGGGAGGGGGGAGAGAGAGAGAGAGAGAGACACACAGACACAGACACAGACACATTAAGAGCCACCATTGACTGTGACGGAGAGGAAGTCCACGAGCCATGAGTGGAGATTGCATTGGATACCATACGAAGATAGTTTGGTGAGCAGGACGGGGTGCCAGACATATGAAAGCTCGCGATATGTCTAGGAGATGGCTCTGATCTCATGTTTGGTATTGAGGACCTCCATCCATTGTTGGGAAGCAGAAGCAGCATGTCCAGGGTAGAGTGACCTTGTCTGAATCCAAATTGATGATCGGAAATCAAGCCATTAGAGAAAAGGAAGGATTTAATGTCTGAAACGATGATGGATTCCATAAACTTGCTGATGATTGAGAGAGGCTGATTGGTCAGTCATTGCATGGACCTGTTTTTGCATCTTTTTATGCAGAGTGGTAATGTTCACTGATTTCCAAGAAGATGGCAGATGACCTGAGTAAATGAGAGGGTGAATTGGATTTTCCTGGGATTCACACCCTCATAGCCAAGAAACGGATGACAAACGTTGCTCCTCCCTGGTGCATGCTTCTAAGGGAGTCGCCATCTTGGAACTGCTCGACTGACATCATACGCTCAATGTTGCCAGATCTAAAACAGGCAAAACGTGACTCTTACCCATAGATTTAACATATGTTGTCTGCAACTCACACATTACATTCTCAAATTTATATCGCCATTTTAAGGTTACTTATTGGCTGCACCTCGTGTGTGTGTGTGTGTGTGTGTGTATGTATTAATAATATATATTAATAGATATATATTTTACATATATATATATGTATATATTTACACACATATAAATATATATATTTCTTTTTATATAAATATATCTCAGTGGGCTGTCACATGTAAGTGATGAGGTCCTTGGATTCGAGTTTGGGTTGAGTCAGAATTTTTTCACACTAACCCATGCAGGAAAGATCCTGATTATTAAATTTCTTGATGAGATTTTCTCGAATACACATATACACATTTACACACATTTGGGTCTGTCTCGCAGCATGTAAGATGTCAGCTATTATAAAGCTTCAGTGTTTCATGTGAAAATTTCTGCTTCTGGTGTTTATGTATGCATTTATTTATTTATTTTATTTATTTATAGGGGTGCTTCTATATCAGATAAATACATGCAGTATTTGGTGCTGTGTATTTGTACTTTTTTCCTTTAACTATTTATATCTAAGTTGTCAATTGTTTTGCAGGCCTCACCGGCAGCCTTAGCCAAGTCTGTTCTTGCTGAGGTCCCCAAGCAGGTGGTGGAGTACTACAGCAGCAAGCACATTGAACCCAGAAGCCCCTGTCTCAACAGCTGCCAATCTCTTCCCTCCCACACTCTTTAACTGTCATTTCACACTTTCCACTATTTATACTTGGCCAACAAAAAGGATTTTTTGGCTTCATGCCACAACATCAAAAATGTATATGATTCAACACTATATTGTTCTCAAGTGTCAGAAATTATTTCTGGTTTGGTATTTCATGTCTTATAACTGCACACAAATGATGAATATTACAGTGTTTTTTTAAACATACACACATGTATGGTATTCTTATTAAATTTTCATTTTATATAGAAACTAGTGAGCTTGATAGATTCCTATTCTGAAATTGTTCTACTGTCGGACCCCTACATTTGTTGGGGATACGTTCCTGAAAAATGCTGCAAATGTCAGAGCATTGTTTCATTGGGGAAAAATGGGGATATGTTCCTGGCGGTTGGTGATTCATAATCCAAAATCCTGGTTAAAACCTTGAATATGGCTGCGAAAAATTTTGAATATGTGAAGCACAGGGCCGCGAATGTCAGGGTCCGACAGTGTATTCAAAAGTGTGGGTCGACCATGAAACCTTTTGATTTTTATTGGAGTGAATTGGATTCTAGTATTGCTTCACTCTTGCTTTGAGTATTTGTCTCTTTTCACTGATATACCTTAAATCCTTCACGTCATCACTCAAGTTGAGTAATCTGAGGTTTCAGTCTTTTGGTTCCTTCCTGTTCAGAGTTATGTTTATGCACATTCGTGAAATGAGTGTGACCCTTTTTCGAAGCTTCTGCAAACTATGATTTTTATATGCATTTTTACAAAGGTATCAAAAATGTAGACATGCTTGTGCTTTATTTATATTCATACACTATTAACCTCAAGTATCAGTTGACTTATCTTGAATGTACAAACACCATTCCCACCATTAAGTTCATTTCACGAACATCCACCTTTCTTGATAGTTAATAAAGCATCCCATTTCATCTTGAGGCAATAATTGCATCCAAGGTACTGGCGAACGATGGGCTTCTCCTTACAAGAAATACCATGGCAGCTTTAGTGCTCACAACAGAAATGTAAAAATGGAAGACGGCTTTGCGTTCTCATCCAAATGATGGCTCGCCCTCTGTCGGCAGTTTTTTTTTATTCAATGGCTCCACTGAATAACTAATCCAGGACCAGCTTGAAGCTGAGGACATTACAATGCACTATTCTTCCATTTCCGTTTGAAAATGCTCCTATTGCTTTGAAATTGTAACACAAATATTATAATCGACCCATTCGATGTGTGTGGTACTTCAGCTAAAAATCAAACCATGGATTTTTGAGCCTTTTGTGAGAATGGGGGTGGGGGTGTGCGAGAGGACAACTAGTTGAGACTATTCCTTTTAAGAGGAATTTTAAATTATTTGATTAGTCCCAACTTCCCTGACCGAATGTCAAATATATTTGTTGCTATTAGTGGCCTCTAAATATTCCATGATATATATTTTGCTTGTGATTCTGCCTTGGTGGGGGAGGGGGTGTGGTTTGGGAGAATTGCCAACTTCTCATTGTCCTGGGTGCAGTTATTTATATACGACGGTTCATGCACATCCCTATCACAGTAAATCAGGTGGATTGCAAACGTGGATTGTGCAGATTATAAATGTTGATGGTATGGTATAATGCCTCATTTCACTCCTAGCACATGAGCACATAGCACATTTCACATGAGTAGACGATGGTTTTGGATGTAATAAGCATGAGTTCCATACCGGAGCTGGGACTAAATCCGTGGTTATGGAAGGAGAAACTTGATTTATGGATCACGGATTGCTTTTTAGCTTTATGTTATAATGACCTTTGTAAAGAGTAGGTGACCCAGGCCCCCTAGCCATGAAATTCAAAATACAAACCTTGGCAAACCACACAGTATATTTCCTTGCCAAGGAACCAACTTCAGCAGACCCCAACACCCTGGAATTAATCCATCTGTCCATAGTACGCCTGCTTGAATGATGATTTGTTTTATACCATTGTGGCATTTTTGATTGGTTGGACGATGACATTTTTTGTGGCTTTTTGATCGGTTGAAGTCAGTATAAACAATAAAGCTCTGGGTATTTGGTCCTGGCAGCAATTAGTAGACTCATCTATATATTACTAAAACTCTCATCTTGTATATATGTATGTATGTATGTTCCCGAAATACAGCCAAAATGGTACATGATAGCACAAAAAGTTTAGTGCCAACATACTCATCATTTCTCCTGCAATGTGCAGTATCAAGTTTCGTTAAAATCTGGCAACGAAAAACAAAAAAACGAAAAAATAATAATAATCAATTCCCGATTCACTCAAGTACTCTTCAGGAGAATTTGATCAATGCAAACAACCTCAGTGGTGGAGTTCGCTGGAGCTAGGCTTTTATTTTTTCTTGAAATGATTTATTTAAAAATCTCAAACATTTAGTATCGACAAAGAACGATTTATTTTTAAGCGTAAAATAAACATCGCCATTTTTATCTAATACTACGTGTTCTTAATAAATGAAATTGTGTTTAGAAGATTACGCACAATAATTTCTTCGACTTTCTTTCTCCGTTTTTTTTTTCACATTGCCGCGCAAAAGCTTCGTTCAAATTGGGCAACGAAAAAAATTATAAAAAATCAATTCCCGATTCAGTCAAGTTCTCTTCGGGAGAATTTGATCAATCAAACAACCTCAGCGTCTAGTTCGCTGGAGCTATCTTTTTTTTTTATGTTTTTTTATAACCGCTGTCACAGCGGTATAGTTCGCTGTTCACGGGTCGTCTAGTACATTATAAAACGACCTGGCATAGTTTGCCTGCTTTTGCTTTTATAGATTTTATACTCAAGCGGCATTTTATTTGTTCTTTCATGAATCACAGTGTAAGTGCTGGTCTCAACACAATTTTATTCTGGTGCAGTTCACTTTATTATAATAAGGCATGCCATTCCCCATAATATATTTTATATCCTTTTTCCTCACCATTTCCTGAGATTAGGGATGGTTTCGAAATTTCTCGAAATCATACAGTAGATGTCACATGTCACTGGAGGAAAGACAAAGTGTCATGTTGTTCAAATTGGTTATTATATTACATTGGATTGAATTATCATCCTTGTTTTATTTTTATGCTTTACTGTCAGGCCAGGGACTTAGTGATTAATCCTTACACATGGATAAATGTCTCCGGACATCATGTTATATCCTCTTTGCTCTCACCCAGCACAATATCAGGGAATGCTTTTCTATTGAATCATCATCATTTTGTATGCAGCCTATGGCTGCTGGTTGCACCATTGCTTGGAGCATGGTCATTCCGCTGATGCAGTTCCCCCTGTTTCCAGGCAGCTGGTATTAATTTGGTCGACCAGGGAAAGATGATAGGCTGATTCAATCCACCTGGTGTTATTTAACGGAACGACAGGAGGTTCAAACTCAAGATCCTAAGCTAAGATCCAAAGCCAGCCACCTTAACCATTAAGCCACCACCAGCTTATACTCTTGAATTGTTTTATATGATAACTGGAGTTGACATGTAATCATCACATAGTTTGACAAGCTTGTTGGGATGTACTTACATGGCTCCTGTTGGAATTCATACCGAGATGTTGTACATCTTTCCCCAAGTTTGTCTAGGTTAGGTTTCTCTTTTTTCACATGACCTTTGGTGTGGGTTATTTTGTGGGCTTCGCAAACCCCCACGTAGATTGATATGTCACGAAACAACATAAACAGCATTAGTTTTGCAGAGCAATACAGTGTGCATAAAATTGTTGAGCATTGGGGTTTTTATACAGGTTGGTTCGATTATTGTAAGAAAACCCTCAAGTTTTGGAAGCCCAATCAACTTCAGCCATATTCAAAAATCTTTCTAATCAGTAAGAGCTGAAAAATTAGTTGGAAGAGACTGTCATATTCAATTATTTTTTAAATCTTAATATTCTCTGACGTCATTTCCAAAAGCATTCTTTCAAATACTGGATCCTCTCTTTCAAAAAGTCAAGAATAAACTAATTTTTTTTGCATACATGATCGAGGCTTTTGCATACAAGGGAGCAAAATGGAAACGGTGAAACACCAACAGCAGAGTAGAAGTGAGGGTGAGATCAAGGGGATGGGGGGGGGAGGACACCTGGGGGTGAACAAGCTCTGCATAAAGCTTAAACACAGCGAAAAGAGGAAGGGGAAAGTGGGGATGAAACAGAAAAGGAACAAACCAACTGACAATTAACGAATGAAAGGGAGAAGGATAGGGGGGGGGATCAAAATAATAAGGTAAAAGGGAGTGCTTGCAATGCGGTCATTTTGGGTAAAAAGATCATGAGTATGGGGGGGGGGAATCAAAATAACAAGGTAAAAGGGAGTGCTTGCAAATGGGTAATTTTGGGTATAAAAGATCATGAGTATGGTTGGGGTGGTGGTGGACAGCTGTTTTAAAGACGTCGAGGACGAATGGGACTGAACAGATTGGGGAACTTGGTTCCACAGGTGAGAGAGGAGAGGAACAAATGAGTGGAGGTAAGCAATGGAGATAATGTAATGAGGATTTAAGTATTGCAATAATATTTAAAAATCGATCTAACCCTATTATTAACTTTTTAAAAAGGCAAATTTTTTTTTTTTTGCAAAAGTCATTTCATGGATTAAGACCAGTGGAATAGGAAGACTGTAAAACGGTGAAATATGCTCAGAGAGGTACAAAGCATCTCTGAAACCAGAAACGATCTGAAGGATATCCAACACCTATTTACAAAAATCAAGTGACCACTCAAGTCAGTTACACACACACACACACACACACACACACACACACACACACACAACACACACACACACACACACACACACACACACACACACACATACACACACACACACACACACACACCACATACACACACACAAATCTTTGTAAATATGGGCTAGCCCTTTAATTCTGTGCAGCAAAATTTCTAAAACCACAGCGCTACAACATTTTATGTCTTTTTCTCCTTGTTTATTATGTTGAAACGTTTTTTATGTCACTTCAGAATGACATAAAACTGGCTTAATATTGTGTACACAATTATCGAACAACTTTTCATTCAAACAAACATTAGAGAAAAACTTTTCGATTTACAGAAATCACAAATTACTTTCCTCCACCGAGGGTGACAGAGGTTATGTTTTCACCCCTGTCTGTCTGTCCTCCTGTCTGTTTTTTGTTTGCAAAATCAAAGATTTGCAAGTACATAACGGTATGTTGGTTGGCCTGGTCTGGGATTCTGTTTGTTTGTTGGTCTGTTTGTCTGCATGTCAATCACCTACAGGTCACAATTTTAAACCGATCTTCACAAAACTTCACAAAATGGTAAAGTTGGTCATAAGCAAGAAGTCTATTGATTTTGAGGTCAAAAGGACAACATAGGCCAACGGTCAACAACTTCGGTCTGTTTCTAAAATCCTCCATTTTCATCTGATTGACTTGAAATTTGAAGTGGATTTGCATATCAGGACACTGAATTCAACCACCAATTATTTTTGAGGTCAACATTGGCCAAAATGTTAACATCGACAAAATTTCTAAAATCGTCAATTTTTATTCATCACTGAATTCAACCACACATTGTAGTTGAGGACATGGGTCAAAAGGTCAAAAAAGCCAAAGGTCAACAACTTTAGTGAAATTTCTAAAATCTTCAATTTTTCATTTGATTGACTTGAAATTTGAAGAGGATTTGCATACTTGGTCATTGAATTGTCAACAACAGTCAACATAGACCAAATGTCAACAACTTACAGTGCCTTCAGAAAGTGTTCACACCCCGTGACTTTTTCACATTTTATTGTGTTACAGCCTGATTTTAAAATGGATTAAATATAAATTATTTGCCACCGATTTGCATGAAATACCCCATAATGACAAAATGAAAATATATATTTTTAGAACTTTTTACAATTAATTGAAAATTAAAAGCTGAAATGTCTTGCATCAATAAGTATTCAACCCCCTGAGTCAGTACTTTGTGGAAGTGCTTTTGGCAGTGATTACAGCTTCGCATCTTCTTGGGTATGTCTGCATCAGGTTTACACATCTAGATTTGGGGATTTTCTCCCATACTTCCTTGCAGATTTGCTCAAGATCTGTCAAGTTGGATGGGGAGCGTCGGTGAACAGCAATCTTCAAGTCTTTCCACAGATTCTTAATGGGATTCAAGTCGGGATTTTGGTTGGGCCACTCAAGGACTTCCACATTGTTGTTCTGAAGCTATTCCAGTGTTGCTTTGGCTGTATGCTTGGGGTCATTGTCCTGTTGGAATGTAAATATTCACCACAGTGTGTTGTTTTTTAGGTGTTTTACACTCTGAAGCAGGTTCTCCTCAAGATTTGCCTGTATTTGGCTCCATTCATTGTTCCCTCCATTCTTACAAATCTCCCAGTCCCTGCCACTGAAAAGCATCCCCACAGCATGATGTTGCCACTGCCATGCTTCGCGGTGGGGATTGTGTTAGATTTGTGATAAGCTGTGCTCAGTTTCTGCCAGATGTAGCGCTTTGCATTCAGGCCAAATAGTTAAATTTTCGTTCCATTATACCACAGAATCTTTTGCCTCATGCTCTCCGAGTCTTTCACGTTCCTTTCTGCTAACTCCAGGCATGCTATCAAGTGCATTTTTCTCAGGAGTGGGTTCTGTTTGGCCACTCTTCCATAAAGCCGAGATTTGGGAAGTGCTGCAGAGATTGTTGGCCTTCCAGCAGGTTCTCCCATTTCAGCCAAGGAACTCTGCAGTTCTGGCAAAGTGGTCATTGGGTACTTGTTCACAACCCTGACCAAGGTCCTTCTTGCCCAGTAGCTCAGTTTGGTCGGACGGCAAGCTCTAGCAAGAGTTTGGATAGTTCCAGATTCTTTCAATTTCCTAATGATGGAGCTCACTGTGCTTTTGGGAACTTTCAACACTAGAAATTGTTTTATATCCTTCCCAAGATCGATGCCTCACAATTCTATCTCAGAGTTCTATGGACAGATCCTTGGACTCCATGGCAGAGATTCTGCTCTGACATGCCCTGTCAACTGTGGGAACATATATAGAAAGGTGTTTCTTTATCAATCAAGTCCAATCAATTTAATTGGCCACAGGTGGACTCCAATAAAGTGTCATAGCAGTGTATCATAGCAGAGGGGTTGAACACTGAGTGACACAAGACATTTCAGATTTTCATTTTTCATGAATTTGTAAATATTACTGAAACCATGTTTTTACTTTGTCATTATGGGGTATTTTGTATAGATCGGTGACAAAAAAATTAAATTTAATCCATTTTAAAACATTACCTTGTTCTGACCCAGTTTTTTGTTCCAAATCATGTCTCTCATACAGAAACGCGTGTTTCTCATCAGGTAGTGTGTATGTAACTTGTACAAAGCAAACCAACACATTTTACACAAGAAGCCTAATTCATGCAAAAACGATCATATTTCCTTCCCTAATACATGCATTTTATACAACATATTGGCTTGATCTGACCCTAATTTTTGTTTCAAATCACGACTCTCAAACAGAAACGTGTGTTTTTCATCATATTGTGTGTATTTTAGCATGTGACTAGAGGGGCACTCGGTGGAGCGCATACCTCCCCCACGTAATGCCTAATCCATGAGAACCTATCAGGCCCAATACATTTTTGAAATATCATGCTATACAGTACCACATCGTTTTTGGCTCTATCTCTCAATGGTGAAGAATCACTTTAAAAATTAAATAAATCTCGTATCCAGATCCGGATTTGGCTCTTCATCAAAATCGAATCAATTCGTCCTTGTCCACTAAGCTTCCTCCGAATTCGTCCACAAGTTTTTGAAATATCATGTTACATATCGCTTTTGGCCATATCTTTCAATGGTGAAGAATCACTTAAAAATTCCAGTAGTTAGATCCGGATCTTCACCAACATCTAATGAGTTCGTCCTTGTCACACACCGAACCTGTCCACAAAATATCATCCGGATCCGTCCAAAACTTTTTGAGATATCCTGTACACACAGACAGGGATGGGTGAAAACATTACCTCCTTCACCGTCGGTGGCGGAGGTAATCAACAGAACAACATACAGGGTGTTAAAAAAGGTTGATACAACTTTGACCTCCTGCCGTTTCTTTGTTTTTTGACCCATACAGTTTTCATTTTCAGGATTTGGTGGTGTTATCGTGGTGTTTGTTTTCTGGGATTTCTAGCTCCAGAGCTCAACTATGCCATTGACAGTGAAGCAGAAGACAAAAGTGGTGGCTCTGTGGTATGAGACTAAATCATATGTAGACACCCACCAGAGGTTCTGCTGGGAATACAACCAAAGAACACGTGATGGACCCACAAATTGTGCCATTCAACGTATTGTGAAACATTTTGAGCACAAGGGCACAGTGCACAACCAGAGCAAGGGAAACCGTGGCAGGCCAGCATCATTAACCATGAGCTAAGCCAATATCGATGTCATGTGGGATTCTGCAGTGGACAGTCCCAAGAAATCCCACCGCTGGTGCTCCCGGGAGCTCGGCGTCAAACCAACATCAGTCTGGTGTATCCTCACGAAGGATATGGAGCTTTTCCCATACATCATCTCTATTAGGCATAAACTGAGTCAAGCTGACATAAGAAGTCAAGATGATGAAGCCCATTTCCACTTGAACAGTGCCATCAACAACCACAACATTTTCTGGGGGGTGTCCACATATGATTTAGTCTCATACCACAAAGCCACGACTTTTCTCTTCTGCTTCACTGTCAATGGCATTGTTGAGCTACAGAGTTAGAAATCCTAGAGAACAAATACCACGATAACACCACCAAATCCTGAAAATTGTATAGGTCAAAGAACAAAGAAATGGCAGGAAGTCAAAGTTGTATCAATCTTTTTTTAACACCCTGTATTTTGCACAAGAAACCTTATTCATGCAAAAGCGATCATATTTCCCTAATACAAGCGTTTTTAACACATTGGCTTTTCTGACCCCGATTTTCGTTCCAAAAAACAATTATATTGCAGAAACGTGTGTTTTTCATCAAATCGTGTTTATTTTAGCTTGTTCTAAAAAATAAAATAAAAACCACATTTTACACAGTGAACTTTATTCTTTGCAGATACTCTTCTTGTCTTGGGGGATTTCAATGCATCAACTGGAACTGATAGCGATGGTTATGAGACATGTGTTAGTCCCCCATGTGTCTGAACTAATCTAATGCATGTCCAAAGTCCAATATGGCAGTATGGCGGGCCATTTGAAAAAATATTTGAATTTTTTTTTGCATTTTCTACATGTTTTAATGATTTTCCAACCAAAAAATAAATTTGTTAGAGAAAAAAAAACTTCGAAATTTTGCAAACTTTTTTTTCAAAAAAAATTCGATTTTATTTTTTTGGCATTTCTACAGCGTGTCGACTTGTTTAAGTTATATCAATCGTGGTTCAGTCGAGTCTTTTCCATTTTGACTTACAATGAATTGGATATCAGGTTCACTTACGTGACCGAAGTATTGGCGGCGGAGGTTTTGCACTCTACCGAGTGCTCCCCCCTCTAGTTTTTTTATTTTTTTCGACCAGGGTTCATTCAAAGTCTATCTTCTCCGACAGTTTTCATAGGATCCGGCTGGAAATTTTTGACAATATGGCTGAATGTACTGCCCACAGTTTCCTCGTGGCCGATTTTTGATTTTCGATTCTTTTTTTTTATGATTTTTCATCAAAAATTTTCAAAGTCCCGTTGCTTGGCAAAGGTGGTATCCATAGCAACGGTTCGTTTTGCACATAAATAGGTCATGGTATGAACCTACCAACCAAGTTTCATCGAAATCGCCATGTATTAACTGAGCACTGGACGACAGAGGGACTGACAGACAGACAGACAGACAAACAAGCCGGTAGGCGGACATGGTAGTCGCCTACCCAATAGAACCTGACGCGATGGCCCGTTCGAAGGAGAATGACCTGAGGATTAAGCCACAAAAAATTCATGATTCTAGCTTCAAGGGTTAATGCTGCAGATTTTTTTTCGTAAAATACCCCCACATTTAGAGGTTTTTCGGCCGTTGCTTGGCAACGTGGGGCCATAGCAACGGTTCTTTCTACACATAACTTGGACATCCATTGAACTACCATACCAGTTTCATGTATATCTGACTCATAGTCTCTGAGATAAACGAACTTCGTTTTTTTATTGTTTTCGACCAGGGTTCATTCAAGTCTATCTTCTCCGAGAGTTTTCATAGGATTCGGCTGGAAATTTTGACAATATGGCGAATGTACTGCCCACAGTCGCTCTGGCCCGATTTTTGATTTTCGAAAAAATATTTTTTTTAATTATTTTCAAAAATTTCAAAGTCCCGTTACTCGGCAACGGTGGTCTCCATGCAACGTTTCTCATTTGCACACAACTAGGTCATGGTTGAACCTACCCACCAAGTTTCATCGAAATCGCCATTGTATAAGAGCACTGGACCGAACAGACAGACAATAGACATCAGACATACAGACATACAGACATACAGACAGACATAAGACAATATATCGACGGAAAAAGTGATAAGGGTAGATCAAAAAAAAATTTTTTTTTTTGCTGACTTATCGACTCCCCAACATATCGACGAAATACTGATAATAAGGGTAGAACAAATTTCAAATATTTTTTTTGAAAAAAAATTTTTTCGACTAGATCGACTACCCACCCAACAGACAACATATCGACGGAAAATGTGATAAGGGTTGAACAAATTTCAAAAAAATTTTTGAACATTTTTTTTTTTCGACGGATCAACTGACTACCCAACATATCGACGGAAATACATGAAATAAGGGTAGATCAAATTTCAAAAAATTTTTTTCGACTGGATCGCCTCCCCCATTTGTTTTTTCGACTGGATCGACAACCAAAAAATTCAAAGTCCCGTTTGCACGGCACGGTGGTGTCCATAGCAACGGTTCTCATTTGCACACAACTAGCTCATGGTAGGAACCTACCAACCAGTTTTCATCGAATCGCTATTGTATTAACGAAAGCGCCATTTTAATACTGAAAGCGTAGAACAAATCTCCAAAAAAAAAATCTGGAAATTTTTTTTTTTGACAAGATCGACTACTACCAACAACAGACAACATATCGACCGAAAAATGATAATAAGGGTAGAACAAATTTAAATTTTTTTTTTTAATGTTTTTTTTTCGACTGGATGCCTTCCGCCCAGAAAATTGTTTTTTTCGAACTACATCGACTACCCACCCAACAGACAAACATATCGACGGAAAAATTGATAAGGTAGAACAAATTTCAAAAATTTTTTTTTGAAAATTCCTTTTTCGACTGGATCAACTGACTACCCAACAATATCGATGAATACTGATAATATGGGTAGGATCAATGTTATATTTTTTTTTGAAAAAATGATTTTTTTTCGACTGATCGACTACCCCAAATTTTTTTTTCGACTGATCGACGACGCAAATTTTTTTCCACTGGAATCGACTACCCAAAAAATTTCAAGTCCCGTTGCAAGGCAAGGTGGTGTCCACAGCAACGGTTCCTATTTGCACACAACCGGTCATGGGTATGAACCTACCAACAAGTTTTCATCGAAATCGCCATTGTATACCTGAAATCGCCATTTTAAATACTGATAAGGTAGAACAAATCTCAAAAAAAATTTTTTGAAAATAATATTTTTTTCGACAAGATCGACTACCCACAAATATATCGACGGAAATATTGATAGGGTAATTCCAAAAATTTTTTTTCTATTTTCCGAAAATTTTTTAGACTCGATCGACTACCCAACAAACATATCGACGAAATACTGATAATCAAGGGTAAGACTAGATCGACTACCCAACAATTATCGACGGAAATACTGATAATCCAGCAGCGTATAGTCTGATATTTCAGATCAATGTTCAAATTTGCATAAAAGCACCAAAATTGGATACACATGTAGATTATGGTCAATTCCGAAAAATTCTAGATATGCACTTTAACACGCGTGCACGAGATTGTGCCTTTGGTCAGCTTTCGGCGACCATATTTCCAAAATGGCCGCCATTCTACTTTAAGCGAAATTGGCTATATGCTCTTATTAACCATCCGCATCGAAAATGCACGACGTTACTGTTTTCACCCCTGTCTGTTTGTTGGTTTTGTGAACAGTATTACGGAAAACTCTGGACGCATTTCGACGAAACTTGGTGGGGGGATTATTACGTATGGTCAAGGATCATTGGCATTAGATTTTGGACTTGTCCAAAGTCCAATATGCAGCTATGGCGCCATTTTGAAAAAATATTTGAATTTTTTTTTTGCATTTCTACATGTTTTTAAGTGATTTCCAACCAAAAAATAAATTTGTTGAGAAAAAAAACTTCGAAATTTTTGCAACTTTTTTTTCAAAAAAAATTCGATTTTCTTTTTGGCATTATTGCATGCGTGTCGATTCTTGTTAGTTTATTCAATCGTGGTTTCAGTAGAGTCTGATCCGTTTTGACCTACAATGAATTGGATATCACGTTCACGTAAGTGACCCAGCAGTATTGGCGGCGGAGGTTTTGCACTCTACCGAGTGCTCCCCCTCTAGTTTTTTTTATTTTTTTCACCAGGGTTCATTCAAAAGTCTATTCTTCTCCGACAGTTTTTCATAGGATCCGGCTGGAAATTTTTGACAATATGGGCTGAATGTACTGCCCACAGTCGCTCGTGGCCGCGATTTTTGATTTTCGAATTTTTTTTTTTATGATCTTCAAAAATTTCAAAGTCCCGTTGCTTGCAACGGTGGTGTCCTATAGCAACGGTTCTCATTTGCACACAACTAGGTGATGGTATGAACCTACCAACCAAGTTTCATCGAAATCGCCATTGTATTAACTGAGCACTGGACCGAAAGTGGAATGACAGACAGACAGACAGACAAACATATCGACGGAAATCTGATAATAAGGGTAGAAGAAATTTCGAATTATTTTTTTTTGAATTTTTTTTTCGACAGGATCGACTACCCAACAGACAAACATATCGACGGAAAACGTGATAATAAGGGTAGAGCAAATTTCAAATTTTTTTTGAGAATTTTTTTATTTCGACTGAATGTACCCAAAAAATTGTTTTTTTCGAGTTAGATCGATTTACCACCCAACAGACAACATATCAACGGAAAAAAGTGACTTAAAGGGAGAAACAAATTTCAAAAAACATTTTTTGAAAAATTTTTTTTCGACTGGATCACTTACTACCCAACATGTCGACGGAAATACTGATAATAAGGGCTAGCATCAAATTTTCAAATTGTTTTGAAATTTTTTTTTTTTTCGACTGGATCGCTCCCCCAATTTTTTTTTTTCGACTGGATCGACTCCCCAAAAATTTCAAAGTCCCGTTAGCTAGGCAACGGTGGTGTCCATAGCAACGGTTCTCATTTGACACAACTAGGTCATGGTATGAACCTACCAACCAAGTTTCATCGAAATCGCTATTGTATTAACTGAAATCGCCATTTTAAAGACTGATAAGCGTAGACAAATCTCCAAAACAAAAAATTTGGAATTTTTTTTTTTTTCGCGAGATCGACTACCCCAACAGACAAACATATCGACGGAAAAAGTGAATAAGGGTAGAACAAATTTCCAATGTTTTTTTTTCGACTGGATCGACTACCCCCCAAAAAATTTTTTTTCGACTAGATCGACTACCCACCCAACAGACAAACATATCGACGGAAATGTGATAAGGGTTGAAAAAATTCAAAAAAATATTTTGAAATTTTTTTTTCGACTGGATCAACTGACTACCCAACATGTCGACGGAAATACTGATAATAAGGGTAGATCAAATTTCAAAAAAAATTATTTGAAAAATTTTTTTTCGACTGGATCGCCTCCCCCCAATTTGTTTTTTTTCGACTGGATCGACAACCCAAAAATTTCAAAGTCCCGTTGCAAGGCAACGGTGGTGTCCATAGCAACGGTTCTCATTTGCACCCAACTAGGTCATGGTAGGGAACCTACCAACCAAGTTTCATCGAAATCGCTATTGTATTAACTGAAAGCGCCATTTTAAATACTGAATAGCGTAGAACAAATTCTCCAAAAAAAAATCTGGAATTTTTTTTTTTGACAAGATCGACTACCCAACAGACAAACATATCGACCGAAAAAGTGATAATAAGGTAGAACAAATTTCAAATTTTTTTTTGAAAAATGTTTTTTTTTCGACTGGATCGACTTCCCCGAAAAAATTGTTTTTTTTCGACTACATCGACTACCCACCCAACAGACAAACAATCGACGGAAAAAGTGATAAGGGTAGAACAAATTTCAAAAATTTTTTTTTTTGAAAAATTCCTTTTTTTCGACTGGATCAACTGACTACCCAAACATATCGACGGAAATACTGATAATAAGGGTAGATCAAATGTATATTATTTTTTGAAAAATGATTTTTCGACTGGATCGACACCCCAAAAAAATTTTTTCGACTGGATCGACGACCCAAATTTTTTTTCCACTGGATCGACTACCCAAAAATTTCAAAGTCCCGTTGCAAGGCAACGGTGGTGTCCATAGCAAACGGTTCTCATTTTGCACACAACGAGTCATGGTATGAACCTACCAACCAAGTTTCATCGAAATCGCCATTGTATACCTGAAATCGCCATTTTAAATCCTGATAAGGGTAGAACAAATCTCAAAAAAAAATTTTTTTGAAAATAATTATTTTTTTCGACAAGATCGACTACACAACAAATATATCGACGAAATATTGATAAGGGTAATCAAAAATTTTTTTTTCTTATTTTTCGAAAAAATTTTTTTGACTCGATCTACTACCCAACAAACATATCGACGGAAATACTGATAATAAGGGTAGACTAACAAACATATCGACGGAAATACTGATAATAGTCCAGCAGCGTAGTCTGATATTTCAGATCAATTGTTCAATTTGCATAAAAGCACCAAAATTTGGTACACATGTAGATTAATGATATTCCGAAAAATTCTAGATACGGCTCCACCCGAGATCGCCTTGGTCAGCTTCGGCGACCTTTTTCCAAAATGGCCGCCATTCTACTTTAAGCGAAATTGGTTCTTTTATATGCTCTTATTACCTCCGCCATCCCCTTTTTAACCAAGGGACACTCTTTTTAAATAACCAATGCATATTGTTTAGCTCATCATTGAACTATAAAGATTTGTTCATTTCTCACTTATTCTTCAATTAGTTTTTAATTTTCTTTGCACAATAATCCCATCTAAAATATTTAAAAACCAAACATTTGAATCTTTTATATTTTCAAGATACCCCTTTTGTGCCATTACGAAATGATAAACTTCTCTAATGATGCTCATCTGACACACTCCTGAGCCACATATCATTTGAGTTATAGTAAATTGTTTTTCCATTGTTCAATTGATAACCATCAAGTTTTCAGTTCCATTGAAGGATATTAATTTTTTTTTCTTTACATCCTCTAACCTTACTAGTTTTTAAATTATTCGCTTATTTGTTTATTTACCTTTTGTTTTCGTTATTTTTCAATAGGACTTTATTTGAATATTTTTCACATTCATTTTGTTTTCCATTTATATACCAAGACTGAGATTTTTCTCACTCTTTAGTTTGATTAATACTTGGTTTAACCATTTATATATTGTGAAAAAACGCGGCGGTAGCCCTTAAAAAACCCTAACCCATCTTCCCATTGTTAAAAACACAATCTATTCTATACACTCTTTCATTACAATATCCATATGGAACACATCTATTTCCATTATCTAATAAATAAATCTCTTATCATCAAAGGCTCCTAATGCCTTTTTATTTACTTCTTCACTATATATTTATGTTTATAACTTCTTATTGTATTCATTTCTCTATATGTCTTTCTTTCTTATTCATGCAAACAATTATAATTAATTTCTAAAAGTTTATTGGGATTTCTTATTTACAATTTTCTTTTTCCCTTTAAAACCTCTTATTTTACAATCTGATCCTGATCACCATACTTATAAGCCATATGCCTTTTGCTCTCAATCAATAAACTTCCACTCTTACTTTTCCACCCAACTCATCCTTAAAACTTACCAATAACCTTTTCATTCTTTTTGGAAAATAACTCGCTCTTCTGTACTAAATTACTTGATCATATACTCCAATATTTTTCTTCATATCTTTATAACTTCATCAGTTTTTATATCTAGGATAAAACTATCAGTAATCCATATACAACATGAAAACATTTTTCACCATATCTCTTTCTTAAGCATTATACAATCATCATCATACATCAATATCTTGATAAATCAAGAACTGTGTGTTCCAATATAAATTGGTTTTATCCATTACAATTAACTTTCCTTTCATATGAAAGCAGAAAGTTCTCTGAAAAAACCTCTTCTCTCTTAAAACTTGGTTTATTTATTATCTCAAGCTTCTTTCCCAAGATGTGCAAATCTAATGTTTGCCTGTTTGCTAATATTCTCCATTGTCTTTCCAAAGAAGCATATTCATCAATTTATTAGAATCCCCTTCAAATTTTTACTTTTGTTTTTGCCTTATCTGTATTGAATTTAATATCTTTTTCATCCAAGGACTTTGGTTTAATTATTTAAAACTCATGAATTTTTAGCTACTCTCAATTCCTTCTCTCAAAAACTGTTTTAACTTCTGATGCAAAACATATCCCTCTTTATCATAGAAATGTTGTTAATAACTTTTCTGTTGATTTGCCTTTAATATTAAAACTTTTTATGATAATCACTAACCATTTTTCTTTGGGGTTTCTTTCTCACATGCAATAAGGAAGGTTCTTTATTGGGCTTATTATGAAGATCACTCGGGTACCTTCAATCAACTTCAAAATAAAACCTTCTTCTTCCTCATATCAATTCCTCTTGAGAAGAAATAACAATATTCATCAAAGCCTTTTCATAATCCTTTTCTTCCACCCACTCTAATTTACCATAAGGCAGAGATTGAGACATTGCCCATCCATACAAATTATTTTGGCATCAAAAATACATCAAATAATTACTAATCTTTTTGCACTATCATAATTTGGAAGATATTTATTATTTTGCTTTAGCATATCTTTTTGAAACATACTGTGAATTCCACCTCTCTTAGACTTCTCATCATTCAAAAGCATATCTACATCACTGATTAAATTCAATATCTTGTTTTGTCATTTTTCAACATTGCACTCCAGCTAAACCAGGAGCCTGCTGAAATAGTGAAGCAGGATCTAATCATAACAATTTTTATTATTGACAGGAGTATCTATAAAGCTTCAAAACACATCAGGCTTAACAAATAAAACATCTGTTTTTTAATACAAATCATGATATTCTCCAAGGTTTCTTTACCTTAACTATTTTCCAAATTTCTTGTGCGTGTTATATTCCTTATCACTTATTCTTCTTCATAAAGGTTATTATAGAAACTTTCTTTTGAAGGAAGTGTTGTTTCTTAAATCTCATAAAATGAATTTCATATATAATCATAAGGATAAATTCCCTTCCTTGTATAGATTTTCCTCTTTACTTTTGAATTTCATCTCTGTTTGATTTCCTCTCGATTAGAATTTCCTCTTTAATCATAATTTCATCTTTATGCAGAATTCCTCTTTAAGTTAGAATTTCATTCATTGTTGATCTTACAATTAGAATTTCATCTTCAGTAAGAATTCTTCATTAATTTCCTCATCAATAGAGAATTTCCTCTTTACTTTGAATTCTCTCTTTAATCTGAATTTCCTCTTTAGTTAGAATTCCTCTTTGAAAGATGAATTAAGATTTGGAAAAGAAGCGTGGAGCTTAGATTTGATGCTAGGTTGGCTGTGGTGTTCCATTAAACTTGTTAAGAATCTAGAAACCTAATACGAGTTATAGGTTTTGTGATACATTTTTGCAAATGAATACTACTTTTGACTTGTGTTTGTTATGGGCAGAAATATTC
>CM068962.1:55676285-55693248 GCA_035128595.1 Eptatretus atami
GGTCCTCTCGCTTAATGTCCTTCTGATGGATGGTGCACACATTGATGCCTCGCTCTGCAAGCGAAACACTGGGATGATTGAATCTCAACCCAGCTGTTAAACTAACTCAGGCCAGACGGCTTAGAGGTGAGTGTGCGCACCTTCGTCTAGGCCATACAGCTGCAGCCACACACTTTATCATTGCATAAAATAATGTCTGGTTTATCAGCACATGAATAATCGTTCACACCTGCTTTTAGTGCAAAATTAAATTCAGGTCAAATATATGAAGGGTTGAGTCAGGTCGATCAACTTAATCACATCTTATACCTGCGACAAGAGAATGAAGGGCAGTCACCAGGGTGCAAGTGCCAGACGGTTTGCTGCAAATTAAGTGAAGAAAGTCGTCCATTTTCAGGCCTATATGCAGTTATCTTGCCAAGTTGTTAAATGTAGAAACACTTACGACTGGATGAAGTTACTCAAATGGACGACCATTCATTTAGCTTGGGGTAAAAAAGGAGGTCAGCATGAAGTTGCTTTGAAAGAAAAAGCTGCCAACAGTATAAAGCCATAGGGAAAGCCATCATATTTATTCACGTTCAACAACAGGCTATAGATATTCATCAACCCTTGCCACATTTTCAATCAGAACAATTAATACTGGACATTGTCAGGCGAAGCACCAGCTTGGAACTGACAAGTACAAACTATTATCCTGACTGAAGCAAATACATCACAAACGCAGAACAAAGGTTATTAAATTAATTTTGCGGCTTTACAGACATTTTTGAAAAATAGTGCAAATATTCTCAAGTTTGACGTCAAAAAAACCACCCAAAAAACATTTTTTTTAATGCAACACCTAACAGAAAACAATTGTTAGAGTGAAATAAATATTACTTGCATATTCGAAGGATTGAAAAATAGAGTAGCTTCTCTCAATGGGGAATAAAGGCAGGAAAAAGAGCGCATGTTAGAATGATTGTACAGTACACGCAACGATTAACTATCAGGATTCCAAACATAAATAAACAATAATCACAGTAGGATACTTGCCAAAGTAAAAGGAGCCCAAACATAACAACCGGTAGCAAACTCAACAAGGCTGGGGAAAATAAACAACAAAACAAAATCACTTTGTTGTCTACTCAAACAACAACAATATAAGTGTGCAAGAGGAATAACTAAGATTGTCTTGGAATGGATTTCTTTATAGAAGTAGAAATATTAATTTACAATAAGTACTTGTTGATAAGTAGAATACTCAAGAGTTAAAAGAGAACAGAATAATACTTAATGCAGTTGCCAATTCCAGATAATGGCAACATTTTTGACATACTCTGGTTCAACTCGTTACATCTTATGTACAAAGGAAGGAGGAGGAAAAATAAAAGGAAGAAGAAGAAGAAGAAGCAGAGGGAGCAGTTTATAGAGAAAGAGGCAAGAAAGTGTGCCATTGTCTTTTGTCCGATGAATGAAAAGAACCAATAATTATAATAATAATAATAAATTCTACATCTCCGATTCCATATAAAACATCGTTCAGGCACAATAATCTCTTTTCAACAAACACTCAATTTCATGGTCTTTCTTGAACTGTAGTCATAAAAACAAACAAACAAACAAACAAACAAACAAAAAATCAAAAACAAATGTAAGATGCATTATTGAAATGTGATGTTGATATTACAAAGTGGAAACAAGTTGTTTGCATGAAATGCACACCAATGGAAAAAGATAAATAAATAAGTGGCATTCTCTGACACATTTCCTTACACAACAATCTTTTCCAAAGCTCGTTGTTTCCAAAACAAAAATATCTCTTCTTTTGAACCACATGTAAGAGGAACTGCCTGCCGATTACATCATCAATGCCAGATAAAAATATTAGCATGAGACCCGTATGGCATATCTGCTGAAAAAGGAATGTAAAATGAAGGGATAGGATATGTGGGGAAGAAAGAAGAGGGAGGAGGTTGTTGAGATTGAAAGCTCAAGAAAATTTTCCAACAAGATTCTTCAGTTTGCAGCATACCCAGTACCCTAAGAAAGAAGCAATAAAAACGTAAATGGTTTAGTTTCTAAACCTTTGTGAGCACAGGTCGTCTTCAGGTTCCCATAACAGCTTCTTTCATTGCAGAGGAAGAAGAAGAAGCAACTGCGATCACATGTTAAAGTTCATTACTGCAGAATCTTTTCAGCATTTTTCATGAAGTCCACTGTGGCAGAGGCAAAATATTGACAACGAAGCCATTCTTCCAACACGACAGGATTGGTGCCCTGTATTTTATCGGTCTTTTCCTGTGGCAAAGCCTTCTCCGCGAAAGCCAGTATAACAAGGGCTCGGCGTTCTTCGAGCCAGCTCTGCCGTGATTCAGCTTCGCATTTTGGCTGCTTGTTCACCTTCGGGCCCCATATCAGAAATTGAACAGCGTTGCGGGCAAGAGCAATGGGCAACCGCTCATTTTGGACGGGATGCAGCAAAGCCCTTGCCAGTTGCTGCAGACCGTGTGAGTAAAGTGAAAGCTGCAGGAAAGGCGGGAGGTCCTCTACCGAGTAGCCCAACTCGCGCAGTGACTTGTCGACTTCAAACGGATTCGGCAAGTGGAGCATTTCATAGATGAGAATACCCGTCTGAAACTCATCCAATTTGCCATATTGACTTGCAGACAAAATTTCAGGTGCAAGCCTATCCTGTTGACTCACTGGTATACCTTTCAAGACATGACTATGTCTTCCAAGCTGCCCATTATTCTGAGTGGGGCCTTTGGCCTGTGAGAAGTTGCTTAAAATAAGACGTGGAAGCTTGAAAGAGCAACCAGGTGAAAGAGCTTCCTCACTCTCGAGAAGAAGGTTGTTGAGGCAGATATCGCAATGTGACATCCTAGCTGCTTTAAGGCTTTCCAGCGCCTGGCAAAGCTGTAGGAGAAGGAAACAGATTTTAAGTTCATAGTCTTCTGGTTCAGCTCGATGTTTCTCCCTTGAGCTGTTCACAAAGTCTGCCATAGTCATGCTCGGCTTGTCTTGGGTTATCACCACCAGCCTGCTTTCCTGGCGCTGTCCTTCGGCAAATGGCGGAGCCTCCATGGCAGCCCCCTTTCCCGTGACCTTATCCTCCGGAGGCAGCAATGATTGGGGGACATTCGCCACAAAACGACCACACTCATGTTGCAAATTGTAATGAAAAGGGATTTCTGGAATTGTGGTAAGGCAGAGAGACGGGTCCTCAGCTTGGCCTTTGCAAACCTGCCAAATGACAGAAATGCATTGTTAATACAGTTTGTCTTAAAAGACCCGGGTTAATGACCAAGTTAAAGAAGATAATATACTTGAAGAGGTATTCTTCCAATTTGGAGATCAAAAGGCACAATTAATTGCAAAAATCACCTCATCATGCCACAAAGTCGTGTTTGAAATATCTTATGGAACCAACACATGGAATGAGCATAGTCAAACATGAGACATGTTTGAGGGAGGGGATAAAATGGCAGGGGAAGGGGAATAAGAGGGAGAGGCAGGTGAAGGATGGAAGACTATTCATGCAGGCATTGGTATTAGGACCATACTTTTTGTAGCCTATATAAATAATCTAGATACCGGGTGTAGTGGCGTGCGCCTGTAATCCGGCTACTCTGAGGCTTGGGTTGGAGGATCGCTTGAGGACGGGGCTCTGTGCTGGGCCGCGCTATGAAGGGTGTAGGGCAGCCCGGAATCATGGCGAAACCCAATCCTTATCCCTGTGTTGCAAGAGGCGACCAGGGTTGCGTCAGGAAGGGCATCCAGTAAAACCTGTGCCAAATCAGTATGCGGATCATAACGGATGATCCGCTGTGGCGACCCCTAACGGGAGCAGCCGACAGAAAGAAGAAGAAGAAGATATAAATAATCTAGATATGGGAGTGCTATCTCGGTTATCTGTCTGCTGATAATAACAAGTGGGGTAAAGGTGGGGCAAGGTAAATTAATTGGAAGAACAGACGAAGATGTGGAATACCATTTCGGGAATGGATTAATGTCATGAGGAATTTAATGCACACATAGTGCAAGATATGGGAGGAAAAAGAGCAGGTGAAAAGGATTGTTGTCTTCATGGAAAATTTTGTCAGAGGAAGATCAAGAAGAGAACGTATCATGGCAAAGTAAATGAAGTGGTCAGCTCAATGTCAGGTAGCAATAAGAAAGCAAGGAATTACATTGTTAGGATACATTGAGAGAGATATACAATTCAAAGGAAATTGTTTTTGAACCATCAAAAGTCGAGTTAGTCCACACCTAGAATATTGCATTCAGGTCTGGTCTCAGAGAAAGAAGATGAGGTCATCATAAAGGGTTATGCACAGAATGACAAAGATGTCTTTGGGTTGGAAGATTATTGTAATGGGAATTTGAGAAAGTTCATTTTAAAAAAAAAGATATTTAAGAGAAAGACAAAATAGACCAAACTAGATTTTTTGAGATAACAGAAGGTGATAGGATCTCTCTTCTCTCTCTCTCCTCTCCTCTCTCTCTCTCTCTCTCTCTCTCTCCTCTCTCTCCCTCATAGCAGACACTTCACAGAGCATCAGTGCTACCAAAGCAGCTTCTTGAGCAAAGTTATGCTGATGGTTTGCCCTTGCCTCTCCCAGCAGTAATTAGGCAGGAATTTGCAACTTGTTCAGGTCTCCACTGTGTAGCCAAACTCAGGCAAAGACTTGTCAACTTCAAAAGAAAGGATTCACAAGTGGAGCATTTCGTATATATCCTCACGTACTCTTCAGGAAGACACCATGGATCTTAACATCCACCAACTAATGCCGGCAGACAGGACACCCAGTTTAACGTCCATCCGAGGGACATTGATGAACTAGCAAATACCACCCGTTGCTTTTCTGACGGAAATACTAAAGGGGTGGGGGGGGAGGGGGAAGAGGGGTGAGAGAAAGACAGGGGTGGGAGAGAGAGAGGGTGGAGAGTGAGGAGGTGGAGGGGGAAAGTGAGAGGATGGAGGGGAACGAGGTGGGTGGGGGAGCGAGGAGTGGGGAGCGAGGAGAGGTGGAGGAAGGGAAGGCAGTGAGGTGAGAGGAAGGGAAGGCAGACTGCGGTGGATGTGAGAGGACGGGAAGGCAGACGTGCACACACACAAGCAGAGAGACAATTAAACCATTCATACTGCTTCATCAAAATGATTCTGCATAGAATAACAGTAAAGATGGAAACAAAAAAATGACTGAAATCCATTTTCTACCAGTCATACTACAAATACCAGCCGGAGACAAACACTGCCCAGACCCCTGTCCGGAGATAAATGCTGTCCGGAAACAAACACTGCCGAGAGACAAACACCGCCTGGATGTGTCTGGAGAAAAATTCCCATCCAGACATAAACACTACACGGATGCGTCTGGAGCCAAGCTGCCCAGAGACAAACACCGCCCGGACACATTTGGAGACAAGCGCCAGCCCGGACACATTCAGAGAGAAACACCACCCAGACAAGTTCAGAGACAAACACTGCCCAGAAACGTTCGGAGACAAACACCGCCTGGACATGTTTGGAGACAAACACCACCCAGACACATTAGGAGAACAAAACGCGTCTTGGCCACGTTCGATTCGAAGATGAACTCCACCCCGACACGTCCAGAGACAAACTCCATCCAGACACTTCGAGATGAACTTTATCTGGACATATCCAGAAAAGAACTCCATCCAACAAGTCCAGAGACGAACTCCATCCGCACACTCCAGACGAACCTGTCCAGACACGTCCAGATGAACTCCTTCCAGACGCATCCAAACAAACTCCTTCCAGACACATCCAGAGACAAACTCTGTCCAGACATTCTGGATACGTCCAGATACAAAACATCCAGACACACCAGAGACAAACATGGGTATGTCCGAGACAAACATCGCCCAGACACATCCAAACAAACTCCTTCCAGACACGTCCAAGACAAACTCTGTCCAGACATTCTGGATACGTCCAGATACAAACACCCGACACACGCAATCAAACATGGGTATGTCTCGAGACAAACATCGCCCAGACACGTCCAAAGCCAAACTCCGCCCGGACACTTCCGGAGACGAACTCTTACTGGACAATTCCAAAAGAATTCCATCCAACAAGTCCAGAACGAACTCCTCGGACACATCCAGATGAACTCCGTTCGGACATGTCCAGACGAACTCTGTCCAGACACGTCCAGAGAACTCCTTCCAAACACATCCAGACGAACTCCTTCGGACATGTCCAGAAGACTAACTCCGTCCAGACATGTCCAGAGACAACTACTCCTTTCCCAGACATTCGGATACGTCCCACATAACAAACAAACACCCGGACACACGCAGAGACAAACATGGACATGTCCCAAGACAAACATCGCCCAGACACGTCCAGAGCTAAACTCTGCCCGGACACTTCCAGAGACGAACTCTATCTGGACAAGTCCAGAAAAGAACTCCATCCAGCCAAGTCCAGAGATGAACTCCTTCCGAACACGTCCAGAGACGAACTCCGTCCAGACATGTTCAGAGACAAATCCTGTCACAGCATGTCCGGATACATCCAGATACAAACACCAGACACAAGCAGAGACAAACACAGACATGTCTGGAGAAATATCGCCCAGACATGTCCAGAGACAAAGAAACACCGTCCAGAGACAAACTCCATCCGGACACGTCCAGATACAAACAGCGCCCGGAAATATCCGGAGATAAACAATGCCCAGACACGTCCAGAGACACACAAACACTGTCACATAATTACCACCCAGACATGTCTGGAGAGAAAAAGAGAGAGATAGGGATAGAGAGAGGAGAGAGAGAGAGAGAGAGAGAGAGAGAGAGAGAGAGGAGAAAGCGGTGAGGGGAGACGAGTCAGTAGGAAGAAAATGTTATGCTTTATGAACAAAACACACACACACACACACACTGTATTAGTGCTTGGCCGATATCATCTGCAATTCTTCAGGAATCGACGGATTGGAGTCAGTGTGATTACTGACCAGAGAGAACCCAAAAACCTTAAGTTGCTTTCACCCTTATTTTGGGGGAATTTCAATGGAAATATTTCCTTGTTGAGTACCTCGCGAAACCTCCAAAAATTAGACCCAGATCTGGCAGATGCTTTAGATAGGCAGTCAAGAGAGCTCTGGGGGACAGGGCACTATATCAAGCAGTATGCATTAAATCATATAGCTCAATGAAGTTGGTTAATTTTGATCCAAACAGTGCGAAAAGATAAGCTTAATGCTTTGGAAATTTCACATTTTTTTGTGTATATATGGAGAGGGAGGGACCATAGGTTTGCTTGCTTAAAGTAAATAGGTGTATAGGCTTCGTTATAAGACTCATTATTTCTTTAAATCAGATTTCACTCTAGATTTCAACACTTATTTAGTCCGGATGATATCCCATCCTCAAAGCTGCAATAATATTTCAATGATATACTGTAATTAGTCCCTGAAAGTAGATCGTAGAAAATTGCATCATATAATGCATGAATCATTCCAAGCTCCTACTTTGAAAACTATAGTACTTACAAATCAATGTATACAGTGATTTGTAGCTATAATGACAAGGCATTCGATAATATGAGTGAACAAAGTGAAAGAAAAAAAACTTTAGCGTTAAGAAATCGTTGTGTGGCCTGTTCCAATTGGAGACGTGGTTGAGCAGGCCAAAAAAACATGGCGGCTTCAGACACCAGCGAGGTTACCCAAAATATGCTTTAAGTCCTCATAGAGGGCAGTGACCGAGGATGCACGTGACAAAGGATATAATTAAATAAGGCCATTGTATCTTCAAAAGGGGTGTTTTAATTAACCCAAACACTCAATTTTCACTCATGCACTTCCTTGGAGTTTTATTAGTATGTCTGCAGTTTCAGGTTGCTAGGTTTCATGGTTTTGGCATTATGGAGGACCACACACACACACACACACACACAACACACACACACACACAACACACCACACACCACACACACACACACACACACGCACTAGTATATATGACCCTGTCTGTGAAACACCAGTGTGACAGTTTATAGCTGGGTCAGGATTTATACCCAGGCTGGACAGCTTAGAGGCAAGTGTGCATATCTCTTGGCCATAATACCAGCCATTTGTCATAACAAGACTGACATATAACTTGTTTGCTATAATTGCATCCGAGGAATGACTGATATTATTTCAACTGGTGAAATTTCCATTTTGATGAATCGTTTTCTTTTTTTTAATTCACAAAGATTAATGCAGACATTAAACAAAATATAATTAATTACATTATCTTGCACTTGTAAATCTTTTTTATTCAAATAGGGCTGTTATATGATGAAAACAAATTTATTTTGGCATCTAAGGATTTTGGAGAAATCTCTGATGGAAGATTAATTTATAGCTCAAAACAAGGTTCAGCATGGAACGACTTATATTGATTAAAACGACTTCAAGAACATACTGATGCAGAAGTAAGGCATAACACCTAACCTGCATCATCTGATTCGTACACCACTCCAACACTTTAGAACTACCCACATTACATGGCAAGCAAAACAAATCACTACTATACGTGCAAGGGAGGGAGACATCAGCCCATAATGTAAAGACAAAAACAACTTTTTGGGAAGGGAATGGGGAAATGATGAACAAGTCACTCAAAGAAAGGGGTGATGAGGACACACAAGTAGCCATGCTCCAGATCTGGACAGGAAAATTGTTTAATTTTTAGTGATTCTCCACCATTGAGATATAGGGTTAAAAACGATATTGCATGATATCTCAAAAAGTTGTGGACGGATTCAGATGAAGCTTGGTGGACATGTTGGGTATGTGAAAAGGACTACTTGATTCGATTTTGTTGAAGATCTGGATTCGAGAATTTTTAAAGTGATTCTTCACCATTGAGAAATGGGGCAAAAAACTATATATAGCATGATATGTCAAAAAGTTGTGGACGAGTTATGACAAAACTATGTGGACGAGTTAGTTAGGTATCAAGAACAAGCCGATTCGATTTTGGTTAAGGGTCCGGATTCATACCCAACCTATCAGTGGGATACAAAATGTAAACTGTTCAGTATGGCAGAGGTATGGGCTCCACCGAGTGCTGTTCCATTTGGCCAAGTGTCACTCTATGAGTGATTTTTCATTTGTTACTTGCAAAATCGAAGATTTGTCAAGTATATTAGTCAGTCAATTTTGTTATTCTGTCTGTCTGTCTGTTTGCTTGTCAATCGCCTACAGGTTACAATTTTAAACCAATCTTCACAAAACTTCACAACATGGTAGAGTATGTCATAGGCAAGAAGCCTATTTTATTTGAGGTCAAAAGGTCAACATATGCCAAAGGTCAACAAGTTTATCAAATTTCTAAAATCCTCAATTTTTATCCGAATGACTGGAAATTTGAACAGGATTTTCACATCGGCTTACTGAATTCAACCACCAATTATTTTTCAGGTCAACATGGGCCAAAGGTCACCAACTTAGGTGAGATTGATAAAATCCTCAATTTTCATCCGATTGACTTGAAATGTGAAGAGGATTTATATTTCAGGTCACTGAATTCACCCAGCTAATTATTTTTCAGGTCAACATGGGCCAAAGGTCAACAACTAAGGTGCCATTTCTGAAATCCTCGATTTTGATCTCGTTGACTTGAAATTTGAAGAGGATTTTCATTTCAGGTCAAAAAATTCAACCACCAATTGTTTTCGAGGTCAACATAGGCCAAATTTCTAAAATTGTCAATTTTCATCCGATTGACTTGAAAATTGAAGAGTATATTTTGTCATTACAGTATATTTTGTCATTCAATTCAACCACCAACTATTGTTAAGGTCAAATATGTTTTATGGATTTTACAAGTATCGTGCTCAGCAAAATGTCTTTTCTTGTTTGTTACTTGCAAAATCGAAGATTTTTCAGGTAGATTGGTCAGTTGATTTTGTTATTCTGTCTGTTTGTTACTTACGAAATCTAAAGATTTCGTAAGTATATTGATCACTTCCGTTTCTGTTTGTTTGTTTGTTTCTTTGTAGGCACGATAACTCGAGAACGGAAGAAGCTACCAATGTCAAATTACACCACGTGATTCAGGAGGGTGATGGCTAGCGCTGATTAGATTTTTGTCAAAATCGGTCAAAGGTAAAGGTCACAGTGAGGTCAAACATCCAAAACATTCGATTTTTGATGGTTTGGTACAGAATCATCGTATAAACTTCTGGTTTGCGTCGCTAACATCTCTAGAGACAGCTTTTATTAGACAAGGTCAGAGGTCAAGTTGACGATTTCGTAAGTACCAGTCTATGACTGCTTGTTTGTTTGTTTGTTTGTTTGTCAATTGCCTACAGGTCACAATTCCAAACCGATCATCATGAGACTTTACCAAGTTGTAGAGATAGTCTCAACTGAGAAGCCCATTGATTGAGGTCAAATTTATAAAATTATTTTTCATCCGATTGACTTGAAAATTGAACAGGATTTGCATATTGCTTCACTGAATTGGGAAACCAACGATTTGAGGTCAAAATGTCAAAGGTCAACCAACACAAGGTCAAACTTTAAAAATCATCAATTTCAATCTGAAAAATAATCAGTTTTCATCTGATTGACTTGACCTTTGGTTAAGATTGTCAATTTTAATTTTAATGAAATGGACAATTTGATGTATCCCTGGCAAACTTTGGAGAGGGGGGGGGGGGGTGGATTTCGCAAGTATCGTCCTCTGCACGACGTGTTTTTCTTGTTTGTTTGTTTATGACCCTAATCCTCTGAGCTCCAAAGTTAATCGCCACAAAACTTTATGGGATCACATTGTTATGACGATGCACCTAAATAGGGGGTTTAAAGCAGTCATTTTCTCAAAATTCATAACTTATACAAATACGAGCTGCCTCCTGTCGCCATCTCAACAAGGGAAGATCCTATATGCAATGCAAAGATCTCAACAAGCTATATGCAATGCTTCATAAAAAGCCCATTTTCTTTCGGATTTCAAACTGGACACCTTTATATTTGGTGAATGGTTACCTACAATTGTCAAATATGGTATCAAATGTGAAAAATAACTAAAATATTTTTCACATTTGATGCCATATTTGACAATCATAGACCACCATCTCACCATGATTGGTAAGATTGGCGAAGGAATCACGTGACCTCTCAAATACGCTAATCATTCAAAAACCGAAAATAGTGCAAAAATAGCCTATACATCGATTTAAAAGTAATTTTATTAATCATCTATGACATAACTCTCAAGGGTGAAAAAGTATTTTGGAGAAAAAAGATTGTGTTTTTTTGTAGAAAAAAAAAGTTTACAGAAAAATGGTTTGGGGGGGGGATTTTTTTTTTTTAAAACAACAAAACAGTCGATTCCATTCCATTGCAGGACAATGGGTTTCCTCAAATAATATAGATTCATGGGATGGAAGGATTAATTAGTGGCATGCACACTCACCTCTGAACCATCCAGCTTGGGTTTGAATCTCGGCCCAGCTACAAATGGTCAGCCTTGTGTCTCGCAGGCAGGGTGAGGCATTAATGTGTGTCATCCCTCGAATGTTAAACTGGAAGTCCTGTCTGCAAGCATTAGTTGGTGGACGCCAATGATCCCATGGTGTCCTTTGTGAAGAGTAGGCGAGCTATTACTGGCACCCTGAGCAAATTAAAAATTCCTGCTATAACCTTCAGAGGGCATTGCATCAGAGGCAGAGCTGCACCCTCAGCCATACAATTATGCTACTTGCAGCCTTTTACTGCATACAAAAACAAGAGAAAGACTAGAATGGCACTTGGTAGAATGCATACCACCACCTGGCTGAACAGTTTATGTTTTGTATCCCATTGATAGGCTGTATCTGACCATAACCAAAATCTAATCGGCTTGTTCTTGCCACCTTCCCAACATATCCACCAAGTTTTGTCATAACCCATCCATAACTTTATGAGATATTGTGCTACTTATCGTTTTTGGCACTATTTCTTAAAGAATAAATTCTTGAATCCGGATCTGAATCTTCATCAAAATCTAATCAGTTCATCCTTGTCACACACCCAACATGTCCACCAAGTTTTGTCCAAAGCTGTCCATAACGATTTGAGATATCCTGTCACAGACAGACAGACAGATAGACAGACAACCTTTGGTGGTGGAGGTAAAAAAATATTGATTCATGGCATCTCAGGTACAAAATAACAGGATTGGATTCAGACTTGTATAAGTTTAGGTGTAAACAGAGGCTCGTTAAAAAAATCAGTTGGCAAGCCATGGAAGAGAATACTGAATCAGAAGGATATAGGCAAGAATATGAAACATAACAAAGCATTCTTTAACTACCTAAGGGGTAAATAACAGGTTACACCAAGTGTGAGCCATTGAGGTAGAGCATAGGAAGATTGATTAGTGATGAAAATGAGATGGCAGGCTTATGAAATAGTTATTTTGCTTCAACATTTACACAAGAAGAGCAAGGGGCTTTACCAATATCTGGGAATATATATCTTGGGGATTAGCAAGGCTTTTTAGAAGAGATCAAAGTAGGAGTGGTGGAAGTGAAGAAAGAGCGAGAAAATTATGGGGTGATAAAACTCCAGGGCCGGATAATATGCATCCAAGCGTATTGAGGGAGGAAGCAGAGAAGATAAGTGAGGTGTTAGCGGATATCTTTAACAGTTCGTTAGTCAGGGCAGGGACCAGAGGATTCGAGAGTCCCAAATGTAACACTTATTTAAGAAAGGATTCAGAGAAGAATTGGGAAACAATAGAGCTGTTAGCTTGACTTCAGTTGAAGGGAAGGTGTTAGGAGACAATGATTAAGGAACGAATAGGGAACCATTTGATCAATTTCAAACTAATCGAGGGTATTCAGCATGGATTTACAAAAGGGAGATGATGTTTAACAAATTGATTGGACTTCTATGAAGCAGTTTCTTTTTGAGTGGATGACAGGATGTGGTATATGCAGACTTTCAGAAGGCATTTGCTTAAGGTACCACAGAGGAGGTTGTTAGCTAAGGTGAGGACTTTTTGAGTGGCTGGTCAGGTAGCTAACTGGATTGGAAACTGGTTTAGTGATAGGAAGCAGAGTGACTATGAGTTGGAGGATGTCTGGCTGGGAGGATGCAAGTAGCAGGGTACCTCAGGGTTCATCACTGGGACCATTATTATTCATAATTTATATAAATTATTTGGATTGTTGGTTTAAGAGTCGGCTTTCAAAATTTGCAGATGACACAAAGCTTGGAGGTAAGGGAGATAGCAGAGGGGTAGGGAGGGAGGAGGGGGGCGGGAGTGATCAGATTCAGAAAGTCAAGATCCTTTCATCGATTGGGCAAAAGATTGGCAAATGCAGTTTAAGGTGAAGAAATGTAAATTGCTGGGGATGGATAGGAACAATGGAAATAGAGATTATATGATGCATAAATCAATAGAGCTGGTTATACTGTATAGGAATTTAGTGAGGCCTCATCTCGAATATCATGTTCAGTTTTGCTCATCCCATCTGAGGAAGAACACAGCTGCCACAAAGAGGGTTCAGTGTAGGGTTACTAGATTGATTCTGGGGTATGCTAGACTAAGCTATGAGGAGCGGCTAGAGGAGACAGGACTTTATACATTAGAAAGGAGGAGATAATAAAAGGATCTGATAAAGATGTTTAAGATAATAAAGGTTATAAAAAAAAACAAATGCAGATGAGTTTATCAGCAAAAAAAACAGTGATAAGATCTACAGAACTTGTAGATAGGTTGAGTGTGGTGATTGTGATGTCTGTAGGAGGGTCTCATTGAAGGGTGAGTGTGTGGGCAGTCTTTGTGCATTACTCACCCTATAACTGACTTTGTCTGCATCCCACCTCCCCCCTCTCAAAAAACAAACATATACAACAACACACATTCATTTATAGTTGTAATAATAAACATAGCGGCAATACCCCTGAGCACTCACCTGGTGGCGGCTGGATAACATAACCAGGGAACCATTGGTAGGCGTGGATGACCCACAAAATATGTAACAGAGAAGAAAGTAAATACCGATTGATATATTTTTTTAATGCCTTGAACAAACTTTGATACATCACGGGTGATAAAGGTTGTGGTCAAGTTTGATCGAAATTGTGTGTGTGGATTTTCTGAGAAGAAAGCAAATACCTATTTTGTGGGGTAACCCCCCTGTAGACCTCTTAGACCTCAAAATATTTAATGGTGTGAACAAACTTTGGTACATCATGGGCTATGAACGTTGTGGTTGTTTCATCGAAATTGTGTGTGTAGTTTCAGAGAAGAAAGCAAATACATATTTTGGGGGGCACCCCCTTCGACCCCGATATTTTTAATGGTGTAAACAAACATTGGTACATCATGGGTGATGAAGGTTGTGGTGAAGTTTTATCAGAATTGTTTGTTGTTCTGAGAAGAAAGCAAATACCTCTTTGGGGGGCGGGGGAGGGGGCAACACCCCCATAAACTCTCTCCGGAGAACCACTCAGACTGCGATTTTTTAAAATGCCATGAACAAACTTTGGTACATCATGGGTGATGAAGGTTGCAGTAAAATTTCATCAGCATTGCATGTGTAGTTTCTGAGAAGAAAGCAAATAACTATTTTGGTGAGGCAACCCCAGTGGAGTCCCTTAGGGGCCGATTTTTTTATGGTGGTGAATGTTGTGGTAAAGTTTTATCAAAAGCATATGTGTAGTCTCAAAGAAGAAGTTGCAAGTATTCATGGACCGACGGACGGACGACGCGCCATTGCATAACCTCCCCAGAACTACGTTCCAGGTGAGCTAAAATTGGACCACTGTACCTGTAGCGTATCTGGGCCTCGGTCTAATGTAACCACATTTGGTAGCATCCTGACTGGTGGGTTTGGAGAAGAAGGTTTTTGAAGGAATTTACACGATTTTCTCAAATATTTACTTAGTCCGCCATTTTGACACACTTCCAGTCAGGTGATCAACATGACCTCTGCAATTCAACATCAGGACCCTGTCTTAATGTTGGAGCCTAAATTTGGTAGCATTTTGACTGGTGGTTCTGAAGAAAATGATTTTTCAAGGAATTAATGCGATTTTCACAAGTGTTGACTAAGTTGGCCATTTTGACACACTCCCGGTCACATGATCGGCAAGACTTCTGCAATTTAATTAAGATCCCTCCTCTTGCCTAATGTTGTAACGCAAATTTTGTAGCATTCTGATTGGTGGGTCTGGAAAAGAAGATTTTGAAGGAATTTGCGCAACTGCCATTTTGACACACGGGATCACGTGATCGGCATGGCCTCTGCAAATTTAACATCACGACCCTGTCTTAATGTCGTAACCTAAATTTGGTAGCATTCTGACTCGTGTTCCTGAAGAAGAAGATTTTTGAAGAAATTTACACGGTTTTCCGAAAAATTGACTAAGCCGGCCATTTTGACACACTTCTGGTCATGCGATCGGCATGACCCCCCACAAATTAACATCACTACCCTGGCTTAATGGTGCAACCAAAATTTGGTAGCATTCTGACCGGTGGGTCTGGATAAGAAGAGTTTTGAAGAAATTTGCTATGTTGGCCATTTTGACCTACTTAAAGTCACGTGACTGGAACGAGTTTTGCAATCCCTGTTATCAGTCAGGAGCGGAAGGTCTGTGGCCTGAGACAGATTTGTTTGGTCTTGTGGTGGTGTAGTGCAGGCATTATGGGCTGAGTGGCCTCCTTATGTGTCAAAGTTCATTTTTATATGGTGTTGGTATACTCACCATGCTTGCCAATTGCAGCCTAACGAGAGTGAGCAGCTATGAGAATCAAACCCAAACCAACCAATGGAGGTGAAGAGAGAAACAAGTCTGTAACTTTCGCATAAATTATTTGTAGTTGGGAAGATCCAGATTTAAAAAATGATGGCACCACACCAACTAGTACAAACTTACAAGGCTTGCGCCATGCCATCTGGGTAGCTATTACAAGTACAAACTTAACCATCACAATTAGTGGTGCCTTCATTTTTTAAAGTCTTTAATCACTTGAACAACTACCCATCTCGATCTTGAGCTATGCCATTGTAAAATCAAGTGCAGATCTCCCATGGTAAGAATGTAGTCTGTCAACTGAAAGCAGTGAAATGGGCCAAAGCATCTTTGCTCCAAATACACAAGTGCTGCTAAGAACATTGATGGCTTGATCTCTGCAGAAAGTGTGGTTTGCAATTTCCATGATGCAGTGGTGGCTGCAATAAGTGTGTTTCAAATGGGAATGCTGCAATTTCAGGGTAAGCCACCTGCCGTCTAAATAGGACATTATTGGTGCCCCAGTTCACACAAAAGCTCACAAAAAGCTTCAACATCTTCTGAGTTTGGAAACCAGTGCTGAGAATTTGGATTGTAATTGCATACTAAAGACATGTTAAATGCATGAAGGACCCCCTTTAAACACATCAGGTACAGACTGTAGTTACATTGTTACAGCCTGTCTGCTGGTTGTTCAATATGTACATATATCCAGACTGTTTTCGCTGCATACCAGGAGTCATGTTAAAAGAATGAAATTACATTTTCAAAGTCCAGCTGTGCAGATCACTCCATTATTAGAGGACTTGGTTACAGCATGATCTTGCATTTATGATAATTTTTTTTTCAAGGAAATTAAAAAGATCTTCTCCAGAACTGCTGGATTGATTGGTACAAAACTTCAGAAACATCATCGGTGGACTGGGACACATTTAAATTGCAAAGAAGTATCTCCTTCAAAGAAAATGGCCGGCACAGGCGAAAATTGATCATTTTAGGATGAAAGGGAGGTTGAGAGAAAACTTGCATGTGTGTGTGTGTGTGTGCAATATATCTTCATGATCGTTTTACGGACATTTCCATGCTTGCATGGGTAAGTCATGGTTCACCTAATGGCTGCTTTCCAGGCTGCACGATCCCTTGCTAGGCCTCTTGTTAGACCTCTAACTCTAAGATCATCACTCAGCAACACATCCCTTGTTTTCCTCGGATGG
>CM068962.1:55695343-55702843 GCA_035128595.1 Eptatretus atami
TCTGGCACATGCTCCCATACCTGACCTGACCTGACTTCCGAAAGGATTGGCAGGATAGTACTCAGCGCACTGATTGGTGTAGCCTCCAAGCCTCTACACACCATCTGTAATGTCATTTAAAAAATAAAAGACACTCTAGAAACAGGTGATAAATCTGGTGTAGTTTACCTTTAATCATGCAAAGACTGTGACCAAATATTTATACGTTGGTGACACTGGAAGAAATTTAAAACAAAGGCTGGATGAACATGATTGAGCAATCAGGGTTGGAAAGGTGACCAGTCAGATATAGCACGCCACTGCCTGCAATCAGGCCACAAATTCGACTTTGATGGGATCCGTGTCCTTGACCCGACATACCTTAAACGACACAGGTTGATTTTGGAAGCATGGCACGTGAAGAGCCGGGAGGGTGGTTTAACTGGGGAGACGGTGGACATAGCCACGCAATATACACCTCTGATGCAAATTGAGAAAAATGGATGGGGCAAACAGCTGCATAAGGTGAGCAACAAACAACAACATTTGATCTCAAACACCACATCTGTGTGTATACAACACCCAACGAGAACCCCAACAATCACACAACCCATACTTCATCATGTCCAACCTGGAAACGAAACCAGCCAAGTTCATGCCCTAGAAACACAAAACAAGTGTACACACATACAACACCAGATCACGTGTAGGTAAAACAAACAAACAAAGAGCAGAGCAGCCCATCGATGATGGGATTTGATGTATATTTTGCTTGAGGTTTCCAAAAAATAATAAAAAAGTACTCCTCCATTAGACCTCAAGCACCAGCATGTGGCCGGAAATGAGCAGTCGTATCCGAATAAAAACCGGACAGGTACCGAGGCTCATGTCTATTGGCCTGAGGAAGCCTGCTGTGAAGTGGGTGAAACATCACCCGAGACCGGGTCTGTGCTTGAGTAGATCTAGTTTACTTTTGGTTGGAAGCACCTTCTTCTTCTTTAAAAATGTATCATCACAACCGCCCCAACCTTATAAAATATATCTACTACATCTATATAGCTATACATCTATATCTATATAATGCAAAAAGGGGTTCACACAATTTTTTTTAATTAGGTTCTCTCATGAGTACCAGCAGAAATGGTTTGGTACTCACGAAAAAAAAATTGTCAGCTTCGAGCATGCTCGTCTGCTTTCCCAATCGCCACTCTGATTTTTAATAAGCCTCTCAGCTTTGTATGCATCTTACTCCTCTGTACGTGGTCTCTCAGAACATTCACTCCAGATGAGACACTCGCAAACCGCTCTCTTTTCATTCTGGACGCTCCTGAGCCTCCTCTTCTTCCTCTTTACGAGCACGTTCTTCTTAAATGTATTTTTTTTAATCTTAAAAGTTATAAACTTACACAATATAGGTTATAAATTATATTGTTATAATTTATAAATTTAATTTTGCACACTTAAATTCTGAAATCACAGTATTTCAGAATTATCATGGAAGAATCTTATCTCCATGAGATGAGAAAACCTTCCATCAAAAGCCTTTGTTGTGCTGGTATGCTTTAGAGCTTTCTGAGCATATTTGAAGGGCGCATTTAGTTTATTTTTTTACTGCGCATGAATACCTGAGTACCAGTTCTGTGAACCGCTGTATATAAAGCTCTTTCTAACCACTGACTGCCTCACTGACTGATATTGAGGATCGGTACCTTTCGGGTGACGTAGAAAGCTGAAATGTTGTGTGCCGATGGACTTTGAAGCCGGTACACCGGAAAATCTCACAGAATCGTTGGACAACATCCATAAATGAAAATATAAAAAAATGAAAAAAAAATCATAATAAATAAATGAAAAATCAAATGCAGGTGAGCGACCCAAGGCAATGGGGAAGCACGGTTCATATGCTTACACAATGTGTAAGCACACCCCGCCAGTACTTTATACACATACTCACATTACAATTGTACTTACTTTATATACATACTCACATTCTAATTGTACATCTAATATATAAAGCTATTTCGAACCACTGACTCAATGACTGACTGACTCACTGACTGATATTAAAGATTGGTACCTTCCGGATGACGAAGAAAGTTGAAATTTTGTGTGCCGGTGAGAATTGAGGCGGTTAAACCAGAAAATTCACAGAATCATCGGACAACATCCATAAATGAAGATATAAATAAATGGAAAATAAATAAATAAATAAAATTAAAAAGTGCAGGTGAGTGACCCGAGACAATGGGGAAGCATGGTTCGTATGGTTATAGAATGTGTAAGCACACCCCGCCAGCACTTTATATATGTACTCACATTATAATAGTACATACTTTATAGACGTACTCACATTCTAACTGTACATACTTTATTGACATACTCGCATTCTAATTATACATCTAATATAGAAAGCTCTTTCTAGCCGACTGACTCACTGACTGATATTAAAAATCAGTATAATAAATATGGAACAGTGAGGAAATTCTAAATAATGTCGATGTGGCTGCATGGCCATAGTTGCTCATGAGCATATACCAAATAGCGCACATTTTACTTCCAATATTCATGCTATTCTGCATCCCAGACAAGAAAGAGCATTTGAGATATGTATGTCATATTGCGAAAATTCGCATTCAGGAAACAGTCTAAAATCGATTGAAATTAATTTGAACGGGGAGGTTGGGGGGTGGGTGTGATATCATCAGTCGGCAAATTTGCTGATGTGATCTCATAAACACAGTACAGCCATGAAGAACAACTTGTAGCTGGAAATGTTCATAGAGAAGGATTTTAAGAAGCACCACAAATGATAGCAATTACCTTATCCCTCCAACAAATGGACCAACCAAACTTAAAGTTATTGCTTGCAAGGAAGCATTAACCATCCTACACTGCAATCATCTTGTTGTAATGTTTAGGCCCCGAGGTGATTGCTGAAATCGGTACTGCCTTTGTTAAATTCTCGAGTAAAGAATCATTGACCTTTAAACACGGAAATTGTCATGCAGTCCCCATTCTCATGATCTCCTCGAAATCCAATTGAACATTATCCCCAAATTGGTAAGCCATGTTTGATAATGCAATAATGTCCTGAGTATATTTTTGAGTTCCCATTCCAAATGGTTATAACATCCTTATTATAAAATCTCCCACACCAGTACATTGTAAAAGAAACATTCCTCATTTTGCAATGCGGCTCCACATTGCCACCATAAACACACAAACACACACACACACACGCACACGCACATGCACACGCACACGCGCACACGCACACATGGCATGTTTGGGCATGCCTTCTTATGCATTCGTTTCCATTATTTACATTTCTTCCATAATACAGTGCAGAACATCCTTCCTGGTTGTTCTCAAGGATAAAAAATTCTCAATAACATTTCGTACTGAACGAGTCGTTTCCAAATGTATAAATTTATCTTGAGTGTGGCTTGCCACCACCCTACCCCACATCATTGGGAGAATCGTTTGTAAATCTAGAGACACTGACCTCATTACAGAAACTAAAACTGCTTTAAAAAGAAAGGTACTTTTCTGCTCGTTTTCCTTTCTGCAGTTAAAACGAATGATAACTAGCTACTACTGACATTCAGTCCACTGAAGATGGTCATGCTTCAAAAGTTGGAGATAAATATCAACAAAATAATGAATAAGATGCATTCGAGTAAACTTTGAGAGTATGTCGTAAACCACAAATTTGTACTCTTTTTTTTTTCATTCATTTCTGTGCAGTACCTGGTTGCTGGCAGCATCATTTATTGGAGTAAATTTAGCTTCATCATTTATCCTCAATGTCCACCAGCAACCGATGCTGGTAGACGTGTCCCCAGCTTAATAACTCATTCAACTGATGCAACGCCATGCTTCTGAAATACCAGCATGATGGTTTGTAGTCCGGACGAGAACCAAAACCAGACGAGAGCTCAAAGGCAGGTGCGCTCCCTCTGAGTTACACTGCCAAACCAACAAAGTTGATACTATGAACAAGCATGATAAACGTACATGAACAATCTGAAATGGCACTTGTGAATTACCTTGACAGCATATGGTTGGTCTGGATCCTTGGCATAAGAACACAGATAGTAAACCCCATCGCCAGCAAAACAGCAAGGTTTTCTGCTGTCGAGCTTGAAATCAGGCCAGTTTTCTGTTCCAATGCTGAGGTGTTTGGAACATCCATGTTCGAACAGTTGACGGCAACGACCCTCCAGTCGCCTGATACTCTTGGCTTGCAGGTCCAAGATGCGTTTGCTGCAGGAGACATCATCTTCGAGGTCTCTATAACCCACAAGCCCGAGTTTTGGTGCTCCAGGTAAAGCAGTAGCACTGGTATCATTGTCATTACTTGCCTGTTCAGAGATCAAGCTGTGGTTGTTACATTGAGAAGCCCTTGTGCAGTCAGGATGTGCATCCAAGATTGCCTCGCTGCTATCAGATGACATATCACATGAGTTAACCAAAGTGTGTTTCACAGAGGTATAAAGGTAGTGATCAGAAAGCCGTGTTTTCTGTGGGTGCGTTGGAGAATATTCAACACTGCGACACTTATACAGTTGTCCCTTTTTCTCACGGGTCTGTCTTTTCCCCAAAGGATCTGTGTTACACTGGATGTGGTGAGGCATCAATGGTGTTGTTACCAAAGTTGTTTCTTCACTCTTTGTTTTGCGCATCTCATTTTGTGAGTTGGATTTCATCGATGGTAATCCTTGGCAATTCCGCAACTCTTTCTTGGTTGAAGATAACAAGGTTTTACTCTTTCTTTCTTTTGAGGGCAGGGGTGGAGGTGTCTCAAAATAATCTGGACCATGATTGAGGCTTTCTGAACCCACAAACACAATGGACTCCTCACTCACTCCACGGGGATGCCTTGGGTGCTTCTCTGGGGTCATATCAGCACGACCAATTCCTGAGGAGAAAGAGCAGATGCCTTATCATTAAAACCCAGCTGTTGGTGAAATATCTAAAACGCTGGAAACTTTACCAAACCACTGTCACACTGATTACAGCAAAGGCCTTTCATAGTTAACAATGAAAGTAGGACAGCTTAGCAGTCCAAAAGCCAAATTTCTAAAGGTATTTTCTCCAATATTCAACTTACAGTTTGTTGGTAACTTCAAGCTCTCAATATCCTTTTGATGATTGCACTGCAGTGTCAGAAGTTAAACTGGCACAAGAGGTGATCTTTCACAACACTTAGGGTGAAAGCAGCGACAGACAAGCCAAAATGACTCACCAGCACACCTCCAGGGGCGTGGTCAAAGCAGCAAACAAGTCTGTCTCCTTTCACCTTTTTTATTTTTAAACACCTTTTTCCTTTATTAAATTAATATATCCCAAAACATTTTCTTCGAAAAGGAATACAATTATTAAACGTTTTAAAGAAATACAATGGGGCTTGTGGTTTGTTCCTCAAATTATATTATTATTTCTAAAAAGCCACGTTACTCTAGCACTCCGCAGCTTTCTTCCCAGGAATGCTGAAAATGCAGGGGAGTTGGTCAAACCAGTTAAAATATCGACAAAAGCACTATCACCATTTTACAATCCCAAATGTGTTGTCTATTGCTGGAAGAAACAACGGAATGGTTCAACTTAAAGTGATGAGTGGTGAATATATGTGTATATATAAGTGTATATATAGATATATATCTAAAAATGTATGTATATACATATATATATATATCTTTCTATATATATATATATGTATATATGTAAATATATATATATATATACACACACACAGATACAGTATATATAGATACATATATATACATATGTATATACACATATATATATATATATATATATATATATATATATATATATATATATATATATATATATACAGAGATACAGTATATATACATACATATACATACATATGTATATATACACACACACACATATATATATATATATATTATATATACAAACACATATGTATATGCATATATATACATATATATCTATATACATACATATATGTATATATATGTATATATGTATATATATATACACACATGTATATACACACATATATACATATATATATATATTGTTACAAATTTCAGAATCCAGTCTGATGAATGCATCCACACATTGAGGTCCTCAGACAGTTATTTCCTGAAATGCATGTTCAGATTAGCCCCTTCCCCATGTGTAATGGGTTCTTAAATGTGATGCGTTGAGAAGGGTAAAGGATAGATCCCCTCTCTTATCGGAAGCTTTTTTCTTTACGACAGACACGTTCACACACATTTCTTTCACGAGCTCTGAAGCCCGCCCTCATTTTTCCCCAGCAACATTTCTTTCACGAGCTCTGAAGCCCGCTCTCATTTTTCCTCAGCAGCATTCTTTCGGGAGCTCCGACGCCCGCCTTTTTTGAGAGCGCACGGGTCGTCATGGTAACCATGCCCCAGTGGGGTGAGGTGATCTTGGGGCGGGCGGCACCCCATAGAGACGCCCCGAAGATATAAAAAGACATTCTGTGAGGAGAGGCGTTCTGGGAGGAGAGACGTTGGGAGAGGAAAAGGCGAAAGAGGGACGTTCTGAAGAGAAAGAGATACATTCTGAAGAAGAAAGAGATACGTTCTGAGATAATAAAAAAGCGTGAATGAAAGAGGTACGAGAGAGAAGCGAGCAAGAAGCTGGTGTAAACGCGCAAAGGAGGAGAAGGAAGCGCGCGTGTGGGTGTCTGGCCAGCACCAACAGCGAGACGGTTCGTCCTGCCCAGAGCCTCGACAAGCGTGCGTGTGGACTGGCGTTCAAGGCTACCCCGTGAGAGGCTGTACGACAAAGCTGGGTGCTGGCGACGGACGGAACGCACGCACGCATTTCAGAACGTTTTGCTTCACGGACAACTTTCTGGTGAGCGAGACGATTTTCTCCCCTGAATATCCGTTGGTACCCTTGTCTGTGTTTAGCTGTAAGTCAACCCGTTAAGCTTCTGCTCTTTGTCTCTTTCCTGGCATTTTGATTGATTTTGCTTTGAAATTCTTTATTTACCTCAGCAAATAAAAGGTTCTTTTATTTATTTATTTTTTATTATTAAATTATTTGTCGTTTTCAACCTGTCCGTGTTTGTCCTTTCCTTCTATTGGTCTGGCATTGTCCGAACCGAGATAGACTGGGAGGTAATTACCACAGATTTGACCAAAAAAAATCGTCGCACGCACCAGTGGTTAAAACGCTTGGCCGCCATAATTAAAATCTAATCAGATAACATTGGTGCTTTGCCAAGGGCACGCTCCCGGCTGAGGTAACCATGTGACCTCTCGTTAAACGGAATAATTTGATGGCGGACACTGGAACTCGTGGTTGACTGGGGGCGTTCGTGGTTTTAAAACAACCCACCATTCCATAACGTTAATGTGAGCGGTGGCCCCAGGTCCGGCTCTACCGAGGACAACCGGCGATTAATCCCCTGAGTGACAAGCTGGTGTCTCGGTACCCATCACCGCAAAAAAAAAAAAAATATATATATATATATCTCTTCTTCTTTCGGCT
>CM068962.1:55707843-55724245 GCA_035128595.1 Eptatretus atami
CAGTAGTAGTAGTGGTATGTCTATGTCATAGTAGTAGTAGTAGTAGTAGTAGTATGTCTATGTCAGTAGTAGTAGTAGTAGTTGTAGTAGTAGTAGTATTGGTAGTAGTAGTAGTAATGTCTAGTAGTAGTAGTAGTAGTAGTAGTAGTAGGTAGTAGTAGTATGTCTAGTCAGTAGTAGTAGTAGTAGTTGTAGTAGTAGTATTGGTAGTAGTAGTAGGTCCATGTCAGTAGTAGTAGGTGAGCGTGATGGGGAGGGTGTGGGTGATGATGGATCCTCTTATCGTCCACGAATAGGAGACTACTTGGCACCATTGTTCGATGTTATTTTCGGCTAATTTTTTTTCCTCATTCCCACGATGAAATATTTCTTTGTTTTACTTTTTAAAAGTATTAAAAACGACTTTGACAAATGCATAATGTACTAGTAAGGAACACAGAACGCTTCGAGAACTTATACATAAGTTATACCAACGATTGTTTATCGTGTTTTAGGCGTCCACAACCTATGCCCAACGATAGTCTAGCGTAGTCATAGCGTAATAATTCCCAAGCACGTTATTCATAGGTTATAAATAAGTCACGGGTACCCTAAACATTACTTTGATGTGTTTCGACGTATGAGGAACTTTCAAGTAGCGTGTTGCGAAGTGTGAACAACGTTCGTGTAGCGTGCTTACAAAACGTTACTCATAGGTTAGAAATAAGTTTCGGGTACGCGAATGTTACCTCTACGTGTTTCGACTTATGAGTAACATACAATTAACGTGTGTCAACGATCGCATAACGTGCCTAAACCTTATGGCCGGCGTAGCGGAACGTGTGAGCCAAACGCCGAGTACGTCGTAAAATTTTAAGCATTCGAAAAAGAGAGAACAAGCACAAAAGTCAACGATTAAAGCCACGTACAACGACTTATGGCAGTGTTTTTCAGGGTATTCCTAATGTATACAAAACTTACCAATAACGTATTCGACGTGTGCCAGCGTATTCGGCAAATTTGTAAAAAAACGGCATACGTTCGCTAAATCGTCAAGGTGTGACAGCCCCTTTACCGAAATACAGCCAAAACGGTACACGATAGTGCAAAATTTCATGGCCACCTTACTCACCATTCGCCTGCGGTGTGCAGTATCAAGTTTCGTTAAAATCGGCCAATGAAAAAAATTATTTAAAAAATCAATTCCAGATTCAGTCAAGTACTCTTCGGGAGAATTTGATCAATGCAAACAACTCTCAGCGGTAGAGTTCGCTGGAGCTATCTTTTTTTTTTGAAATGCTTTATTAAAAAATTATTTAAAAATCTCAAATATTTAGTATCGACAAAGAACGATTTATTTTTAAGCATAAAATAAACATCGCCATTTTGATTTAATACTTCTGTGTTCATTAATAAATAAAATTGTGTTCGACACGTGCTTCATTGAACGATGACTCCTGAGGTAAATGCTCAAATTTTCTTCAACTTAAAGTTTCACCACTAAATAATATTAAAATTTCGTGTCTTTTCTTTTTTCATCAACCGCTGTCATAACGGTAACCCAATGAGTTCACGGGTCATCTAGTATACATATAAATGGGTCATGCTTAAAACTGCAAGCAGATGCTGGGGTGCACCCTACATGCAAACATAATAAATGTAAGCTCTAAATAATTGATGAAGTGGATTGTGAAAGTCCTTCATATTTTAACAAACACCCAGTCTAACCCAACCATATTTGAACCTTGGGTTGGTGGAGTTAACACTCTGCAAGATGGCTTGAATGTGGAGGCTTGAATTTAAATTACAGAGCGTTCCAAGTGGCAGCTCGAGAAACGTTATGATTCTCAATTTCATTGCACATGACGAGAACGGAACAAGCGCATGCCCATCGGTAATTTACTCGTGCACGGATAAGTGATCAATCCCAACAACCAGAGGAACTATAGAGTTCATAGAACACCTTAACCCATGCAGTGTTCAGGTGCATAATTCAACTGAAATATAATAATGCTTTTAAAAGCCGTATAGAAAAAAAATCCGGAAGTTTATCTCCATTGAAGTAGTCTTATAAATCACCTTATTAGTCTCCTACCAGTTTCACAGGAGAGGACAATAGGTTTGCTCTCCATCTGTCCGTCCGTCTGGCCGTCTGTCCATCCCACCTGTGGATTTCCGATTTGTTTTCCCCCTTACTCTTTAAGATATTCAACTGAAACTTGGTACCTGGCTTTATTATGATAAGTTGCAGAACAAGTTCGTGTTTCATCGCATTTCATCAATTTTTCACAGAGTTATGCCTCTTTTTAAACTTCGAAAATATCACACATTACACATGAATCAGAGTTCAGCAAGCCTGACTCCACTCCACTGAACTATAAATACATCTAGAATGCCCATAACCCATGAAAAGTGTAGCCGCCATGAGCTTGAAGTCATGTGACCGGCGCCATCTTGGTTAGCACGACATGGAGGACTTGCATCACAAAGCCAGTTCGTTTTGAACATGTCCCAGATTGAAAATGCCAAATAAATGTTAAAATGCCTTGTTGTGCAGCAATAATCTGCACCGATCAGTTACGGGAAGGTTGTGAAAAGACATTTCATAGGTATTTTTATTTGTTGATGAACAGGAGTGGTGTAATTTTACTCTGAAATGTCACTGCAGTGTCACAGCTTTTCATTCGGCATTCATCACATGAACCCTGTTGGTAAGTCGATTTGTTTGTAGGTTGGAAATTGGTTTATAACAGTTTTTTATGTTGGGAGGATTAACGGGGGGGGGGGGTGGGGGCAGGATTAACTTGTGCATTTATGTTAACAGCCACCATTAATCCCACCTTCTCTTCGGGGAGCCGAGGGAAGTTTGACCCAAGTCTTTAACGAACCGGGCAATGCCAGCGATAGCTAGACAGCTTAGAGGCAGGTGAGCGATGGGACATCCAGTTTTACCTCCATCCAAGGGAGGGCATACACATTGATTAATCACCCAGCCAGTGAAACACAGGGCGGAGAGTTTATAGCTATGTCAGCATTCAAACCCAGGCTAGAGACAGCTTAGATGTGAGTGTGCAACAGGACATCCAGTTTGACATCCATCCGGGGGACGGCACACATTAATTAATGACCACGCCTGTGAAACACAGGGTGGACAGTTTATAGCTGGGTTGGGATTCAAACCCAGGCTAGACAACTTTGAGGTGAATGTGCAACAGGACATCCAGTTTTGGGTCGATCCGAGGGACAACACACACATTGATTGATCACCCTGCCTGCAGCAGACATGTACATTCTCTTGGCTGCTCACTCTGCCAATGATTTAGGCATACTGATACATAACAAAGTTGGTCATATTTGATCACTTTTGTTTGCATCGTTTTGGAATGTAAAAAATATATACATATACACAAAAATGCATGACGGAAATCGCCTTCACCCAGCATAGCGTGCTAACCAAGTTGGCGCCTGGTAGTTACACTGGAGTTTGTGTTGTGAATGGCAATGACCATTATATGTATTTTCGGTTCAGTACTGCGCACCAATAAAATTGTGCGCCATCATTCAATGAAGCACCAAAGATCAGCAGGCCTTCGGCCTGAGGCCTGGGTGTTCGTCCATGTCCCAGTTCAATTGGAATGATCCTGGGTATATAACCACAAAGTATTTATATAACTAGTAAATATAACCCGTCTCTTCAGTGACGAGAATATTAAGCGGGGGGGGGGGGGGGGAGGGAGGGAGAGTGGAGGGAGAGAGGAGGAGAGGGAGGAGGAGGAAGAAAGGAGGGAGGGAGAGTCAGGGTAGCAGGAAGGGGAAGAAGGGGTGGAGCGAGGAGGGAGAATGGGTAAGATATGGCGAGCTAGGAAGGGGGGAAGAGTGAGGAAGAGGGGGGAGGGGTAAGCGTGAAGTGTGTTGTTCTCAACTTGCATTTGGTAGTGGGACTTATGGAGAAGGGAGGGTGGAGTAGTACAGGATTGAACAAAGTGGAGTACGTTAAAACAGCACGTTAATACAGCATGCGGAGACTGCCAGGAAATGTCCATGGGGGTGGAGAGGGGAGGGGTTTGGAAGAGGTAAGTGTGAGAGGAGGTGGAGGGAAGGCAGTGTGATGGGAAGGAAAGGCAGCCTGAGGGAAAGGGTAGGAAAGGCAGCGTGAGGGGAGGGAAGGGAAGGCAGCATGGGGGAGTGGAAAGGAAGGCAGCATATGGGGAAGGGAAGGTGGTGGGAGCAGTGGGAAGGCAAGGTAGCACAAGGGAGGGGAAGGGAAGGGTGATAAACACCACCAAACAGCAACATTTTCATTTTCACAGCCAGGTTCCATATAAAACTGGGCAGTAGCATTTGAAACCCATGCTATCTCCCTGGCACAGGCCTGCCTGCATGCATGCTCGCACATGTGGTAGCGACCTTTGCACAGCTCAGGTCGGCTCACTCCCAACCTGCTTTGTACAATCTAACCCGATGAGGAAGCAGTTTTAAATTCAAAACTAACAGTCAGTCCTTAACAGTTCCCTCAACAGAGGGGGAAGGGTGGGGGAGCAGGTTGGATATATATATATATATATATATATATATAGAGAGAGAGAGAGAGAGAGAGAGAGAGAGAGAGAGAGAGAGAAGAGAGAGAGAGATAGGTGGGAGGGCGGTGATAGGGGTTGAGGGAGGGGATAGATGTGTGAGGGAGGGGGATAGGGTTGGGTGAGATAGGGGGAGAGAGAGACATAGGGGTGGGATAGGCATAGGGGTGTGAGGGAGAGACATGGGGTGGAGGGAGAGGCAGAGGGGTGAAGGAAGGAAAGGGAAAGAGAGAAGGGGGTGAGGGCAGGGGGAGAGGAGAGGGGGATTCTAGCAGAAGTGACATCCAGTTTAATATCCATCCAGGGATGGCACACACATTGGTGAATCACCCTGCCTGTGAAACAGCAAGTGACAGTTTATAGCTGGGTCCGGATTCAAACCCAGGCGAGTCAGTTACAGCCAGTGTGTATACCTCTTGGCTATCCTGCCATGATATGGTGATTCATTGCTTTGTACAACCTGAAAACATTTTTTACTCATTGTAATCATCTAATTTATTTTGCCTTCTTATCTCCGGTATCGAACCACGGTATCGCCATCAAAGCTTGAAGAGCATTCGCTAAGTGGCTTAATCAAGCACTCCAACAAAATTGGCGAATAAGCTTTTAAAAAGCAAACGTTGATTTTTAAATATGTATTTATCTCTGCCAAAGTGACGGTTCGTATCATGAAAGAAGATCATACAAAAAAGAGAAACGTGGTGTAAAATAAATTTGCACATTTTCAGCGGGCCAGCCACTGCCCGATGCACCGCAGAATAATACGGGGCCAAACGCAGGAGAGTGGCCGATAAGCTTTGTTCAAAAATCGATCGATATACAGTATTCAGTGATTGTGCGAATATTGTAGTGCACTCGCCAAGCGGCTTAAGCACTGAAGGAAGCACTCCAATGAAACGGTCGACAAAGAACGGTTGGCTTGGTGTTTGTGAGTGATTAGCACTCGCTGATCTGTTATATTAAACACCTCCCGTAGACGCGCAAAATGTCAAACTGTCCAAATCTGACATTACACATTTTAGCACAGAACCGCTGATAAGTTAAATTCTGGAGCTTAAATTTTATCATTCCGCTGAGTTTGAGATTTTAGAAGTTATGGCATGTGCGGAAGTGAAATAAAGCCATGAATGCTGGTGTCTCTGGGTGTTTATAAGCATTGCAATGTATCCAGCAATTTGTAGGTATGATGATGAGGCATTCGATGATGTGATTGAGGAAAGTGAAGAAAAAAAAGACACTTTTGCAGCCCATTCCAAGTCAAGGCATTGTTGAGCATGCCCCCCAAAAATGGCGAATTAAGACCCCATCAAGGGACAGCGAGGTGACAAAAATGAGCCTTGATAAAGGATAATTAAATAAGGCCGTTAATTATCTTCAAAAGGGGTGGTGTTTAAATTAATCCAAACACCCAGTTTTCATTCATTCATTCACTCCCAAACAGCTCTTAATATGCGTGCAAACTTTTAGGCTGCTCGGTTTCATGGTTTTGGAGTTATGGAGGAGACACACACTCACTGCCTGACTGACACACTTATACACACTGACATTCATTTGTATAGATGCACATAAGCAACACGCATGTTTTTGCTTCATGTATGTATATCGGGTTATTTTTAAAATTATTTTTTGGCACCGAACGTGCCACTAAACACCACCCAAATAAAGGGATGTATTTACTGATGTGAAAGTCTGGCTAAAACAGAAATTATGCAGAACAAAAAACTTCATTTATTTTGCTTTTGTGTGACTAGTATAATTAAAGGGTGTCATTGGATGGCCTACAGTTAAGCACACTCTTTTCTTCTTCTTGTTTTTTGTATACAATGTCGAGTATGAAAGCTAACATATAACGCACACACAGCAGGTGGGGGGCATGAGACAAGAGGGGCGGGAGAGGGAAGGACAAAACAGTGGGGGAACCGAGACATGAGGAGATCTGTGGAAGGGAGAGGGATGGGGCAGGGAACATGGGGCATCTGTTTAAATGGGGTCATGGGGTCACATGAACACTTGCGTCTCTGTTTAGCCAGAGTTCGATTCCCAATCCATCTATGAACTGTCACCCCAGTCACACGCGTGTTTTTGCTTCATGTATGTACATCGGGTTATTTAAAATAACCCACGAGTCGGGGATATGTATTGCAAAGCAATTCTCACTCTTGTTTAACATGTGTAATGGTTAGGTGGGTAATCCCAATCCGTTTCCGTTTGCACTTCGCTTTGAACTCTGAAAATTGTTTACTTTTTTGTAAGTAAAATGGAGTATATCATTTTAATGTAATTAAATGATTTTGAGGTGATCGAAATGTAATTTTGAAGTTTTGTTTTGGATTTGCATGTCGTGTGACGTGGTCTGGTACATGTGCTTTCTTTTTGTGGAGGCAGATATTTTGTTAGCGTTGGGTTTTTTTTTGCTGGTACTAAATTGAAGCATCCGTAGCTTTCAAAGGACTTTTTATGTGAATACCATTGTTATTTTGTCGCATAAGGGCTAGAAACGTTTAGGAAATGTTAAACGTCAATGAGAAAGCTTTAATATTTTGTAATTTTGTATCTGATGCAACATTCGTTAATTCCAGTACCATTTTGATGCCTCCCGGTACTGGAATTTTGATGCCTCCCGGTCTGGGTAGCACAAAACCAGTCTAACACACTTCTTCGGGTTCCTTCTTGCCCTTCCGTTTCATACATTGTAAATTTGAGTTTTCTCTTTCTTGTGGTCAGTGTGTTGATCTCTGAGCAATATGTACATGTGTACAGGCTCAGTGCTTGGATTGGTGACCATCATTTTCCAGTAGAATCTCCCCAAGTGGCAGATGGGGATAAACTGCTTGGCAAATGATTATAGAATAATTATTACGAGTTAATGACTATTCATTAATTGGAATTAATGAATTGGTTCACGCATTTTCAACAAATATACATACATGTATTGTTTGAGGCAATTCCATTGTTTCTATTGTTCAAATTTATCACAAAATGAGATGGGTTATTCCCTCTGGTTAACTTAGTCATAACAACTTCACTGTACCTATGTTGTGTCATATAGCATTATATAAATATTTTACACTTATGGAGGTCATGCTTACTGGAATATTAGTTGACTGGCGTGTTGCTGTAAAGTAATACATTGTTACTGGAAGAGAGAGGGCATTTTAATCACTGTAAAAGTAATAATACAATGTCAGGTGAGCAACTACATATAACATCTTGGTAATACAAGCAGAGCACCTGCCCTATGAGCCATCTTGTTCCAAGCATGCAACATGTTCTTCTGATGGATACCTTTATTTGGGTGGTGTATAGGCAACTAACAGCACTGCCTAGGGGGGAGAAAAAAACCCAGGTTACGTGCTCGGAGCAAAAGCATTCCGACTGCTGATAATTCAAAACACCTCACCACACTGGAAAACGTGGAGACAGGAATACAGGACTCGAAAGGGTGGAGATTTGTAATACCCTCTCCCACCTGGAGGTGATGCTACAGGATACACATTTACATCGAGAATTTGCGTCCTCCCTCGCCCACCACCCTCCCCCCAAGACCACCGACAATGATAAAAACACTCCGATACAAGCTGTAAGCTACCAGAACTCAAGATCATCGCTTGGCATTCTTCTTTTAGGTGCTTCCTCCCCTTTTGACACATGTCCTAGTACTGCAAAACTCGAGGATTTGGAGGTGATAGGAAGGCGATTTCTGTTCTACAGTGTTCAAGTGTATAACTAAATTTTTGTAGTGTTCAAGTATTCCAGGTAGGCAGACAGAGTAAAACAATATCAACCTTGCTCCGCTGCGCATGTGCGATCGGGACAAATTCAGAGCTAAGGTATTGCTAAACCACAGGTTCGTTTTTCGATTGAAGTTCTGATTCGTGTTCAAAATATAACATGAAATTGAAATTAAGTCGTGCCTCGATTCTCGACTGATGTTTGTGGATGGACGGAAAGAAAGACAGAAGTGAACCAAATGCTTCACCCCACTTTTCGCTTCATGTGCATGGAGTAATAATGCAATGATAAAGTTTAATGAACGTGTAAGATAAACCAGGGCAGGGAACACATGAAACAACTTACAGAAATAAAGGTGAAGCAGAAAAAGAAGTTGTCTTTGGGAAATAAAGCATGCTTATCTAAAAATATGTTCAAGTATTTATGTGTTTGTGCACTGGGCGTAGTGGCGTGTGCCTGTAATCCGGCTACTCGGAGGCTTGGGTTGGAGGATCGCTTGAGGACGGGAGCTCTGCGCTGGGCCATTCTATGAGAGGGTGTATGGCAGCCCGGAATCATGGCGAAACCCAATCCTTATCCCTGTGTCGTAAGAGGCGACCAGGGTTGCGTCAGGAAGGGCATCCGGGGTAAAACATGTGCCAAATTAGTATGCGGATCATAACGGTTGATCTGCTGTGGCGACCCCTAACGGGAGCAGCCGAAAGACGAACAACAACATTTGTGTATTTGTGCATTTGTATGTTACTCTTTCACTGCCAAACCACAGCAACGAGATGGCCCAAATTTTGGGTGTAGGTACTTCAGAATCTGAGCAAGGTTTTAAGCTACCCAACTTTGGCCTTGAATTCCGTTTTGACCAACTAAAGGCCGCTATGAAGTGTATCGTGTGATGGGGTCATGCGGTGCTGTCGCCGGCCCACAGGCAAAAGGTATCCATCATGAGGCCATTGACACCAAAGCCTTTAAAATGTCCAACATTCCATGTCCAACAATAATTTTATTTTATAACTTTTTCCTTTTTGCAGTAAAAATTACTTATATCTGTAAACTGTTAAATAAAGAGTTCATTCTGATCACTCATTCTTGATTTACTTGATTTAATTATCTGCTTGTAGAATGAAAACACAATCCATTTCTTAAAAAAATATAAAGCTTCTACTTATAATGTCTGCATGTAGGACAGGTGCACCCCAGTACCTGTGTGCAGTCTGTAAGCATACCCCACTGGTGTAATCTAATCATATCTGCACAATTTTTTCCAAACCTAGACAATTGTTTCATTAATCACAGTTGTCATAATTATGTGTTCTGGGCTGGCATGATGGTCTGGATGTACGCACACTCACCTACCTCTAAGCTGTCTAGCCTGGGTTCAAATCTCGGCCCAACTATGAACTGTCATCCCGGTATTTCACAGGCAGGGTGATCCATAAATCTGTGTGCCGTTCCTCGGATGGACGTAAAACTTGGCGCCCCGACTGCTGTCATTTGTTGGTGGACGTTAAAGATCCCAAGGTGTCCTTCACGAGGAGTAGGCGAGCTATCGCCGGTACCCTGAACAAATTACAAATTCCTGCACGAACCTGAGTCGAAAGTCAGACCTGACCAGCCCGTTCGTGAAAGACTTAGGCCAAGCTTTCGTCTGGCTAACCCAACAATAATATGAAAACAATTGTGGTTGTTAAAGAAGTCATAATTAAGTGTTACAAACGTTTCTGTTCCTAAGATCCTGCCGACCTACAGATTAAACTGTATTCCGAGGTTTAACTGTGCCCATATAATAAAAGATGCAAGCAGATGCGACGGGGAGAGAGGAAATGGGAATGGCATGGGGAGGTGGAGGATGGAAGACCCCTTCCCCATTAACTGATCACTCACCCATATTCCCATAGATCGCTGTTGAAGTATATTCATGTGGTCTATTCGAATCCGTGATCCTGTGATCAGGTCGTGTGTCCAAATGCCCATTTTTCTTCACCATTCCTTTGGCAGCAACACTGCACAGAGCGAGAAGCCGCAATGCAACCGTACTGTTTCACTCATCAAAATCGAACATAAGCAAGTGGTAGTGTAGGGATTTTGGATGACATGGAGCATGACAGCAATGTGGTGTAACAACAACCAAAAAATGCCAATAAAATTGCAAAGCAAAAACAGCAGACAAATTGGTTCCTTTGTGGTGTTAACCATTGGATTTTAACATAAAATTTGATGAAGAAAGAGAAAAAAAGATGCCATTTGGCCTACCTTAGCATAGACATATCCGCAATCAACATCCACCTCATCCTTTGGCAACATTTAATGTGTTCCGTTATGAGGAACTTCAACAAAGGAGGAAGCCACAGGCACGCTATCCTTTTAAAATTTTGAGCATCAAGAAAGGAAGCAGCACATCCCCTTTTAAAGTCCATGGTTATGACTCAGCCGGGGTTTAAACCAACGACCACAACAAATCAAGACTCGGAGCAAACACTGGAAGGATTACGCCACATAGCTTGTCCATGTTACGGCAGATAGATAGACTCTTGAGAAATGCAATCGGGACTCTATAAAATTGAATGACGGCAGACAAGAAAGCTGCATCTGTGCCCACTTTGAAGAACAACACGCTTCGTGATGCAGCACAACAACTAACCAGGAAGCAGATGGCAAATAAACAACCAAATGTGAAAAGCAACGTGGAAGCAATCCAAATTTGCCTCAACTGGTTAAGAGACGCCAATGGTACAAAATATTTTCGTGACGTTCAAGGCATGTCACAACAATGCGACACTTTTGAGTAAACCTTTGATTGATTGGGCATGTATAAAATTGAACCGCCAAGGTTCTTTTCTTCACAAAAGCCCATGGGCAGGTTGGACAATTAAGCATCAAACCATGCGCATATGGGAGCGTGAATGTCCCCGGGTTCGAGTCGTTGATCAGTTGGAAGAAAGCCTGCTGGTTGGTGCACTGTTAATATGGTGTGCAAACACTCTTTTCTTACCTCCACCACCGAAGGTGAAGGAGGTTATGTTTTAACCCCTTTCTGTCTGTTTGTCTGTTTGTCTGTTTGTGTACAGGATATCTCCAAAATTTGCAGACGGATCTGGATGAAATTGGGTGGACAGGTTCGGTGAGTGACAAGGACGAACTGATTAGATTTTAGTGAAGATCCGGATCCAGATCCGACTACTAGAATTTTTTAAGTGATTCTTCACCATTGAGTCGAGATAGGGCGATACCGATATATAGCACGATATCTCAAAAAGTTGTTGACGGATTTGGACGAAACTCGGTGGAGAGGTTGGGTGTGTCGCACGGACGAATTGGTTCGGTTTTGGTGAAGATCCAAATCCGGATCAGGATACGAGAATTATTTAATTTCTAAAGTGATTCTTCACGATTGAGAGATAGGGCCACAAACGATATAGTACTGTGTAGCATGATATTTCAAAAATGTATTGGGCCCGATATGTTCTCGTGGGTCAGGCATTATGTGGTGGAGGTATGCGCTCTACCGAGTGCCTTTCTAGTTTGATATGATGTTAAGCCAGCTGACATTTCTTCAATGTGGGCAGTAAAGATATGGTACAAATACAGAGCTCACTGTATGGAATTGAGAAGCTGTGAGGGTCTTGTCTCAAATATGGCCCTCCCTCGTCTATAGCCATTCTCAATGACAAATTACATGGTGAGCATCCATCAAGATGAGATCAGTTCAGATCAAGGATCACCAGGCAATGCTCATGCACCAGTGCAAACCAGCCTATTCCAGTTCAATGCAAGACAAAGCCGTCTCTCAAAAAACGTTGAGGGGTGTTTGGCACACGCACTGTGTGGCATACTGCCTTGCACAGGTTGGTGAGAGCACGCCGCCGGGGGAATCGAACCCACATTACTCAGGGAAGAAGTCTTTAACCACTCAATCTAAATAAAAAATTAGAGGAAAGAGGAGACAGGATTTCATTGGAATTTGCAGCTACAGACACCATTGCTGAAGAGTGACAAACAAAATAAGTAGATGACATTTGCGCTCCTGTAATTGATTTAAAAGCATAATGCGATGTGGACAAGAAAAAGTTGAAATAACTTCAATCAACAAACCAATCAATAATAATCGGCACTTTTCCAAATATTTACATACTTTGACCATTGCCACGTCGAATCTCCGTCAAGCATTTCAAAAAGCGATGGAAAGTAAACGGGTGAATTAATGATTGCACTGGACAAGTGAAGGGGATGCAGGATCGATGGATGAACAAGGCGCTTCCTTTCACCAACCGAGCCAGACAGCAAATACCTGATGAAATCTAGCCGCAGAAAGCAGGCCCTCGCACTTGTGATTGCCTATTAACCTGTGATAAATGTTGCCCGACCGTTTGTTCTGCCTCTGGATAAAATGTCTTGACTGCACTGGACGCACGTTAGAAAAGTTATTTGAGCAACTAAACAGGAAGGGCAAACGATTGTTACAATCGACTCCGTTTAAAATTGAACGACAACGTTTCTATAGCAGGAAAGGTCGTCGCGTTTCTAAAGCAGGATATGAAAGCAACACTGACTGGTGAGAAAAGTCACGACAACAAAAGGCTCAGGGCTGACGTTTTGACCACACAGTCAACTTCATCCGTGGAATGCAATCTATCGCTGACAGCAAAACTATTTGAATATTTTCCAGTGCCAACAAAGCTTGTTTGATTACAAAATTCAGTTTTCTCAGGGCTGTTAACAACTGCTCGTCTCATCATCGTTATTATTGATCCTTAAACAGTGACAGCACAACATTACCTTCTTGCATGCATAAAGTGCAACAAGCATGGAAGTTATGTTCCTCAAACACAGGAAGTTCTGCTTTAAATGATATTTGCTTTCCACCTTGCTCAACCTCACCTTCTCCTTAAAATTCCAGCAGATGTTATGACACAAGGTCATTGCCCATCGAAGCAGGCGAAGCAAAAGCAATGTTGCGGTTTACGATAAACAACAGCCATTCAAGTTATTCCCTGCCTTTCTTGAACAAGGTGACAGATACAACATCAAGGTGGAATTTCAACACCGGGGGAATGCAGCCACAACCATGTTCTTACCTGCCTGGTGGAATAACCAGCACCAATGTCGAGTTTTCCAGAAAACTTTTGCTTTGCACTTGCTTCCTGCATTCTGCTGCGGTGGGCTGCACAACCTCTGTCAATTTCCTTTTTATGCTCTCATCGCTTGTGCTCTTGTTTTCTGCCCAGATGTTCCTACGTTCTCCTCCACCTAGTTGCTTCCTAGCCCTCAGCCCTGGTGGAGAGGCTCGCGTTTGCTTCTGCCGTGCATTAGAGCTAGAATCCAAGCCAAAATTGATGAACTTCGGGTAGTCTTGCTTGTAGGTGTATGCCTCACCATGTTTATGGCTCACATCAGATGAATCATAGTTACTGTGTTCATCTGATGGCTGAAACGACATTGTCAAGGGAATGTGGACTTCACAATCATCATGCTTCCCAATGTTTTTTTCGAAGGCAGTGTCCTTGTTGAACATATTCATTTCCTTTTGGTAGGGTAACTTTTGATGCCACATTGTGTGTGACTCCTCATGCATGGTGGAATCATCTTGTGAGATTTCCAGGGAGTACTCAACTTTCTCCTTTTCATATTCAAAATTACACCTTTGTGACATGGGCGGCGACCTTTGACTTGTTTCAGGCTCACTGGATGTATTAGTCAGAAAGGTGTGATTCAAGACAACTTGGTTTTCTGGAATGGGCCTTGGTGGTTTTGTTGGCAGTTGCATCACTGTGAGTGAACGTCTTGTGGCTCTTTGCCTTTTGAGTTGGGGCCTAACTTGATCACAACCTGGATTTTTCAGAAAGTCTTCTGCAGAATGTAGATCCACATGTCCAGCTTGATCATCAAAGTATGGGCGTGAATTATTTGTAACGGTTGTTTTCTGGATTTCTTCTTCTTCTGTCAAACCCAGAAACACTCGTTTAAACTGTTTTTCTGGAAGCTCTGGTGATGTCGCAGGAGGTTTTATGGAAGATATTAATTGAGCAAAAGCTGTATTTGCATCTCCACGTGAGCTTGTCTGTATTACCAACGTAGGTTTCATCTCAACCTGGCCACCATTACTGGAGATCGGCTCAAATCGACTTTCTTCATTTTGGTCTCGGGCTGTAAGGTCATTTCTAGAAGATGGCAATGCACCTGCATCTGCTACTGGAGGTTTCAAAACATCTAGGGCGTTGTGGCTTACGTCAACACAAGCCTTCATGTTGGTAGTGTGTATGGAGGGTTCGGTACTGACATGGTTCAGACCTTCTGGTCTGCACACACTTGCCGTCGACCTGATGTCCGCGATTCCAGTAGTGATATCCAAATTACTTCCTGAAGAAATCGCAGCTTCATTATAAATGTACTGTTTTGGTGATGTACTACTTACAATATTATTATTATTTTCCAATGGTTCTTGATTTTCAAAGCCCGTGCTTTTAGATTTGTGTCCTGCATATGTAGCAGGGCTTTGCGTAGTTGGTATGTGAAGAAGAAACTCCACGTGGCCGACGTCAGTGACTGGAGATTTTACATGGGAATCTGTTGATGAATTACAGTGGGCATTCATGAGTGTTGTGCTCACTTTGTTAAAGCAAGCTGTGCACCCAGCCGGAACTTTACAATACACCGTTTTTGACACTTTTTCAACCAATGGTTGCCCCTTTGTGTTAATGTTGTTGCCTTGTTTTGAGCAAATTCCTGATGACCAGGTTTCATAATTGGAGCTGCTCTTGGCATCTGCTGACCTTCTGACGGAATCAATAATAACAGCAGGTGAGCAACTGAATATTTGAGACATCTCAATGCTTTGTCCCCGCATCACAGGACAACTGCCAGCATCCGTTCCCTCCATCTCAATTGGTATACTGTCCTCACTACTGATGCTAGAGTTTCCCTGTGAATTGAGCACTGGTCCTGGCAGGGCGTTACCAGCTTGGTGATTCAGTTCCACCGTTCCTGAATCTGTGCTGGGCGGTGAGGTCAAGCTGAGGTCCTCCGAGCTGCTCGCAAGATTCTGTAAGCTCTGTACGCAGTTCACCTTCTCCACATCTGTGTGGGCATTGCTCGTATCACCACACTTGTCTGCAAAAACTTCCAGCAGACTCCTTTGCTGCAGATCTTTTGACACTTCCTTCTTGCTGTGTCCATGAGTAGGGGTAGAGGAATATACAGCACCATTGTTGTTGTTGCTGCTGCTTCCATTCGTTGAAAGACACACTAAATTATTGCTGCTTCCTGAGGTTGTGGATTTAAGTTGTGTTGCATTTGGTAGAAACCTTTTTTTGCTCTGTGACATTACTGACCCCTCATGATTAATGTTTTGAGAAATGCAATCACTCCGCCCGATATTATGGTTCTTGCGAGTTAAATTTTTGGAACTTGCTTCTGGATGAGGGGCAAACAGTGTAAACGAGGACTTGGACAAAAGCACTGGTTTTTTGGCCACTGGAGGTCGCAGTTTCTCCTGAAATGAGAGGCTACTCGTCACTTTTGTGGTTTCTTCAACAGACTTGGACTGACCTCCTGTGGACTCACACTTGTGTTGACTCAGGGATTTGAAGCAGTTTTTACATTTTCCTTTTTTCCAGGCATGTTCGGTGAAGGCTTCACAGACGGACATCTGATCAGCAGGGGGTTGATCACCTGATCAGCAAACCTGCATGCATGGATGACAAAATGAACAATCCAAAATTATTTTGTTTTCTGATTAAGTGTGCTTTTTTGAAATGATTGTGTAATCAAATTTCGGATTTATCTTTGGGAACAAAGTGTGATAAAAATCAGTGGTGTCATTTGTAAAATTTAACTTTCACAGACACCACCTCACAACAGTCTCATTTTGCTCGAGATGGCTTCATCAACCCCTTGCACAGGTCACATTGCTGTATACACTTACGTTAATCCGAAAGGCACAACAATAGACAAAAATATTTACCATAAAGAAGATGACCTTCGGTCAATTTGCAATAAAAAAAAATATTGTTTCAAAGACCATTGGTAAATTCTGCTGAGATGCCTTGTCAAGTGGCTCAGGGAAAGTCATCAACCAGAGGCAGATGCTGGTTATCTCAATTTCAGCAGCAATGAGGATATAT
>CM068962.1:55757851-55772215 GCA_035128595.1 Eptatretus atami
GTGTGTGTGTGTCAGATGAGGTAAGATTTACAACAAACAATGACCTTTCTTGGGTAAAACACATATCTAAGTTGGTTTCTAGAGCGAGTCACCAACTGGACATATTTGGTTGTGTAGTTTTTCTTTGGCAAAAGTGAAATAGTGCTGTAAAGGGTTTATAATCAGATTTTACAAATAATTTCTAGCTCTTCCAACGAGCCTCCGATTAGTATTAAAAAAAATTAAAAATTAAAATGGCTTTTTCTCAAAATGCTTGTGATGTGGCTGAACATATGTCATGCATCCAAGCCCTAGAATTGCACCAGAGTCGAACATCAACATCTACTTCCTTCAGTAGATCACCTACATGCTGCCTTGTATCACCTTCCATTCTCCACAATGAAACATACAAAAATACCAACACAAAAGTGAAGACCAAAACACCCAATAGATGAGGTGTGTCTGCCTTTTTAGAAATGTTGAACCTGTTACGAAGTTGTATTTGTTTAACCAAAAAGGCCCATTAATTATTCTCGTGACCAATCCCTCCAAGGACATATCCATGCTGCCAAAGTAGCTTCTTTGCAAGATTGCACTGTGTGGTTTGCCATTGTCTTTCCTGAGGTAGTCAAAATATGAATTTGGTGGTGCTTCAGATAACTTACTGACTCTTTGTTGAAACACACTGTGGGGTCTTTAACATTCCTTTAAGTTAATGCTTAATAATCGAACCCAGGCTAGACTGCTCAGAGACAAGTGTGCATATCCTGAGGCTATCCTGCCAGTGTCACATCACTGTCCAACAACGAGTACTGTCACCAGCTTGTCTATGCTGTTTTGATCATCTGAACAAAGAATAAAAACAGTTCCACATCTATAATATTAAATGTCAGTGTGTATCAGTGTGTCTCCTCAATAACTCGAAAACCATGAGACCTAGCGGCCCCAAACTTTGCATGCATACTCCAAGGGAGTGCATAAATTAAAAACTGGGTGTTTGCATTAATTAAAACACTCCCTTTGAAGATCATTTAGGGGGTGCTCATCACAAAAAAAAAATAAGCCTTATGAAGAAGGCAGCGCACCATCTTGGTCAGCCCTCTGGGGTCTTAAGCAGCCATTTTGTTTGGCCTGCTCAACAATGCCTTGACTTGGAACAGGCCACAACAGGTTCTTAATGATAAAGTGCTCAAATATTTTTTTCACTTTCCTCACATATCATCAAATGCCTCACATATCATATACATTGTTTTTGTAGGCACTATAGTTTTCAAATTAGGAGCTTGGAGCAACTTTATGCATTACTGATGCTGTATACAAACTCAACCTTCTGTTTCAAAGAGAGGAGGGAGGATAGGGTGGGTGTCTGGAGGGGGAAGGGACATGGTGGGAATTTCGGAGGGTGGGGATGGGAGGAGGAAGGGGAAAAGGTGGGGTGGGAGTCCAGAGGGAGGGGAAGGGGTTGGGTGAGAGCCCAAAGGGAAGGGTGGGGTGGGAGTCTGAGAGAGGGGAAGGTCTGGATTGGGGAACAGGTGGGGTTGGAGGTGGGAGAGGAATAGATGGGGTGGGAGAATGGAGGGGAACAGGTGGGGTTGGAGTCTGGAGGGAAGGAGGTGGGGTGGAACGAGGCAGGGGAAGGGGTGGGATGAGGGATCTAGCATTGCCGGGCAATGCCGGGTACCTTTGCCAGTATTAAATAAAAGCACTGATATATTTATTTAAAGTCTCTTCTGGCTGAACAGTTGTACAGCTTCCACCGATTAGGCATGAGGTTAGCAGAGCTACAGTCCCCTACTTCTCAGTGGGATCGTACTGCAGCCAATACCGGGAAGAGAGTTTAACCCTCAATTTTATAGACCAGCCCACGTCAGAGAGGAAACATTCACGAACACGTATTTCGGGCTTATTGGCCCCTTAGTTAAGGGGTTAATATCCATGAGAAAATGTTTCAAAAGCGAATTGACAGACAGAGATTGAAAACAGCCACCAGTTTGACAGTCAGAAAAAGGTATGTGATGGGCAGATACCCCTACAAATGTTGGCTATCACTAACCAGGCCAAACGAGTGTGAGAATGACTCATCTGGATGGCAATTGAATTACCGGTGATTTGGCAGTCTGTCTCGGTCACCATCTCAGCACATACTTATTGATAACCACACCCACTCCTTTCATTCCCTTGGCAACAGAGATTTTGATTGCATGCATGTGTTTTTTTCACATGATTGCTTTCTCAACACATGGTGAGTCACATAGTCTAGTCGTGTGCACCGTGTTGACTGACACGTCCCATCAAACATTAATTGTGAGTTATTATTTCTTTATATGTTTCAAAATTCTGATTCAAGTTGTGTGTCAAATTAAAAATAAAAAGCCAACCTCCACGGTGTCATGTGTGCTCCCAATCATGATGAAACTCAACCTTGTGTTTCAAAGAGAATGTAAACCTGCCCAGGTTTTGACCAACAATGCAAGCATCAAGTACCAGGCCGCCACATCCTCAGGAAAACCCATGTCTCGAAGAAGCGTCTTTCTTGCAAAATCAATGACAGCATATCAACAGGGATATAGGAACGTCATGTGCAGATGACAAGAATGTCAGAGCTCATGACATATTAGAGCTAACTATTGCACATTCAAGAGCTCATCAAATGCCTTGAAAATACATTTCCAAAGAATTATCGGCATTTTCAAACATGCAAGGATCCATCCATCCATTCATTGGGACCATACTCTGTGTAGAGTGTTAGTGCTGCCTAAGCAGTCTCCTTGGCTATTGAGCACAATACTGGATGGGTCACCACTCCGACACAGTATACCAGCAAGCTGGCACTCATTTTGCCGACCTTGGAAGGATGACAGGTCGAGTTAACCCCACCCGGTATTAATTCAACAGCTGAGCAGGATTTGAACTCAGGACCCTCGGATCCCAAGCCCGCCACCCAATCCATTCAGCCAACACAAGGAATATGCAAGGATATGTCCTCAGAAATACCCCCACCCCCACGATCTAATATGACTGCAATTTGCAATAATATGCCAACGCTGCCATTGATGTTGTGACTGACCATTTTGGAGAAGAAAAACAAGCAGACTACAAGTCACAGCACTGGAAATCAATGCCCTGAGAGCAAGAAGAGACGCTGTTACAGCCATGAGCACTCTGTGTTGATGCGGCAGGCCAAACTTTTCGTGAGCACAAAATGTTTTCCAAGTCAAATGTATCCATCCATCCATCGAGACTATACTCTGTGCAGAGCATCAGTGCTGCCGAAGCATTCTCCTGGGCTATTGGGCACAATTCTGGACGGGTCACCACTCCGACACAGGATACTCCAATGGCTCAATCATCCCAGCAAGCTGGTACTCATTTTGCCAACTTCAGAAGGATGACAGACTGAGTCAACCTCACCTAGTATTAATTCAATGGCCAAGCAGGATTTGAACTCATGAGCTTCGGATCCCAAGCCCACAACCCTAACCATTAAACCAACACCAGGCATAATTTTTTTTCCAGATTGGGCATATTCCAAAAAAGATAAAATAATGAAGGCAACATCACCTATTATAGCTGCACAGCAGGTAAGGCTCCAAAACATTATCTTTGCCGACTGGGCAGCTTTATTAATCAGCAGTGCCTTCATTTATTAATATGGATTTTCCCAACTACAAGCATTATTTTCTTTTTTTGCCAGATTGGGTGACACTTGCAAAAAAAAGTTGCTGTGATCATCCCAGTATCAAGAGTTCCAGCTGCGAGAGAATTTTCCCTACAAGTCAGATTAAAAACTGAAAGCAGAAGTCGTCTGAGCAGGGAAAACATAATACGCTCGATGAGACCTTCTGGTGCTGAGGAAGAATAAAGAGACACTGACAACGCTGACTTTGGAATGGCTAGCATTGGCACTTTTGACATGAGAAGACCAGGAAAAAGTGACAAGTCAGTTGTTTACCTATCCAGCTATCTATCGAATGCGTTATTTGACCGGAATTCAATCTTGAACTCAGCCTGTTGATGCAATCCTTACCAAGATGTGGCTGTGCCCCTGCACATTAGGGCAGGGATTTGGAATTCGTTTCGGGTCTGGTACACAATAGCCTACTCTTCGCAAAGGTTCTGCAGAATATGTAATGTTCACCTGTGAATGCTCGCAGAAGAGACACCTGGTTTCATGTTCTCTTCAGTAAAACAAATAGTGAAGTTGTTTAAGTACCAAGTGTAAATAGACATGACTGATGTCATTCATACTTTAACTTATTGACAATAAAAAAACCCTTTCTCAGAATACTATAAAGTACATGATGGTATGAGGGGTAAAAATTAAATTAAAAAAACTACTTCACCGTCACTGTGACGACCAGTGGCTTTTAAGAGTGGAAATGCTATTTCACTACTTAACCTCCTCAAAATTATCTGAGGTTTGTTGTACAAGTCAGCTTTAAACATCAAGTTTATCCCACAGGTGACGTCAAACCTTCATGCAATTTTACGGGTACCAACTGATGATGTCATACTTTGTAAATGACCATTGGAGAACTATTCGCTGTGTTCTGCAGCATGATGGGTGAAATTTGTCACCTGTGCTCACATTACTCTGCACCAGGCTCGGTGGTGTAATGGCTCGAGCGCCCACTCCGAGTCTGGGTGGTCGGCGGTTTGAATCCCGGCTGAGTCATACCAAAGACTTTGAAAATGTTACGTGCTGCTTACTTGCTTGAGAGTCAGCATTTAAAAAAAGGATAGAGCATGGACAATCCCCATAGGTTGGCATTCATGGGGAGGAGGGAATTCCTCCTGAGGAAAGACTGAGAAATCATAACACCCATTAAATATTTTAAATGAGGCACAAGGGATAGTTACAAAGGCTATAAAGAGGTGCAACATTGCTGGTTAAGCATAGCATTTAATCAAAAAATAAAATATAGGACGATATCAAGTTTCCTTGTTGTTTTGGCCTAATAACTCAATGGTTCCTCAAGACAAAAACAACATCATGCACAGTTTGTGCCTAATAGCTTTAAGATGTCTTCGACCTCCCACACCTTTCAGCAATGCAAGTCCTGTCTCAGACAAACACTCATCAGCACGTGCCGACAGAAATATACTTGCAAGAGAAGTTTCAGAATGCTTTGTAATCACACAATGGAAGGTAGCACCTGGGGGCCAGATGGTCATGCATATCCAGATATAGGTTCGGTGCTCACGCCATATAACAATCCTGCATTATATTTCAAGCGAGGACACGTGCGCAGACCATTCACTGGTGGGCATCATCAAAGTTTGTGAAAGGTCTGGGCCTCTGACTAGATTTTGTAAGAGAGGTTGCAGATTAATGAATGGAATCATCCATCCCTAGCTTTATCTTAGGCTTTGGCCTGCATCAGTATTCAAAGAAGGTATATTCATGTATGCCTGATGTTGTCTTAATGGTTTGGGTGGTGGGATTTTGATCCTTGGACCCTGAGTTCAAATCCCACTCCACTTTTGAATTAATACCAGGTGGGGTTGACTCTGTCTGTCATCCTTCCGAGGTTGGCAAAATGAGTGCCAGCATGCTGGTATACTGTGACGGAGTGGCGACCTGTCCAGGATTGTACCCAACAGCCAAGGAGACTGCTTCGGCAGCACCAATGCTCTGTCTGGAGTATGGTCCTAATGGATGGATGGATGTTCATGTATACGAATGAGCTCTCAAGCCCTGCAGTATTGCAGAATCCTGCCAAGTGGGCATGCCTAACTATTCCAAGTGACAGACTTGCGGAACTTGCTCATTTTCTCGTGAGGATCAAATTCACAGATGATTTAAAATACATCAGCATTTATATTTGGGGCTGGCTGTGCCTAAGAGATAAAAAAAAAATGACCAAGTGGGAGCTGAACCCCCCTCCCCCCAAAGTAATTGATTATTTGATTGGAATCTCAGCTCCAATGGACATGAACATGTGCACTTGAGAAAGCCTTGAATCTGTCAAAATCTCAACAGCATTCCAAAACAAGACTCGAGACTTGAGCTGATGGCATTGTTTATTGCTCATTAAAAGTCCATTCTGCGCAATTTCAAGGTTTATGATCAACTGCTGCAATGAAGATCATCCACGTATTCTTGTCAGCATGAGATCTAATGACACAAAACTGTCCTCTTCCTTTGTAGACAAGGCAGAGTATGCATCCTTTCAGAGGGGACATCAAGCTTGCTCTTCCATCTGTTAACATGAAAGTCGTTCAAGGTTAACCAGCACTTTTTGTTTCAGTTCTTTTTAAAACGAAAGGTTGATGAAGGTCTGTGGAGTGCCGGTGGTAACATCTGGCAACTCTTGTGTGGAGTGAGGTCACAGCTACACAAAGCATTCTGGGTATTTCTAAAAAAAAAAAAGAAAAAAAAAAGGTGGCAAGCAGACGTGTGGCATGTGCTGGAGAAGAGAGTTGATTCTGGTGACAGACACATGGGATATTCACTGTCAGTTACAGGAGATTAGCTGTGTCTCTTACACAAAAGGGTGTTCATCGAGTGGTGCAAAACTAGGTTTAAAAATTGACGCAAATGGCAATGCAAGATGAACAATTGTTGGGAGAAACCTATTTTTGCGATTCCCACAAACATTGGCCAGTGTTCAACAGGTGATAATCCCCAAGCTTTGTGTAAAAAAAAACATGTGGGGAAGGCAGGGTTATTGTAAACGGCTCCGTCCGTCCATCATACTATCTCCTCCTAAACGGTAGTGCAGAAATTCATCAAACTTGGTAGTTATGATCACCACGTAGCAAGAAGGTGCGAGAGCAGTGTCATTTTTGGCTCCACTCCCCTCTGGCCAATAGATGGGGTCAATATAATAGATCAATGGGGCAGGGTCAATAGATCAAATACCAAAAATAAATGCAATTCCGGGCACATTTTAAAAGAAAAATTTGTAAATGCAAACAACATTGGGGGGATGCATGAAATATGTAACAATTCTTTGGATTTGACCCTCGGTTCATACCCCAGGGGGTGGGGACTTGCACTCACAGGGATCAAAATGGAGAAAAAAAAAAATTGATATTTGATCATTCCTGGTCGAGCCTTTTGCCATCTTTCGACTTTGCTTTAGGTGGGAAGCGTAGGATTTCGATGGTGCGACATCAACTTCGCACTATTATTTTGCATTCACTGTGACATCAATGCATATGATTTTACAGCTGTATCAGTATTATAATTGTAGATATCATCGTTCATTCACACATGACACTCAACACTAAAGGTTCCAAAACAAACAAACAAAAAAACCCCCAAAAACGTGTTGATTCAGATGGCAGTTGGGATGGGAAGTACATAACCACCCCAACCACCACCCTCTTCTCCTGGTTCCCACCGTAACCATGGTCCAGATTTGTCGCCGTGGGATTTCAATTTCTTCAGACCACTCAAGGAGTTAATTTGAGGCATCAAATCCAAGGTGATGAATGTAGGTGTCCTGGAATAACTGTGTACCCAGTACACATGCAAAAGATTTCTATGCTTCTGGCATTAAGGTGTTGCTAGACTGATGGGACAAATGTGTACATGTCAAAGGTGTTAAGTATACTGAAAAGTAATACAAGTTTAATTAACTTCACTTCACTTTTAAAATTTTCTGAAAATCGTTTCAATAAAAATGCAAGTTGAACCACCTGTGTTGTTTCAAGATAGATAACATTGTGCCTTTCAAAAAGAGTACGTCTGTACCGGTATTACAGCGACCAAATACAAAATTGCACGGTTTCATGGTTGACTTGTCTTCTGCTAATCATTACCCTCGCCAGAGGAGAGGGTATTACATTTGGGTCCATTTGTTTGTCTGTCTGTCTGTCCGCACAGACCTTTAGTGTTTTTCACTGCAACCGCTTGTCGGAAGGAGAATAAATTTTCACCAATGGATCGACAACTCATGCAGAATGTTTTATTGATAATGACGTCATAGGTCACGTGGGCTGGCAGCCATGTTTTTCAAGTTTGGGTTACAACCCTGGGTTTGTAAACCGCTGTTTTAAAGGTTGGAACACAGACAAACATAACTTGAAAATAACAGTGCAGGATTTGACAGGCATAATTGCCTCCTCTTGCATACAAGTTCATTGTAAGGCAAGTCATTATATCATATGAGTGGAGTACCTGCCCAAAGGGTGATCTTGTTCCAAGCATGCAACATTTTCTTTTGACACATACCTTTATTTGGTGGTGTATAGGCAACTGACAGCTCTGTATTGGCAAAAAAAATTAAAAAAACCCCGGTTATGTGCAAGAAGCAAAATAACACCTGCTTATAAATGAAAACACCTCACGACACTGGAAAATGTGGGGACAGGAATACTGCACTGTAAATGGTGGAGACTTGTAATACCCTCTCCCACCGGGAGGTGGTGCTACACGATACACGTTTACAGAGAGAATTTGTGTCCTCCCTCACTAACCCCCCCAAGACCACTGACAAAGATAAAAACACCCCAATACATTAATTGGGGTCACGCTTATCCTACATCGCAACTATGGAAGTAATCTGCCCAGAACTGTTGGAGTAGCAGCGCGACAAACACACAAACACTGGTCTGTGAATTATAGCAACGATTGTTGTAGATTTCAACATTCTCCGAAAGATATTGTGAGTCGTATGAAGAAAGTTGTTGTGCGGTTTAAACTGTAGGCCAATTTAAACGGCTTCATACTGAGGCTGAGTGCCCTTCTGAAAGAGAGGTGTTCAGTGTTTTCAAAATGTTAAACATACCTTTGTGTGCATCATTAAACATTAACTAGGTAAACTCAATCAAATAGTAATCTTACCTGTGTGTTTTACTTTTTCACTAATTTCAAACATGGCTTGGTCTGGGATCATCTGGGATCATCTGGGATCATACCACATCCACTAGCTTACAAGTCATAGACTTTAACCACTCGACCAGAGACTTTTACATGACAAACATCAGGTTTAAAAAAAATTAATTATAAAGAGCTGGTTCTTATGGACGTGAAGAAGAGGAAGCAGGATTTGGAGCGCCGCTGAAAAAACACACACACAGACACAAAACAGATACACAAAAAGACACTTTGTGAATCAGATATAGATTGATAAAGGAAAAGATATAAAAATATATAAAACTTATTATGGAAGGAGCACACAAACAGCAACAGCAACAAAAACATGTTATGAATGATCCTTCATTTTCCTTCTGGTTCACTTAATTGTGATTGAGACTCACATGCCTTAAAAAAAATTTTTGTGGATGTTTTTACTGGATACTGGATGTTGCCAGATGACGTCACTGTACAAAAGATTTTCACGAAAATACCGGCTCACACTGCCAAATCATTCCCAATGTTTTCAATCAATCTGTGTGCCTTACCTTTCCATAAACCTTATTTTACTGTATTAGCTCACCTGGAACTTAGTCCAGGGAGCTTATGTGATGGCACATCATCCATTTGTCCGTCAGTCCATCCGTTCACAACCACTTTCAACTTCTCAGAAACTATACACAGAATTTCGATCAAACTTGACCACAACCTTCTTCACCTGGTATGTGCTAAAGTTTGTTCACGACATTAAAAACAAATAAATAAATAAATTTTTAAAAATCGGGTTCTAGGGTTGTTTACAGGGGGCCTGCCCCCCAAAATAGGTATTTGCCATAACATTGATTCATTGGTACATTTTGCTGATTCCGTCCCACGTTGACTTCCTTCTCCATATCATTATTCTACCAGATGAGCACCTAGGGGTATTGCCCCTATGTTTTTGTTTAACCTGTAATAAACACGTCCTCTACCCCTGCCTCCACTTCCTCCTGCCAGTAAAGGCGGGCTCTTTGTTAGTAATGTATTATTCACAGAAGATACTGTCGTGCAATAGGATCCCATTTTAAATGCTGCTTTATGCTACTTACCAAAAATAAATAAAATACTGAAAACCAGTTGCAGCAGAAGGATCTGGGAGCTCAAGACCATACATTAAGCACAAGTGATGTTCTAAACCTTGAGTAATCGGTGCTTTCATTCATTCCCTGGCATCGGCATTAAGACTATCAGTGAGATGAACTAAACTCTCAGAAACGTTGACCATATGCGGGGTTTGCAGCTCGAATGCATCAATACTCTTCCTTTAAAAAAAAACCACAAGGAACTTGGATACAGAAGGAGATCATTTGGCTCATCATTCCTGTGCTTTATCAACACAACATTAATTCAACCTGTTCGTTTATTTTCTGAAAGGGGGGGGGGGGGTGAGGGAGTGGTGAGAATAGCAGGGCATGTACAGGAATACCACCAAGGTGTTTTATACTTGCTTTGTTTTTTTTTGAGGGAAGGGTGTGGGGATGGGGATAGAGTGAAGAATAAACAAACTGTATTCACCTTTCACAGCACATTCACCTTTTCACGAGATCCTCTCACAAACGTCACAATCGTTGCGCATGTACACAATCACCCATTCACACTGAAGCTATCTACCTGTCCTGCCAATGTCCATGTACACTTCCATCGCCAAGGCTTCTAGATACCCATCCAATTCCAGTTTAAACCGATCTATTGTTTCTGTTGCCACTTCATTTCTAGGAGGACCATTCCATACATTAACTATCCTGAGTGAAAGACCCCTGCCTTATCACGGTCCTAATTCTACTTTTCTTTAGTCTCAGGCTATGGCCCTTAGTCTTATCACTGTCCATTCTGCTGATACTGTTGTTGTGTCTACGTACGTATTCATGTGACCACAACTGCAATCATGTGTCCGTGTGTCATATCCGAGAGATAGTTCTCATTTTAACTAACCACTTAGTTACCAAGGAAGCTTCAATTAGTGGAATTCTCAGATATTTATTAATTTGTAATCCATCTCCAAACAGAGCACAGCTCTAAAAATTGCCTCGAAAGGCAGACATTTTTGGGGGGATACTTTGACCTGTCAAGTCTTATCTTGGCATTCCGAAAGGTGAAATGTGTGCACTCCGAAAAAAACGCGATGACGACAAGTTGGAGGCTAAACTCAAGGGAGCAAATTGACAATTGCTATCATTTGCTGAGGCCGTGAAATTTTCTTCCTGCACCATTCAAATCATAAGGCACTTCGAGTCATTATTTATATTTGCCAATGAAGAATATGTAGTTGATGTATGTTCCTCCACAATTACTCAACAAGTCACATAGTAGTGATGATACAACCAGCAGCTCCATAATTGAATCCTGGTTAAATAATCATTGCTACACAGTTAGCAACCCATTACAAGGTGGATATAATGAAATATGAGAGAATGCCGGATTCACATCAGCTTCTGGACTTCAACAGCGTCATGTGCAATTTTGAGTGAGTATGCCATCTTGGGTTACACCAAGTCATTGTTACCTTGGGCATGTTATGTGCTTCCATATAAAAGGCGAAACCAGAGTTAGAGCAAATGATCAACACCTTAGTCATGTTGCTGAACCTTGCTTCAAGATTTATGTTGAGCAGATCAAAGTCTAAGGTGCTGCTGGTTTATTGACAAGGCTGATCGCGGTTATGGCCTGCAAGGCACTTCAGTCTTAGATTACTTACGTTGGTTTAAGCAGATAATTAATTTACATTCCAGACAGCGATGACAAGCAGTGGACAGAGTGAGAAAGAATGGAATGATTATATCCACATAAAAGGAATGTCCTGCAGGTCATTATACAAAAGCTACACTCAAATCCAAACGAAGAAATGCTCAATTTTGCTGCACATATAATCTGGGTCATCTTATCTCACCTGTAAATGAAGAAGCCAAATTAATAAATAACCAATTTAATAAATGGCTGGTCAATTTCATGGTTCAGAGGGATAGTCAACTCCTAAGCTAGTTCTTATAAAATCATGACTCTTCGATCAAATACAACACTTGGCAAGATAAACGTATTAAACTTATTCATTCGTATTCAGATCAAAACATTAAATGTCAGAGTAGGCTGTTACACTGACAACTAGAGAATTCATAGAACACCTTACTTCCCGTTTCTTGAGAAAAAAGAGAACATGGGCAGGATCTGCGAGCAGCAAATTTGATTGGTCAAAAATGATATAAAATGATGCCATAATACTTTGTCCAAGTAGTGCTAAATGGAAGGGTTTTGAAAGTTCCAAAAAGGCGATTTGTGTTCTACAGTATTCATGTATAGAATTGAATTAAAATAAAAAGAAAGATTTTAAAGGTTGGAGAGAAAAAAAATGTTTTTGGAAGTTTGTCACGGTTGATGGTCTTTTAGACCAGGGGTTCCAAACCTTTTTGTACTGGGGTACCATCTCACATGTTCGTGGTCCCACCGAGTACCACTGTACCAAAATTCACCTAAAATAGTGTTTATTTGCGATACACGATACGACAATGGGGAGTTAAACAATACTAACAATTCACAACTATGACATTGAGCAATCTGATCTGAACAAAAGAATGATACAGTAAGTACCTATTTGATTGTGTAAAATGTCCAGTCAATGGGATGGTTGAGCCTGCTTCTTGCTCACAAGCAGGTCGATGTCAGGCTTTGTTTTGGATAAAGTGCACCGAACATCATGTTCAACATCCAGTAGGGATCTTTGTTTTGTTTTTAGAATAACGACTGAGGAGAACCCAGCTTCACACAGCCATGTAGATGGGAATACTATGAGCGAATGAACAGCCAGGGCAGCTAGCTTAGGGTAAGACCAACATTCCACACCAGAAGTCCGCAAGATTCATCTCGTCAAACTGATCTCGGGCTGTGGAGTCGTTCTGGAGATCAATCAAGCTTTCCTGCAGTCCTGTTCCAGGTGGCAAATCCAATGCATTCATGAAATGGGTTGCGAATCATTTTCAGATCCAGTTCCTTGAGATCCGGAAAATAGGAATTTAATTCCTCATCCAAATAAGCGAGGGATCTTTTACCAGTTGTATGAACTCCCTGGGGGATTCTTTTCAGCTTCTGAAGAATATCGGCCTGCAAGAAAACATGACCACCACTCCCGCTTCGACATTCGTCTTCCACAGACGGAGTTTTTCCTGAAATCCCTTGACCTTGTCTATGAAGTCAATGATAGTTGCGCCATCCCTGAAGAGACTTGTTCAGGGCGTTTAACTGAGAGAAAATGTCGACCAAATAAGCCAGGTGCAATGCCCAGTGCGGTCGTTCAAAGCAGCGACGAAATCGACAGTCTTTGGTTTTCCATCGTTTCGAAGAATTCACGAAGCTCAGCTCGCAGTTCAAACACGCGCTCCGCTCATATTTCCATGGGATAACCATCTCACCTCAGTGTGGAAGAAGAGAACTTTATGGCGGAGTCGAAATCCTCGCAAAGTTTCTTGAAAAGTCGCGAATTGAGAGCCTGGGATTTCACATGGTTCACAATTTTGATCATGGTTGAGAGAACGTCAGTCAATGGCTTGGGGAGCGCCTTGGCTGCGAGTGCGTGATGATGGGTCATACAGTGTAGGCCACGCACTTCAGTGGCAACTGCCTTCACAAGCGTTTGGAAACCTGATCTGCACCCCAACATAGCTGGAGCACCATCTGTAGTACAGCCTTTCAGATCAACCCATGACAGCCCAACTTGATCAAAGACGGAAGACACCTCTCAAAAATGTCCTTTCCTTTCGTTGTGGTTTTAAGCGGGCGGCAAAATAGTATTTCATCCTTGAACTTGGCTTTATGCACGTACCGAACGAACGCTAACAGTTGGGCACAATTTGCCACATCAGTTGACTCATCCAATTGCATAGAAATCTGCATGGAGATGCCTTGATTTCTGCACCACCTGGTCACGAATATTGGTTGACATTTCTTCAATGCGCCTCTGAACTGTGTTGTTTGACAACGAAAGAGAATTGAGCTTCTTGGCGCTTTGTTCTCCCAGCATGAGACGTACGATATCCTTTTGGGTGGGAAGGATGAGGCTTTCACCGACGGTGTGAGGTTTTTTCTGTTCTGCAATTCGCAGTGCAACTAAGTAGGATGCCCTTACGCTACGGTGGACTGCTGTTGAAAACTGCCGCTGCCATCGAAGCGTGCTCTTTTCATGGCATTTTCCTTCCGACGAAAAAAATCATGGTCCTTGTCGCTGTGTTCAGGATGAACAGAATCAAATGGCGCTTCAATAGACTTGGCTTCATAGATTGATTGCCGATAACTTTTCCACAAATCCACACACTGTGGAACTTCTAATTCACCTTTTTGGATGGAAGTGAAGCCTAACTTGAGATAACTCTCCGAATATTTTCGCATTGACATGATGCTGGTGAATGATAACGGTAACAATAAGCCGGGCAATAAGCAATGATGACAGTGTGCGTTGTAGAGACAAAACGAATAATAAGACGTGCACAATGGCCGATAACAAACAGCTGTCAGTGTATAGTACAGCCGCTTTCGATATAAATTTAATTATTGTG
>CM068962.1:55786281-55823640 GCA_035128595.1 Eptatretus atami
ATATATATATATATATAAATATATGTTTCTTTTTGAAATAAAAAAACCACAAATACGTATGTCAAAGCAGGTCACACTTCATGACGGTGAATACACGGGGTCCGCAAATAGTGAATTCAAGAAAAGTGGGGTCTGACAGTCCTGCTTTTAAAGTATATCACTGTCATTAAATACAAATTTGAGAAGAAGAATATGCCAAATACAGTATACATTTGAATATTTTTCTCAGATTTGAGGGGACGTTTGAACATGATATATTTAAATTACATGCAGGACAAGGAATCCACACCACTCTGTTTTCATTCAGCATATTTAGAAGTCCGGAGTAATTTCTCCTGTGGAATTTTCACTTTGTGTTAAGACAAAGGGTTTAAATTATTAAAAACAAACGAACAGCATGCATACCATGAAGGCTTGGTCAATCGGGTCGAAACTGTTCAGTGCTGTCTGGTATAAATGTCGCAACACAGCACATTTATCTTCTATTGCCTGGGCAGGTGCGAGCAGATGGAAATGGCATTACTCCATTCATTTCAGTTGTTGAGGAAGGAAAACGTTCCCATCTCTTGCATGAATGCTGCAGGACATAAAAGCACTTGGAATTTGCAGCAGCCTTACAACTTCTTTTTCTTCTTCCAAAGGCAAAAACAGTCAGATTTACAAAAACTTCTCAATGGTTTACAGCAAGTAGGCTGTACAGTTTCACAAGCTTTCTGTAATAAGAGCCGGTTGCCGCGAATGGGACCATACACCATTTAACCGAGCCAAGCACAGGAGGACTCAACGACCTCACACTATAACCTGAGTATCCCAAGGATGGAAAATAAAATTGACTGAACAAAAGACAGGATAAAATGCTTCTAATTTCCAGCCGATGGAAAAGCAAACCGGAGCGCCATGATGCACCGCTGAATAAGCTGTGCCACTCCCATGTGGTGCAGGCTGAATACAAGATCTCTTCTTGCTATAATAAGCAAATCCTGTTTAACTTTTTGTATATGAGCACCAAGCTGCTTTCTCTAAATGTCTTAATATATAGAAAAATAAATCACAGAAAAAATTGCCAAAAAAAATGCATGTTGCACAAGCCATTTCATGATGATTATTCATTTGTAGAACTGTGGAGCCATCTCTACCGAGTCCACTGTATTTGCCATCATTTTTACTTGGGGATGGGGGGGGGGGGGGGGTTGGGTTGGGGGGGGATAAAGAAAAAAGCTGAATAGTTTCCCTCATCTACCATTACCATGTTCTCCTCAACATGCATGGCATTTAAAGGATGCTTACAGGAACAGGACACATATAAAGTTTGATGATATAAGATGAACACTATAACACTGATTACTCAAAAAGTCACATTTTGATTGTTTCAAATTCCAGGTGCAAAATAATAAATACTTTATTGTGGCGAAAAAAACAATCATCATTATATTGCCCTACATTGAATTGAGTTGACCTTCGAACTTTAAACAAAGACAACAAATAAAATAAAACCAAAAGGCTCGAGTCATGCGTGCTTGCTTAACAACATTCAAAATCGATGAGTTTTAACCCAAATCAAACCACATATCGTTTTGTAAGTACCAATGTCCAACAAAAACTAATCCCCTGCACAACCCCATATTTAATCGTGTCAAGTGAATGGTCACGTAACCCAATAATCAAATTTTCCAATGCATGGACCCCAACACCAATTTGGAAACTTGGTTTTTATCAATTTCGACTGAGTGCACACTGTACATAAATGAGGTGGGACAAAGTGTATGAGTCTCTTCTGCTACATCATCATTTGTATCTGAAGCTCATGCTGTTCGCAATGGTGCACATTGCGGATTTTTAGACAGGTGACCAGGATCGAAGCAGTTCATCTGTGCACTTCTCAAGTTCTCAAAATGCCACCTGGATCGCCCAGATTGAACCAGGGGCCATTAAATAAAGTGTAGTTTTTCCAAATTATATTTTGGGGTCTAGCCCCAAGAGCCATCCAAATGTAGAAAAAAGAAAGGTTCAATCTTTCCAATAAATTATTTGCACAATTATTTGTACCTTTGCCATAAGTTTTGGTCAAAAACCCTTTGTGAATTTCCCCTCTTCAGTTCCCACTATCGTAATCGTGAAATGATCGATCTCCGACTTTTAAAAGCTTTCATAATGAAAGTAAAGTGGTTCTTTGACTATCTCATCACTTCCCCATTATCAGTGGTAAACCTCAGCTGGAGGTTTTTTTTTTTGAATCAGTAGACCATCTGGGTCAGGAACCTGTTAAAAAAATTGGTGTTGGGTTCGAAATTTTGTGATGCGCTTTACAATTTTTATAAATGTGATATTTATTTACATGTTCACAAACTTATTTATCTTCGAGGTTTTAACATTGAAATCATGTGTTTAATTTCTGATCAATAATGGGTTTACAATTACATATTGCTCGAAGGTCGATCAATGCCAGGCAATTCAACAAGTGATTGAAGTGAACCAAGTCTAGATTTTAAAATAATTTAAGCTGTAGGATAGTGATATTACCATCAAGTCAAACTACTACATAACATCTCTCAAAAATATGTACATCACCAATACTAAATGCTTTAAGCAATGAATATTTCATTAGTGTACATGGGAAACATAGCTGGCTTGATAGCTCAGAGACAGCATACACACTTTTGAACGGTCTAGTCCGGATTCTATCCCTAACCTGCCTATGTACCATTGGATCGGTGCTTCGCAGGAAGGACATTTCATCAAAGAGCACACCTTCCTTCAGAGGAACTTTAAGCTGGATGTTGCTTCTGCAAGTAATAGGCTGGTGGATGTTAAAGATCTCAAAACATTCCTCAAAAAGATTCAGCTGTTGCATTCCAGCTCTCTGGCCAGATATCAAATTCCTGCAGCAATGCTCAGTGACAGCACCGTTTCAGGTCAATGATGATACAGGTGAACTGATGTTGCAAATGAACTCTGATCCAATATGCATTAACTTCAAGAAAAGGAAGGATGACAGCAAATCGATCAATAACCATTATGGTTTGGAAAAATTATTTTTGTATTTTAGTTTGTTGAGGCTAGTGGAAGAGTGAGAGTAGAATGGAATAGATCAAAATGGAAACGGAGAAACACCAAGAGCAGAGTAGAAGTGAGAGTGAGAATGAGATCACGGGGAGGGGACAAGGACACATGGGGGTGAAGAAGCTGCACACAAGCTGAATGAAGCACAACAAGAATAGGAAGGGGAAAGCAGAGATGAAACAGGAAAGGAACAAAGCAACTAACAACTACCAAATGAAAAGAGGTGAGGGAGAGGGAGGAAAAAAATCACAATAACCTGGAAAAAGGAGTGCTTGGGAATGGGGTAATTTGGGGTAAAAGAGATCATGAGTATGGATTGGGGATAACGAGAGGTCGTGGTGAACAGTTATCCTGAAGCCCTGCAGGGAAGAATGGGACTGAACAGACTGAGGAAGTTGGTTTCACATGTGAGAGAAAAAAAGAGGAAGAAATGAGTGGAGGTGAGTAGTGAGCCTGGATTTTGGGAATTTGACAAGAAATTGGTTAATGGCAGACTGTGTGCACCCTGCAGAAACCTGGGAGGGACAGAGACAAGAGCGGGAAAAGGGTGCAAAACCAAAAAAGAGGCAGTAGACTACAGAGAGGCCGTGAACGTACTGCAAAAGTAATAGGCCTAGACACTCAGCTTTATTGCAGGAGATCCCAATGATTTTGAGGTCCTTGCTTTCCACGGCACCAAGAAGGGCAAGGTGTGAGGCAGGGTGCCAGCCCAAAGCGGAGATCAGTACTCCATTAAGCTGTGAATGAAGGACTTGTCAGTTGACGAAAGCTTAAACCGGCCAAGGAAAGACTGCACGACAAAAGATGCCCAGTCGGTGGCTGGCTTTGAATGACCATGGAAATATGGTCTGCTCAAGAAAGATCATAGCTGATGGTGAGGTGCAAAAGTTTGAGTGACTTCACCTCTTCAAATGGTTTGTTTATGAAGTAAATGAGAGGGTTTCCCAACTATGGTCCTTTCGGAGAGAGAGGGCGAGTGTGTGGGATTTGTCACGGTTGAAAGACAAGAGTTGGGCCAGCTCCTGATTGTATCAAGTTCTGCAGAGAGGGAAGAGGCTGCTGCCTGCTTGTCTGTCTGAAGGATGAGAGATGATATGGCAGAGGGTGGAATTATCAGCAAGTAAATAAACAGGATTTTCCTGGGAATCAGAAAGAAAATAAATAAATAAATAAATAAAAAGTTATAGATTATCTAATATTTTAAGAACTTCATCCTGTTATCCATCTCTACGACTCTTATATTTCCTTCAAGCTAAATTCTGAATCCTATTTATATCTTTAAGTATCTTACTAAGTCCATCTATACGACGAGAGAAATGTTTGTCTGTCGCCATTTTTCTCAGAGATGGCCGACCAGTTCTTCATGAAACTTTCAGAGGTTCATCGGTGAGTGGTTTAGGGGGAAAAAAAATCTTGAAAATAAAAGTTGGATATTTTTTTAATGGCTCTATAATTCCTAAGACTTTGTAGTGAAGTGAAAGGTAATATTAAATGATCCCCGACACCATTCTTTAGTGGGGTTAGGGAAGTATTTTCGGCCCCCACAAAAAACAAATAGATTAAAAAATATAAAAATTAATTTCTTCAAAATGCCAACAGGAATATAACATCACCAGGTACCCCTGCAAGTATTTTATAAAACTAGAAACATCCACTCCTGCCTGGGGAGGGGGGAGGGGGGGGTAGTGGGGCAGCTGGGGCAAATACATTTTCTGCCGTGGCTAATAATCCCCTCTGTCTGCAGAAGGGGTCAGTAAATCACTTTCACCATGGCATGTGTACAGGTGAAAATGGTAAGTCACACCCCCCTCGTCGGGTGGGGGGGGGGAGGGGGAGGTTGTGCCCATGACCTAGCTCTGGGTACTACCCAACACGTATGTAAAATTTGATGGAGATCAGCACAGCCTTGTTTTTTTTCGATGATTTTCGGATGTACGTACACACATACATACATACATACATACATTTGCTTATTTAATATGATAGGATAAATATTCTATATCTCTTTATGATGAACCACATGTAACCTACTTGCCATAATTCAAAATAAAATAAAATTTAACATAAAGTCATAATTCACAATACTTTAACATGAGACACGGGGATCAATAATATTGAAGTACAGCAGGCCCGACCCGAACGCGGGTTTCCACATCGCGGTTTTGCTCTATCACGGTTGAATTATCGTGGTATAAAATGTGCCGTTGCACCATGGGTCCCTTGCTCTATCCCATTCTGGCACGGAGGATACACAACCTCACAGCCTCACGCTGCCTTCCATCGCAAACTCAGCTGCGCTTTCAACATCGTGCCGCACAGACTGTTATCACGTGATATAGTTTTTGCAAGTCTTTTTGTGCGGTGTTTGTGACAGTAAATAGTTATGAAGTAGAAGAACTTGTGGAGTGTCATGAAGAAGAATAACTCCTGTCCTGTCCTGGCATATGGCAGATTAGCCATCATTTCTTGGAAGCATGGCTGTGCTGCTGATGCTGTGCCCCTCTAACCAATACAGTGGTACTCATTTCGCCGACTTTGGAAGGATGACAGGCTGAGTCAACCGCATCTAGTGTTAATTCAGCAGCAAATGGGGCTCAAACTCAAGACACTAAGATCGTAACCAGCCACCCGAACCTCTAAGGCAACACGAGGCTTGGGGTTATCATGAAATAAGGCAAATGAAACATTGTAAAATGTTATTAAAAGCTTTTTCAAGTAAGAAGCAAATAAATTCAGTTGAGGAATGTTGGTTCAATTGTGAGGTAATGAGAAAGGAAGAAATAAAGAAAGAACAAAGGAATGAAATAAGAGGCAGAATGAGTTTGTGGGGTTTTTCTTTTTTTGAGCAAAAATATTTGTTTGTTTGTTTGTTTGTTTTGAAGCAAGGAGGAGGGAATAAGATAAAATTGAGGAGCGTGAAGGAGAATAATTGGAATGAAGCAGAATGAGGCACATATCTTGAGAGGTTTTTGCTCGTCTTCATGGAGAGGGGCTTGAAATTCAATCGCGAGATGGACGCTGTCGTGGCACCTTATACGGAGGTCTATAAGGACATGTAGAACAAGGCAAAGCAGACAAAGATCACCTCCTCCATTCACAAAGTCTGATGACCTTCACGACCCTAAGCCAGGGACGTCGACGTCCTCTCAATAACCTACAACGCCCATCATCATCATCATCATCATCATCATCAGTAAAGACAATTTTAAGTGTTTTTCATTTACTACTGTAGTTTAAGCATAAAAAGTCCACAAATTTTAGAGTTGGTTCCCCTCACCCTATTTTCCCCAAAAGGTCTTAACTTTGCACATCAAAGGTTTGCCCAATGCGGGGTTTTTCAAGAACGTAACCCTTGTGAATAGGGAGGGTTTGTTGTATCACTTTACAAACCGTCACACCCTATTGAGTATCATCTGACATCAATGACCAGTTGACTGCAGCTGTATTACAATCAACCCTGATTTGCTAAAGATATGGCCCTTGTTGGCTGATGCTTGTCTAACTTGACCCAGGCGTTCTGCTTTCTCTCCACTTTTTTTGCCCCCACCCTCCCCCCCCCCCCCGATGTTTTTTCCTCCTCCATCTGTCACATTTCCTCCCTGTAACCATTCAAACCAGCTCCAACATCTAATCTTTCAAGATACAATTTTAGTGCTGTCATCTGTTTATTTTAACACTTTTCTGCTAACCTTGCGAGCTTATCTGTTCGTTGTTTGCTTCACGTCTACCTTTCCTCCCCCCTCCGATGTTGGCATATTCATACTTCCACACTGTAGATTACCTCTATACTAACCCTAAAAGCTGTCATAAAAAGCATGCATGGCATATGGTTACAATAGATATAATCAGAAAAAAAAATGCCAACCACAGAAATGTTCAAAACAAAAATGGAAACACAAAAAGGAACAAATTGCTATAAAAAGGCAAGTATGAGTACCTGTGGAAAAAAAAAGCCAAATTCAAGGCCATTAGTTGTTTTTTGTTTTTTTTATGGTGAATAAAATTAAAGTTTATATGTGAACATTCTATTAAAAATTAATGCATCGACACAGGAAGTGTGTTGAACAGTTATGGTAGAGCTAACGTGTGGCCGACATTGGTCGTCCCTCCAACACGGGAAGTCAGGGCAGGGATTTGTAATTTGTTCATGGTGCCATTGATAGCTTGCCTACTTTTCACGAGGGACACCGTGGGATCATTAATGTCCAAGAACTAATGCTGGCAAACAGGATACTCGGTTTCATGTCCTTCCCAGGGACGGCACACACACTGATGAATCGCCCTGCTTGTGAAACATCAGGATGACAATTTATAGCTGGGCAGGGGGATTCAAACCCAGGCTATACAGCTTTGAGGTGAGTGTGCATACCTCTAGGCCAAAGGTTCCCAACCAGTGAGTAATTGATCCACATGGGATTTTCTGGTGGTCCAGGGCAGACAAAACAATTTTGGATATTTTCATGTATCTATACAGTATACATAAAAACGAAAAACACGGTGAAGCAGTTAGTGAGGCCGTGTGATGAGTTGTCTATTAATTATGTACTGTTTGAACATTGTAACTACACGTAATTATATAAATTACGTACCATTGGAATGTACCTTTCGACCCTTGAGATTGCGAAGAACCCGAAGACCCCAATGACACAAAAGACCCTGAAGACCCAAAGGACTCAAAATACCCAGATGACCCAAAAGACCAAGATGATCCAAAAGACCCCGGGGACCCAAAGGACTCAAAATTCCCAAAAGACACCGAGGACTCAAATAGTTCCCAAGGACTCAGAAGACCCTCTAAGACTCATTAAGATCCCTTTTACCTTTAAGACCCTTTTGACAATTTAGACACCTTTATAGCCCTTCACTGTTTAGACCTTTCATATCCTTGAGACCTATACAGCCTTTCAAGTCCCTTTAGACTCCCTTAGACCTCAACACCATTTAAACCCCTGAGACCCTTCAGACAGATTGGACCCTTGACCATTTAGAGCTTTAGACCACTTGGACCTTTTGACATTAGAAATAAATACAATATCACAAATAAATTTGCACAAAATAAGTATTTGTATTATGATTGGTGTAAATCATGACCACAAAGCAAATCTGTAAAGTAAATCTCTGTAACAACACTTGGAGAGGGGAGTGTAGCGAGCCAATCCACACTAGCTCTCTTTTATAAAATAGTGATTCTGAGATTTATGCACCAAGATTACTGACAAAACAACTATATAATGTTTGCAACTTATCTACAGGCCTTGCTGATGATGAAAATAGTTTACAGAAGTACAATTACTGTAGATTGTCCTGTCTATTATCTTTGACAAAAACGAAAGAAGAAGAATAAGAATAATAAGAAGAAGAATCTGCATTTATTACTGACAATGAATGGGCAGGAAATGTTACCAACTGATACTTTTTTTGCCTCAATGTGGTTACCTTCAGCATTCCTCTGGAACACGAATCTAACTGGACGTGGGCATTTTGGAATGTTTGAAAGTCTGACCGATGTCATCAGTGAATGCGCAGGTGGTGCGGGATTGCCAGGGTTACTGAAAATCCCTGTTCAAAGCAATCTCTCTATTGAATGAAGACTTCACGTCCTACTTCCCTGATCTTCCCAAATTTAATGCAAAGCTAGTTCAAAATCAATTTCGACTTGATGACCTGATGGAGTTCCCTGGTCCTGTCTAGGAGTCTCTCATTGATCTCCAGGATGATTATCCAGCTTGCGATATATTTGAAGAAAAAAGTATATCATACTTTTGGTGTGATATACTGAATGCATACTCTGTGGTTGCAAAACTGGCTGTTTGTGCACTGATGGTGTTTACACAGACGTGGTTTTGTGAGACCGGATTCTCATCTCTCTTCATGATGAAATCTAAACTTCAAGCAAGACTGCAACTCGAAGATGACCTTCGAAAACTATTCCTCATATCGATAACCTGGTTGATAATAAATTAAGATGAAAATTAACAACATGGCAAAAGACACGTTTCTTGAATTCTGACTAAGAAACTCCTTTTGCAGTGATCCACACTTCTAAATGTAGTTTTTTTGTTGTTAGGGTTGTTGCTGTTGTTGCAGTGCTTACCGTGAAACTGTATTTGAGAATAAAATTATGCTCGTATTCCAGGTCTTAATAGTTACCTCTGTTACCAAAGGTGGATGGAGGTTATGTTTTCACACCTGTCTGTTTCTTTATTTGTTTATCTGTGAGCAGGACACCTCAAAAACTTATCGACAGATTCAGATGAAATTTTGTGAACAGGTTCAGTGATATGAGTGACAAGGATGAAATGATTAGATTTTGGTGAAGATCCGGATCTGAATACTATAATTTTTTCAGTGATTCTTCACCATTAAGAGATAGCACCAAAAATGATATCCATCCATCGGGACCATACTCTGTGCAGAGCATCGGTGCTGCCGAAGCAGTCTCCTTGGCCATTGGACACAACCCTGGACGGGTCACCACTCTAACACAGCATACCAGCATGGTGGCACTCATTTTGCCCACCTCAGAAGGATGACAGGCAGAATCAACCCCACCTGGTATTAATTCAACAGCCGAGTGGGATTTGAACTCAGGATCCAAGGATCCCAAGCCCACCACCCGAACCATTAAGCCAACACCAGGCATAGAAACAATATACATCACAATATCTCAAAAAGTTATAGACAGTTTATGACAAAACTTTGTGAATGAGTTGTGTAGGTGACAAGAACAAGCTGTTAACATTTTGGTTCAGGTCCAGATCCAGATCCAGCCCATCATTGGGATACAAAATGTAAACTGTTGAGCCTGGTGGAGGTATGAGCTCTACTGAATGCCTTTCTCGTTCTTCATATTCTGAGATTCTATTTTTGTCAAACATTTTTCACTTCTTGATCTTGCTTGGTACACAGTCATTGCCACCGAGGAAGCGTGGATACATATTAATAAAGGTTAAAGACCCCTGCTCTCAGGCCCAACAAAGTAATTATTTGGATTATACATTGCACCGACACTTATCACTTGTGGCAAGACTGCAAATGATTTTTAAACTTCAACTTATTTCACCAGATAATACCTTGGAGAATGTGTCAGACATCCTTTTGTATTGGTTTGCTCCATTTGCTGTGAAAAATAAGTGGTTCCAAATTAAGTTGCTCCATTCACCTGCACTTTACCTCGCATGTGTATATGACGCGATACCTTCACAACATGCATAATCCAAATAAAATAAAATTGCAAGCTCATTTTGCCTGCATCATTTCAGGAAAAACAACTGTTAAAGCCTACGACTTATCAGCTTTAATGCATCCAATAGCACAACGTACGTATCAGGATAGTCAAGTCTGGTTAGTGCTGGGATCGAAGACCTGTGTTGTAGACTGAGAGACAGCAGGCTAGCTCAATTGGAGGTGTGCTCATCTCTGTGCTATCTGGTCATGGATTGGTTCCCTTGTGGAGCAAAATCCAAGAAAAACAAGACAAAGCATTTATCAGTGCGGAGCCTCACCAGGGTGTATAGATTACAGTAGATCTGAAAAGCAGTGCAGACTCACTTATACTCACTGATTGTCACACAGCGCCATTACAATCGCTTTGTGTGTTCCTTCGGGAACGTGCGAGGATAATAAGTTACCCAATAAATTCTCAAATCCATAGACAACATGAAAATACATCAGTAATGGTTTGTATATAGTTTTAAGAAGGTAACCGGCTTAATCACTGTTATCGATTATGAATTATATGTGAACTAGCAGGTTACCAGGCCTTTATAATGAGTAGAGATAAGAAAGGTATGGCTCATGGTAACAGCATGCAGATGCATGGATAAACGCAGAGTGAAGAGACAATACAAAATATAAAATAAAGACGTCGTCACGTGGGTGTAAACTTTCTTGTGTAAACATTAGTTGTTTTTTTGATTACGAGACCACTCAGTACTTTGCATGCCTTTTTGTTTTTATGATCCTGGTTTCAATACATGGCATAACTTGGAGTGAAGTTCAGTCCAACCATCGGTGCATCCTGCAAAAGTTTGTACTGCAGCAGGTACCCTGCTAGCCTCGCAACAATCCCTGTAAGGGGCGAGAGTAGCATTGTGACCACTTGGCCTCATTGACACGATGTCACTACCTACAGTACAACAGATGCCACACCCTACAAGTAGTAGGAAACATCAAATCAGAAATTTATATTTAATCAGACTATCAAAAGAAACAATGGCAGAGTAACAAGTCAGACAGAGATTTATCACAAAAGAACTGTTAATTTTTTTTTTCTCCCAAATTAAGTGTAACCGACTGATTGTGACTCTCAGGCTCAAAGAAGAGATACAGAATTAAAGAACCTGTACCGAGTTTCTTGGGAAACAGAGTCTGGGAAATGAGTTATTTTCTTTCCAAAAGACAAACAGGCAGAGTTCAGAGATATAGTTTGAAATTGTGAAGACCGAGTGCCAACTGGGCGATCTTGAGAGAGTACAAAAATAAAATCTATGCAAGTTTAACATTTTGAATAATTCATCCATCCAATGATGGCTCAACACATCCACCTTAGCATTTCAGAAAGTGCACGTGCGGATCAAACAACAGCATTTGCATGATTTTTGTTTTTCATCTCAAAGAAACTTCGCTTCTACACACGGGCTGAACAAAACAGCCCAAGGGCACACTTTTCATGATCAAAGTTTTCATTGCATTTTCAATCAACACTCGCATCTATTTGAACACATACATCGCTTTCATTAATGCGAAACACTCACTTTCATCCAGGGATTATTTGAGTGGAATGTTCAACTGAAGAGTTATCGGAAAGTTGGTTCAAACATTGTGTCTTTAAAGTGCAGAGACACTGTTATTTCTGGGGAAACGGTTCCTTTGAGACGTGCCGAGGCATACCTCCACCGTTGACAACATGTGACTGTGTTTGGAATCTGCTTTTGTTTGACACAGTAAGAATCTGATGAGCTCTGAGGACCAGAAATTTGATTTTCTTTTTCCCAAACTCTTGTCTATGCCCATATTCCTTTGTGTGGATGACAATCCACAAAGCTCAATGCAGTGGTACTGGAGTCTCTCTCCAAAATTGTACAAACGATAGAAAGACTTTACAAATATATTGAAGTATTTTTTTTTTCTTTTTAGAAAGACTTCATTACGTTCATCACAGAAAGGTGGATGGAGGTTATGTTTTCACCCATTTGTCTGTCTGTCTGTCTGTTTGCATCGTTTGTGAGCAGGATATTCCAAAAAATGTTATTGACAGATTCTGACGAAACTTGGTGGACAGGTTGAGTGTGTGACAAGGACAAATTGATTAGATTTTGATGAGGATCCAGACCCAGATCCGGGACTAGAATTTTTTTTATAAAACTGATTCTTCACCTTTGAGAGATTGGGGCCCAAAATGACATTGAGCACAATATTTCAAAACGTTGTGGATGGATGACAAAACTTGGTGGATGAGTTGTGTAGGTGACAAGAACAAGCCAATTAGATTTTAGTTCAGGTCCGGATGCAGATCCAGCCTATCAGTGGGATACAAAAGATAAACTGTTCAGCCGGGTGGAGGTATGCACTCTACGAGTGCCATTCTCGTTTGAAATGCTATACTTATCTCTGGGAAATGGGAAATTAACTTTTTGGCAAATAACGAGCGCAGTGTTATCTTCAAGAGACTTGGATGTTAAAGATGATAAACAGGTTTGAGCAAATACTTAATTATAATCAAGCCCTGAGTTGGCGGCTTCCCCCTGTCCCAAGGCAACAAACTACAAAAGGGCCAACCCCTAAGGGGGTCGGTATGCACCTAAGCTGGGCATGCGGAGTAGTAGTAGTAGTAGTAGTCATCGTAGTACTTGGCACTTGTGCCTTGCATAAAGTGGAGCTCAAAGACAGACACAAAGAAAGTCAAGCAGGTAAATCGGATTTTCTTTCCAATCCATCTTGGTACTTGAGAATTTGAACTGGCAGGATAGCTCAAAGGTAGCACATTAATATTTGAGTCATCTAGCCTGATCGTGATAACTAACCAGACTATACACTGTCAGATTGGTGCTTCGCAGACAGACTTTGATCACAAAGTCTGCCAAACTTTAAGCAGGGTGTCCCATCTGTTAGCCTTAGGTGATGGACATTAAAGACACCATGGTATCTGTCAACAAAGAGTGGGCAAGCTATCGCCAGCACCCATAACAAATTTCAAATTCCTGCCTTAACTCCCATTGGTGGCACTGCATCAGTAGCATTCAGTGTTCCCAAAAATGATGCAACCAGGAGCAAGCATGAGAATTTGACTCACAATGCCAGAGGCTCAAGAACTTCAACAACAAATCAGTACACATGGTAAAGTACCGATATTAAAAAACAATGATTGCAGCAGTAATATTATCTACATCCTCAAACCAACAGTCAAACATTTCATTGTGGAGGATACCAGGCAGCAACATGAACAAGACGTCCAGATGTGAGATGACCGTTCAAATGACTCACATGATGATGAAACATTCTGTTAATTCAAGATGATGCCAGGAGGCATTACAAACTTAAACAAGGGCAAAGTGTTTTGTTGAAGACAAACATAAACGGTTTGTGTTTAATGATCACTTTGCTGTGGCTTATATTTCTTGCTGTTCTTGTTTTCTCGACAACAAGGGGGAAAGATTTCTTGAATAGGTCCACATGGTACACATTGAAAAAGCAGCAAAGTCAACAAACTGCCACTGTACATGTGTCTAAATACAGAACCGACACGATATTACAAAATATCACAGGTAATCATGCTCATATAGCAAGATGTAGTTTTACAAAATCTTTTACAACACATGAGCATTGAACCAGTCACTTCACTGATGATAGTGGAACAATGTAACTTACGGTATATATATTGCAGTACAGTAATCCAGTTGATATGCCTGGTGTTGGCTTAATGGTTAGGGTGGTGGGCTTGGGACCCTAGGATCCTGAGTTCAAATCCCACTCAGTTGTTAAATTAATACGAGGTGGGGTTAACTCTGCCTGTCATCCTTCTGAGGTCGGTAAAAATGAGTGCCAGCATGCCGGTATCCTGTGTCGGAGTAGCGACAAATCCAAGATTGTGCCCAATAGCCAAGGAGACTGCTTAGGCAGCACCAACGCTCTGTACAGAGTGTGGTCCCAATAGATGGGCAAGATGGAATCCAGTTTATCAAGTTCATGTTTGCAAAAAACATTATTTCAGAAGCATTTTGTTTCCTGTGAACAACCCAACATTAATTTGATTAGTACGCACACTTACTTGCCAAAAAAACAAAATTATTAATTTGTTTTATGTTCCCAGTGACCAGACGTTACTTCGTTTTTTTACTCCAAGTTGAAAAATGCCATTCTCATTTTGTCATGAATCATGTACTACCATAAAGGCCGAGCCTAGCACTAGATGTAACTCTGTAATGATGTAACGCCGCCATCTTACTAAATTCGTCATCCCTAGTCTGAGAGACTGGCATTTAGCCCCGTCACCCACAGACGTCAGATAGTAAAATAGGCAGATATATGGGTTATGGTGTTCAACTGTCATCAGCGAAGTGACTGGACGGGTTGAGTTCCGGATGCCGGGACGTCGAGCACATCGTGGAGGCCTAGCCGAGCACTAGACACAACGCCGTAATGACGTCCGAGTGAAAAGAGCCTGACAGACAGAGGGATTGAGAAATCCGGCTACTTTAATACCTAGACTACTCACAAATAACTAAACAATAAACAGTTTGAGGTTCATTTTTTTTTCTGGTACATTAAAACATTCATATTAAGGTTGAAGAGGACCAGCACATTTACCTATACACTCCTTAAAACAAACGTGATGTCAGTGGAAGCCTTGAAGTTTCGTTGATACGTGAAAACATCATGGCTGTCAGAAATCAGTGTGAAAATTGGCCACAACTCAGGCCTACAAATGATCAAAGACAAGTTTCTATTTGCAGATTTGGCATGAAACAGACTAGGTGGTGTAATGGTAAGAGCGTCCACTCCGAGTTAGGGAGGGCGGCGGTTCAAACACAGGCCAAGTCATACCAAAGACTTCAAAAATGGTACATGCTGCTTCCTTGCTTGATGTTCAGCATTAAAAGGATAAGAGCAAGGACAATCCCCATAGGTTGGCATCCATGGGGAGGAGGAAATTCCTCTTTTGGAAATGCCCCGGTGAGTAATGCGGCACCATTGTTGTGGTGTCGCTGGTTCCCCGGGAAGAGACGGCATTTCTCTCAAACTCAGTGGCTGTTTGTCTTGTCTAACAACTTTGTGGTGTGTCTCGTGTATTCATCTGTACGTCCGTGTTTGTGTGTGTGTGTGTGTGTGTGTCAGTTCACTATGAGCCTTACATCATGTTAAGAAAAGGAAAAATAAAGAAGTCTTTTACAAATCATGACTGCCAATGTGTCATACTCATGCCATTGGCATTGTTAGAAGGTTATGGGGAGTAGTTGCCTGGACCTCGTACTTCCATTGAAGCCAGATCCGAACTGGCTTGGTCAAAAACTGATGGTTGATTGCTCTTTGCAGGTCATCCTTGATATTGTGATGTTGAAAAGCAGTTCCTTCTGGAAAGCGTAACTAAAAATGATCCTCATAAAGAGTTGTAACCAATGGGCAACCTGAACGAGGTCCTCAGTGAGCCATTTGCTCTAACAATACCTTTCCAGTACCTTAGAAATGACATGCTGCGATGAATATTACACTGTGGGAAGCAGTGACAGTTTGAGTAATCCCTGCATGAACCATCCTGATTGTGTGAGCCAACCCTTTGTTGTTGTTTTTTTTGTATACATGGTCGAGGCTCGTGGAAGAGCAACAGTAGAAAGGAATGGAACAGAAACAACAGAGTAAAAGTGAGAGAGAGTGAAAATGAGATCAGGGGTGGGGGGAGGAGAGAAGGACACATGAGGGAGAACAAGCTACACATGCTGAATGAGATACAGGAGGAAAAGTAAGGAGAAAACAGGGATGAAACAGAAAAGGAACAAACCAACTGACATGAAATTAAAAAGGGTGAGGGGGTGGGGGGCGGGGATCACAATAACTTGGAAAAGTGGAATGCTTGGGAATGGGGTCATTTGGGGGTAGAAGAGATCATGAGTGTGGATGGGGAATGACCTGAGGTAGTGGCACGCAACTGTCTTGAAGCCCTGGAGGGAAGAATGGGACAACATACTGGGGAAGTTGGTTTCACATTTGAGAGAAAAGAGGAACAAATGAGTGGAGGTGAGCAGTGAACTGGGATTTTGTGGGGGTTAACAAGAAGAGGGTGACTGGCAGACCGTGTCCATGAAATGACACTTTGCCTTCCCATCATTTTGTGTTAAATGACACCTTGCCATTTCTAATGGAGCATGAGTCTTCCTACACTTCCTTCTTCCTGCACGGAGCATGAGTCAATGTGATGGGTTCTTAAAGCTACGTCTGGTGAGGCCACATGGATACCCCAATTTATAGAGGGCATTGGCATTGGTCGTGTGCAGGCATGTACTCTGTTAGACGGGATTTGCACGTGAACATCATGAATCGCTCGTTTATGATGATGATGATGATGATGATAATTGCAACATCACACGTTTTACGAACAATTTCATGATGGAGTTTCCCCAATATAGCCAACAGCTGCACACACACGGATACAAAATTTTTGTACAGTGAATCCATCGTCTATTTTACAGTTTAAAAGTTGTCGTTTCCATCATTCTATAACAATCCAACTAAACTTCAAGGCTTCCACCGACATAACATACTGTATATCTTCAACCAAGTGGAGTATTCTATGAAACGTTTGCTCAAAACATTCCAGAGATAAATAATTTTCAATGTTATTGTTATAAAAAGGCAGATGATCAGTACATGATATCATAGTATAATTAAATTAGCCATCTTTTTGAGTGATAGTGTAGAGTGCAAACAAAAGCACCTAGGCAACTCAGGTAATCCCATTATCAAAACAAACAAAAACTAGAAGGGCACTCTGTAGAGCGCATGTACCTCTGCCAGACTGATTCGTTTACGTTTCATATCCCATTGATTGGCCGAATCTGGATTCGGACCTCAACTAAAATTTAATCGGCTTGTTCTTGTCACCTAACCAACCATCTCCAATCCACCAAGTTTCGTCCAAATCCGTCCATAACTCTTTGAGATATCGTGCTATATATCATTTTAACCAAATCGCTCAAAATGGTGAAGAACCACTGAAAAAAAATTATTGGATCTGGATTCGGATCTTCATCAAAATCGAATCAACTCTTCCTTGTTACATACCCAACCTGTCCACCAAGTTTCGTCCGAATCTGTCCACAACTTTTTTTGAGATATCCTGCTATATGTCGTTTTTGGCCATATCTCTCAATGGTGAAAAAAAATCAATTAAAAATTTTCGAATCCAGATCGGGATTTGGATTGTCACCAAAATCTCATCGTTTTGGCCTTGTCACATACCAAGCTGTCCACCAAATTTTGTCTGAATCCGTTCACAACTCTTGGAGATATTTTGTTCACAGACAGACAGACAGGCAGATGGGGATGAAAACATAACCTCCATCCACCTTCGTGGCAGAGCTAACAATCTAAACTTGTCAAAAACAATCGAATCGAATCTCTACCACTGAAGGTGGTCAGTGGTTATGTTTTCACCCGTGTCTGTCTGTCTTTGAACGGGATATATCAAAAAGTTGTGGACAGATTCGGACGAAACTTGGTGGATGGGTTGGGTAGGTGACAAGAACAAGCCAATTCGATTTTGGAGGTCCGGATGAAGTACTGGCCCATCAGTGGGATCCTAAAGGTATAAAGGTAAAATGTTCAGCCTGGTGAAGGTATGCTCTCTACAGAGTGCCGTCCTAGTTACCTCTGTATTGTCAGGAAACCGTATCAGCACTTGGCTGGGAAAGAGGGGTATGGAAGCAAAGAGAATGCAAGGCAGATAAATAGGATTATAAAATGTTTTCAGCTAGTTTGAAAGCTTTAGAACTATGTTCAGTCCAAAAGTTTATCGATAACCAGTCATTGACCCCAGGTGAGCCAGGTATGGCAGTTTGTATATATCTGTTGCCGTACTACTCAACAACACAATGCTATCTCTGGGTACGAATCCGAACAATGTGCTGAAGGCTGATATTTTTAGATATCCACTCGGGGAAAGTTTTTGGAAAGGTTGCTGTTTGCAAACCTTGCTGAACTTCTTATCCACAGAAGAAAACAATAGCAGTGAGCAGACCGCTCAGCAGAGGGGATTCAACTTTTGTGTGTGTGTATGTGGGGGGGGGGGGGTACAGGCAGGGGTTTCACTGCGGACGAAGTACTTGAACATTAGAGTATTCAAAAGGAACCCAAGAGAAAACGAGTTACCGCAGTCTCGTCTTTACATTTCCTTCTTTGTAAAACATCACTGTACAAATCACAATCTAGTGTGACAGCATGTAGACAACTCTCAACTACACATGACCATCCCACCACCACCTCCGGCGTGTCACAAGCACGTACAGTGCCATCACCGATTTCAGATGGAGCAGCGAAAGGTAAGAGGTGCGTTCAGATCGTGAGATTTATGGGAGCTTCACCCTGCACGTCAAATCCTCAGATCATCACCAAAGACAATTTCCCACGACTTAATGGGATGGCCTATTTCACGAAGTCGTGGTAAATTGCCTTACCTCGATTGTCGTGCCTCAAGACAATACAGGTAGCCACCGATGCCGAACTTACTATGGCTAGTCAACCACAGTTTGCCAGGTTGGCTACCTGGGAAAGTAAGTTATATTGACAAATAGAGCACACACAACTCCTTAACTCGCTACACACGGATTGTCCGACCACAATTCGGATGGTATTTCGGGAATAGGTACTGGCACAGGTGATGACAACCTCTAATCTTCCTGCACGGAGCATGAGTCAATGTGATGGCTTCTCAAAGCTACGTCTGTTGCAATATCCACCTCGGCCCGTCAGTCCTCATTCATGGTCGATGGGGGTAACGAACGACTCGACATGGATTCGGCAGCCAGGTTTCCCGCGAAAAGGCAAGTTTCCCGCGAAAAGGCTTTACAGTCATTGTCCGTGTTGTCCAAAAAAAACCCACAGACACACACGGAGCGCTCTCCTCCGAAAAGCTCCAGTACAGACCCGCCCAGAACACGACTCCGCGCTCTCAGCTGGACACGGACATCGCACCGTGAGGTTGGTCCGGTCCCAGAGGCTCAAACAGACCACCGGCTTACCTGGAATGTCGGCCACTCCCGGGCACAGGTCGCCGACGCGGTCCGACACGAGGCAGATCGAACGGCACTGAGGATTTGAACGCGTTGAGAAGTTAAGCACCAAAAGTAAAAACAGAGTCGTGGGTAATGGGAGGTACGAAGGGCGGAGAGGAGGAGGAGCGACGGCGGACGGGGGTCTTTGGGAAGAAACAGGGACAGGGGAGGCGGAGACACGGACAAGCAAATGGGTGGGACCAGAGGCTGATTCGAAATGAAAATGGCGAAACTATGGGACGTGAAAGCAAATGTCGCACAGAAGGGTGGCCTGTGCTTTATCAGCACCACATTCATTCAATCCATCAGTATATCGACTTCAGTGCACTGGGAGGAGTGGGGGATGAGGATGAGGAGGAGGAGTGGGGGATGAGGATGAGGAGCAGGAGTGGTGGGAACAGTCGGGGGCAGGAACAGGGACATCATCATTCAGGACGTTATATAAATATTAATATTATACATTCCCTATTTTTATTAGTCTAATTCATCCCCAACACGAATCTTGCAATATTTTATCCAATCTATTAAAGTATTTACACTTTCTTGATCCCATTTGATCACCACTTTCTGCTATCTACATTACCTCCAAGTTTAGTGTCATTTGCAAATATGGGAATCAGTTCTTAAGCCGACAATCCAAATCGTTGATGTAAATTTGAATCAATAATCGTTGATGTCCCAGTATTGATCACTCATGTACTTACATCCTCCCACTCACAGCCACTCTTTGCTTCCCATCACTAATCCAGTTCGTTACCTTACGAGGCACTCGACAACCCTTCACTTTGGTTCTAACAACCTCCTATGTGGACCCTTATCGAATGCCTTCCGAAAGTCTAGATCTACTCTGTCTCCTGCACTTCCCTCATCCACCCAAGCAGAAACTGCTTCATAGAACTCCCTCCCTTTGGTAAATAAGTGCCCATTAACTACCTTAATAAATTAAATGTATATATTTCCTTCCACATCTGATCCATACATAACGTCTCCAACAACTTACCCACAACTGAAGTTAAGCGAACACGTCCACAATCCCCCAATTATTCTCTGGAAACTTCCTGTAAATGGGAGGACCGTTGGTCCGTTGGACCAAATTTTCATGGGTCTGCACGGCCTTGGTTGTTTTTGCTAGTCTGAACAAAATCAATAGGTTTCCCAGCCGAGAAGCTTTGGAACCCTAATAATAATTAGTGGTCTTTCAGGGTCTTGGTGGTCTTAAGGGTCTTCAAAGGTCGTAGGGGTTTCAGCAATCTAAAGGGTCAAAAGGTAGTTACATTCCAATAGTACGTAATCAGTTAACAGACGTACGTAATTAATAGACAAAAACCATGACACACACACACACACACCACATCAATTTGTAATAGATAAATTATATTTATGGTGGTGGGCTTGGGATCCTATGATCCTGAGTTCAAATCCTGCTTTCTGTTGAATTAATACCAGGTGGGGTTGATTCAGCCTGTCATCCTTCAGAGGTCAACAAAATGAGTACCAGCTTGCTGGTATCCTGTGTCGGAGTGGCGACCCTTCCAGGATTGTGCCCAATAGCCAAGGAGACTGCTTCGGCAGCACCAACGCTCTGCACAGAGTATAGTCCCAATGGATGTTTGGAATCCTCTGGTAGCTGTTCCCACTCCACTGAGCTGTTAAAGATATCTGCTCACATCATGTTTACCTGCCTTGTTAACATCACACCTATCTGCTCTGCCACAATACCCTTGGATGCATATTATCTGACCCTGGAGCTTTATCTTGTAGTGTTCCTTGCTTCTTCCAATCCTCCCTAAAAACCCTTTTCCACTCTCGAGTAGATTATCTCCCCTGTTCGTCATTACCATGTCTGTTTTTGTGTAAACATTGAAGTAAAATAACTTGAATAATCTCGGTAGACGTTCTGCCAAAAGAGACTGTCCTCAAGACAAGGTAATGATAAATACTCTGATGGTTTGGCACCTGCAGGTGATGATGAAAATGACCTATTAAACTGGTTTATCGTTGGAACCTCTTCTACCAGGTGGAACGGAACCCAGCTTAAACAATACTAAACCAGAATGGCACTCAGTAGAGTGCATACCTCCACTACGAAATTCCTCATCCAGAAGAACATATCAGGCCCAATAAATATTTGATATATTATGCTATACACATATCGTGTTTGGCTCTATCTCTCAATGGTGAAGAATCACTTTGAGAATTAAAAAATTCCATGAGCCGGATTCGGATCCTCGTCAAAATCGAATAAATTCGTCCTTGTCACACAGCCAACATGTCTACCAAGTTTAGTCCGAATCCGTCCACAAATCTTTGAGATATCCTGCACACAAACAAACAAAGCAAATAAACCAATGTCACCCCAGGGTGACCCGTATCTTGCCAAAAGTGACCACGTGTGACTTCTTTAAGGTCACACTGAGGTGAACAGAAGCTGCTATCCACCAGGAGCGACCCTTGAGGAATATCTGCTACGAGAGTTCCGATGAGAATCGTTCTACAGAGTAACCATGAAAAATATGTGTTTGCCTCATAACGTCACCAAATGACGTCATAATGTCTTAAGCTTGACATATCTAGAAAAACACTCATCGAGGTGTTCAATTTGAGGTACTACACGATATGGTTCCTAAAACTTGAAATTTGACCTTGGGGTCAAATATGTTTGACCTCAGGCGCTAACCATGAAGGTCAAGGCCAATCGCCACCAAAAACTAATCAGCTAAGCGCCAGACCATGAACTACTTCCCATAAAGTTTGGAGACGATTCGATTAAAATAACTCAAAAAATAAGGGTTTCGTCGACTCCCCTGATTTGCGACAAAGTGACCCTGACCTTTGACCTTGACCTTCAAAATTTTATGCGCTGAAAGGGACCTCTATAGGCTCTGATATGCGAAGTTACAAAAATTTCCAATGATAACTGTGCTCTGCAGAGTGATTTATACGTGATTACAGACAAAAAAAAAAAACATAAGAAGGTCAAGGCCAATCGCCACCAAAAATTAATCAGTGAGCGCCAGACCATGAACTATATTCCCATGAAGTTTGAAGACGATCCGATCAAAATTACTCAAAAATAAGGGTTTCGTCGACTCCCCTGATTTGCGACAAAGTGACCTTGACCTTTGACCTTGACCTTCAAAATTTTGTGCGCTGAAAGGGACCTCTATAGGCCTCTGATATGCGAAGTTACAAAAATTTCAATGATAACTGTGCTCTGCACGAATTTTTTATATGTGATACAGACAAAAAAAAAATAAAAAAAACATACAAGCTGACTAACATATCTTGCAAAAACTTCGTTTGGCAAGATAACAAGAAGACGTCGTGCAGAGCACATACTTGCAAGTCCATAGAACAAATTTGACCTAAAAATAATTAGTGGTTGAATTTATTGACAAAATATACAACTCTTCAAATTTCAAGTGAATCGGATGAAAATTGAGATTTTAGAAATCTCAAATATGTTATTGACCTTTGGCCTATGTTGACCTTTTGACCTTTTGACCTCAAAAACAATATGCTTCTTCCTTATGACAAACTTTACCATGTGGTGAAGTTTCATGAAGATCGCTTTAAAATTGTGAGCTGTAGGTGGCAAACAGCCAAACAGACAGACAGAAAAACAGACAAACAGACAAACAGACAGACAGATAGAATAACAAGATAAAGAGAAGAAAAAGAAGAAAAAGAAGAGCACAATACTTGCAAAATCCACCCCCTGAAACTAACAAGAATATTATTCCTACCATCTCTCTCATATGATCTAAACTTCAAGCAAGACATGCAACTCGAAGAATACGCTCGAAAACTATTCTCATATCGATAACCTGGTTTGATAATAAATTAAGATGAAAAATTAAAACATGGCAAAAGACATCGGTTTCTTGAATTTGATTAAGAAACTCCTTTTGCAGTGATCCACACTTCTAATTAGTTTTTTGTTGTTAGGGTTGTGCTGTTGTTGCAGTGCTTACCGTGAAACTGTATTGAAATAAATTATGCTCGTATTCCTAAGGTCTGTAATAGTTACCTCTGTTACAAAGTGGATTGGAGGTTATGTTATTCACACCTGTCCTGTTTCTTTATTTGTTTATCTGTGAGCAGGACACCTCAAAAACTTATCGACAGATTCAGATGAAATTTTGTGAACAGGTTCAGTGATATGAGTGACAAGGATGAAATGATTAGATTTTGGTGAAGATCCGTGATCTGAATAACTATAATTTTTTTCGTGATTCTCACCCATAAGAGATGCACCAAAAAATGATATCCATGCCATCGGGACGCAATAGCTCTGTGCAGAGCATCGGTGCTGCCGAAGCATCTCGCTTGCCATTGAGACACAACCCTGGACGGGTCACCACTACTAACAAGCTATACCGCAGTGGTGGCACTCATTTTTGCCCCTCAGAGGATGACGGCAGAATCAAACCCACCTGGTATTGAAATTCACAGCGCGAGTGGGATTTGAAACTCAGGATCCAAGGATCTCCAAGCCCACCACCCCGAACCATTACCAACAAGCCAGGCATAGAAACAATAATACATCACAATATTCAAAAGTTATAGACAGTTTATGACAAAACTTTGTGATGAGTTGTTGTAGGTGACAGAACAAGCTGAATGAACATTTTTGGTTCAGGTCCAGATCCAGATCCAGCCATCATTGGGATAACAAAATGTTTAAACTGTTGAGCCTGGTGGAGGTATGAGCTCTAACTGAATGCCTTTTCGTTTTCATATTCTGAGATTCTATTTTTGTCAAATCATTTTTCACTTCTGATCTTGGCTTGGTACACAGTCATGCCACCGAGGAAAGCGTGGATACATATTAATAAAGGTTAAAGACCCCTGCTCTCAGGCCCAACAAAGTAATTATTTGGATATACATTGCACCGACACTTATCACTTGTGGCAAGACTGCAAATGATTTTTAAACTTCAACTTATTTCACCAGATAATACCTTGGAGAATGTGTCAGACATCCTTTTGTATTGGTTTGCTCCATTTGCTGTGAAAAATAAGTGGTTCCAAATTAAGTTGCTCATTCACCTGCACTTTACCTCGCATGTGTATATGACGCGATACTTCACAACATGCATAATCCAAATAAAATAAAATTGCAAGCTCATTTTGCCTGCATCATTTCAGGAAAAACAACTGTTAAAGCCTACGACTTATCAGCTTTAATGCATCCAATAGCACAACGTATACGAGGATAGTCAAGTCTGGTTAGTGCTGGGATGAAGACCGTGTTGTAGACTGAGAGACAGCAGGCTAGCTCAATTGGGGTGTGCTCATCTCTGTGCTATCTGGTCATGGATTGGTTCCCTTGTGGAGCAAAATCCAAGAAAAACAAGACAAAGCATTTATCAGTGCGGAGCTCACCAGGGTGTATAGATTACAGTAGATCTGAAAAGCAGTGCAGACTCACTTATACTCACTGATTGTCACACAGCGCCATTACAATCGCTTTGTGTGTTCCTTCGGGACGTCGAGGATAATAAGTTACCCAATAAATTCTCAAATCCATAGACAACATGAAAATACATCAGAAATGGTTTGTATATAGTTTTAAAAAGGTAACCGGCTTAATCACTGTTATCGATTATAATTATATGTGAACTAGCAGGTACCAGGCCTTTATAATAAGTAGAGATAAGAAAGGTATGGCTCATGGTAACAGCATGCAGATGCATGGATAACGCAGAGAGTGAAGAGACAATACAAAATATAAAATAAAGACGTCGTCACGTGGGTGTAAACTTTCTTGTGTAAACATTAGTTGTTTTTTTGATTACGAGACCACTCAGTACTTTGCATGCCTTTTTTTTTTATGATCCTGGTTTCAATACATGGCATAACTTGGAGTGAAGTTCAGTCCAACCATGGTGCATCCTGCAAAAGTTTGTACTGCAGCAGGTACCCTGCTAGCCTCGCAACAATCCCTGTAAGGGGCGAGAGTAGCATTGTGAACTTGGCCTCATTGACACGATGTCACTACCTACAGTAACAGATGCCACACCTACAAGTAGTAGGAAACATCAAATCAGAAATTTATATTTAATCAGACTATCAAAAGAAACAATGGCAGAGTAAAAAGTCAGACAGAGATTTATCAACAAAGAACTGTTAATTTTTTTTTCTCCCAAATTAAGTGTAACCGACTGATTGTGACTCTCAGGCTCAAAGAAGAGATACAGAATTAAAGAACCTGTACGAGTTTCTTGGGAAACAGAGTCTGGGAAAGAGTTATTTTCTTTCCAAAGACAACAGGCAGAGTTCAGAGATATAGTTTGAAATTGTGAAGACCGAGTGCCAACTGGGCGATCTTGAGAGAGTACAAAATAAAATCTATGCAAGTTTAACATTTTGAATAATTCATCCATCCAATGATGGCTCAACACATCCACCTTAGCATTTCAGAAAGTGCAGTGCGGATCAAACAACAGCATTTGCATGATTTTTGTTTTTCATCTCAAAGAAACTTCGCTCTACACACGGGCTGAACAAAACAGCCCAAGGGCACACTTTTCATGATCAAAGTTTTCATTGCATTTTCAATCAACACTCGCATCTATTTGAACACATACATCGCTTTCATTAATGCGAAACACTCACTTTCATCCAGGGATTATTTAGTGGAATGTTCAACTGAAGAGTTATCGGAAAGTTGTTCAAACATTGTGTCTTTAAAGTGCCAGAGAACATGTTTATTTCTGGGAAACGGTTCTTTGAGACGTGCCGAGGCATACCTCCACCGTTGACAACATGTGACTGTGTTTGGAATCTGCTTTTGTTTGACACAGTAAGAATCTGATGAGCTCTGAGGACCAGAAATTTGATTTTCTTTTTCCCAAACTCTTGTCTATGCCCATATTCCTTTGTGTGGATGACAATCCAAAAAGCTCAATGCAGTGGTACTGGAGTCTCTCTCCAAAATTGTACAAACGATAGAAAGACTTTACAAATATATTGAAGTATTTTTTTTTTTCTTTTTAGAAAGACTTCATTACGTTCATCACAGAAAGGTGGATGGAGGTTATGTTTTCACCCATTTGCTGTCTGTCTGTCTGTTTGCATCGTTTGTGAGCAGGATATTCCAAAAAATGTTATTGACAGATTCTGACGAAACTTGGTGGACAGGTTGAGTGTGTGACAAGGACAAATTGATTAGATTTTGATGAGGATCCAGACCCAGATCCGGGACTAGAATTTTTTTTTATAAACTGATTCTTCACCTTTGAGAGATTGGGGCCAAAATGAACATTGAGCAACAATATTTCAAAACGTTGTGGATGGATAACAAAACTTGGTGGATGAGTTGTGTAGGTGACAAGAACAAGCCAATTAGATTTTAGTTCAGGTCCGGATGCAGATCAGCCTATCAGTGGGATACAAAAGATAAACTGTTCAGCGGGTGGAGGTATGCACTCTACGAGTGCCATTCTCGTTTGAAAATGCTATACTTATCTCTGGAAATGGGAAATTAACTTTTTGGCAAATAACGAGCGCAGTGATTTATTAAGAGACTTGGATGTTAAAGATGATAAACAGGTTTGAGCAAATACTTAATTATAATCAAGCCCTGAGTTGGCGGCTTCCCCCTGTCCCAAGCAACAAACTACAAAAGGCCAACCCCTAAGGGGGTCGGTATGCACCTAAGCTGGGCATGCGGAGTAGTAGTAGTAGTAGTAGTAGTCATCGTAGTACTTGGCACTTGTGCCTTGCATAAAGTGGAGCTCAAAGACAGACACAAGAAAGTCAAGCAGGTAAATCGGATTTTCTTTCCAATCCATCTTGGTACTTGAGAATTTGAACTGGCAGGATAGCTCAAAGGTAGCACATTAATATTTGAGTCATCTAGCCTGATCGTGATAACTAACCAGACTATACACTGTCAGATTGGTGCTTCGCAGACAGACTTTGATCAAAAGTCTGCCAAACTTTAAGCAGGGTGTCCCATCTGTTAGCCTTAGGTATGGACATTAAAGACACCATGGTATCTGTCAACAAAGAGTGGGCAAGCTATCGCCGCACCATAACAAATTTCAAATTCCTGCCTTAACTCCCATTGGTGGCATCGCATCAGTAGCATTCAGTGTTCCAAAAATGATGCAACCAGGAGCAAGCATGAGAATTTGACTCACAATGCCAGAGGCTCAAGAACTTCAACAACAAATCAGTACACATGGTAAAGTACGCATATTAAAAAACACAATGATTGCAGCAGTAATATTATCTACATCCTCAAACCAACAGTCAAACATTTCATTGTGGAGGATACCAGCAGCAACATGAAACAGAGTCCAGATGTGAGATGACCGTTCAAATGACTCACATGATGATGAAACATTCTGTTAATTCAAGATGATGCCAGGAGGCATTACAAACTTAAACAAGGGCAAAGTGTTTTGTTGAAGACAAACATAAACGGTTTTGTTTAATGATCACTTTGCTGTGGCTTATATTTCTGCTGTCTTGTTTTTCGACAACAAGGGGGAAAGATTTCTTGAATAGGTCCACATGGTACCATTGAAAAAGCAGCAAAGTCAACAAACTGCCACTGTACATGTGTCTAAATACAGAACCGACACGATATTACAAAAATATCACAGGTAATCATGCTCATATAGCAAGATGTAGTTTTACAAAATCTTTTACAACACATGAGCATTGAACCAGTCACTTCACTGATGATAGTGGACAATGTAACTTACGGTATATATATTGCAGTACAGTAATCCAGTTGATATGCCTGGTGTTGGCTTAATGGTTAGGGTGGTGGGCTTGGGACCCTAGGATCCTGAGTTCAAATCCCACTCAGTTGTTAAATTAATAGAGGTGGGGTTAACTCTGCCTGTCATCCTTCTGAGGTCGGTAAAAATGAGTGCAGCATGCCGGTATCCTGTGTCGGAGTAGCGACAAATCCAAGTTTGTGCCCAATAGCCAAGGAGACTGCTTAGGCAGCACCAACGCTCTGTACAGAGTGGTGTCCCAAAGATGGGAAGGATGGAATCCAGTTTATCAAGTTCATGTTTGCAAAAAACATTATTTCAGAAGCATTTTGTTTCCTGTGAACAACCCAACATTAATTTGATTAGTAGCACACTTACTTGCCAAAAACAAAATTATTAATTTGTTTTATGTTCCCAGTGACCAGACGTTACTTCGTTTTTTTACTCCAAGTTGAAAAATGCCATTCTCATTTTGTCATGAATCATGTACTACATAAAGGCCGAGCCTAGCACTAGATGTAACTCTGTTAATGATGTAACGCCGCCATCTTACTAAATTCGTCATCCCTAGTCTGAGAGACTGGCATTTAGCCCCGTCACCCACAGACGTCAGATAGTAAAATAGGCAGATATATGGGTTATGGTGTTCAACTGTCATCAGCGAAGTGACTGGACGGGTTGAGTTCCGGATGCCGGGACGTCGAGCACATCGTGGAGGCCTAGCCGAGCACTAGACACAACGCCGTAATGACGTCCGAGTGAAAAGAGCCTGACAGACAGAGGGGATTGAGAAATCCGGCTACTTTAATACCTAGACTACTCACAAATAACTAAACAATAACAGTTTGAGGTTCATTTTTTTTTCTGGTACATTAAAACATTCATATTAAGGTTGAAGAGGACCAGCACATTTACCTATACACTCCTTAAAACAAACGTGATGTCAGTGGAAGCCTTGAAGTTTCGTTGATACGTGAAAACATCATGGCTGTCAGAAATCAGTGTGAAAATTGGCCACACTCAGGCCTACAAATGATCAAAGACAAGTTTCTATTTGCAGATTTGGCATGAAACAGACTAGGTGGTGTAATGGTAAGAGCGTCCACTCCGAGTTAGGGAGGGCGGCGGTTCAAACACAGGCCAAGTCATACCAAAGACTTCAAAAATGGTACATGCTGCTTCCTTGCTTGATGTTCAGCATTAAAAGGATAAGAGCAAGGACAATCCCCATAGGTTGGCATCCATGGGGAGGAGGAAATTCCTCTTTTGGAAATGCCCCGGTGAGTAATGCGGCACCATTGTTGTGGTGTCGCTGGTTCCCCGGGAAGAGACGGCATTTCTCTCAAACTCAGTGGCTGTTTGTCTTGTCTAACAACTTTGTGGTGTGTCTCGTGTATTCATCTGTACGTCCGTGTTTGTGTGTGTGGTGTGTGTGTGTGTGTCAGTTCACTATGAGCCTTACATCATGTTAAGAAAAGGAAAAATAAAGAAGTCTTTTACAAATCATGACTGCCAATGTGTCATACTCATGCCATTGGCATTGTTAGAAGGTTATGGGGAGTAGTTGCCTGGACCTCGTACTTCCATTGAAGCCAGATCCGAACTGGCTGGTCAAAAACTGATGGTTGATTGCTCTTTGCAGGTCATCCTTGATATTGTGATGTTGAAAAGCAGTTCCTTCTGGAAAGCGTAACTAAATAATGATCCTCATAAAGAGTTGTAACCAATGGGCAACCTGAACGAGGTCCTCAGTGAGCCATTTGCTCTAACAATACCTTTCCAGTACCTAGAAATGACATGCTGCGATGAATATTACACTGTGGGAAGCAGTGACAGTTTGAGTAATCCCTGCATGAACCATCCTGATTGTGTGAGCCAACCTTTGTTGTTGTTTTTTTTGTATACATGGTCGAGGCTCGTGGAAGAGCAACAGTAGAAAGGAATGGAACAGAAACAACAGAGTAAAAGTGAGAGAGAGTGAAAATGAGATCAGGGGTGGGGGGAGGAGAAGAGGACACATGAGGGAGAACAAGCTACACATGCTGAATGAGATACAGGAGGAAAAGTAAGGAGAAAACAGGGATGAAACAGAAAAGGAACAAACCAACTGACATGAAATTAAAAAGGGTGAGGGGTGGGGGGCGGGGATCACAATAACTTGGAAAAGTGGAATGCTTGGGAATGGGGTCATTTGGGGGTAGAAGAGATCATGAGTGTGGATGGGGAATGACCTGAGGTAGTGGCGCGCAACTGTCTTGAAGCCTGGAGGGAAGAATGGGACAACATACTGGGGAAGTTGTTTCACATTTGAGAGAAAAGAGGAACAAATGAGTGGAGGTGAGCAGTGAACTGGGATTTTGTGGGGGTTAACAAGAAGAGGGTGACTGGCAGACCGTGTCCATGAAATGACACTTTGCCTTCCCATCATTTTGTGTTAAATGACACCTTGCCATTTCTAATGGAGCATGAGTCTTCCTACACTTCCTTCTTCCTGCACGGAGCATGAGTCAATGTGATGGGTTCTTAAAGCTACGTCTTGTTGAGGCCACATGGATACCCCAATTATAGAGGGCATTGGCATTGGTCGTGTGCAGGCATGTACTCTGTTAGACGGGATTTGCACGTGAACATCATGAATCGCTCGTTTATGATGATGAATGATGATGATGATGATAATTGCAACATCACACGTTTTACGAACACATTTCATGATGGAGTTTCCCCAATATAGCCAACAGCTGCACACACACGGATACAAAATTTTTGTACAGTGAATCCATCGTCTATTTTACAGTTTAAAAGTTGTCGTTTCCATCATTCTATAACAATCCAACTAAACTTCAAGGCTTCCACCGACATAACATACTGTATATCTTCAACCAAGTGGAGTATTCTATGAAACGTTTGCTCAAAACATTCCAGAGATAATAATTTCAATGTTTTTGTTATAAAAAGGCAGATGATCAGTACATGATATCATAGTATAATTAAATTAGCCATCTTTTTGAGTGATAGTGTAGAGTGCAAACAAAAGCACCTAGGCAACTCAGGTAATCCCATTATCAAAACAAACAAAAACTAGAAGGCACTCTGTAGAGCGCATGTACCTCTGCCAGACTGATTCGTTTACGTTTCATATCCCATTGATTGGCCGAATCTGGATTCGGACCTCAACTAAAATTTAATCGGCTTGTTCTTGTCACCTAACCAACCATCTCCAATCCACCAAGTTTCGTCCAAATCCGCCATAACTCTTTGAGATATCGTGCTATATATCATTTTAACCAAATCGCTCAAAATGGTGAAGAACCACTGAAAAAAAATTATTGGATCTGGATTCGGATCTTCATCAAAATCGAATCAACTCTTCCTTGTTACATACCCAACCTGTCCACCAAGTTTCGTCCGAATCTGTCCACAACTTTTTTTGAGATATCTGCTATATGTCGTTTTTGGCCATATCTCTCAATGGTGAAAAAAAATCAATTAAAAATTTTCGAATCCAGATCGGGATTTGGATTGTCACCAAAATCTCATCGTTTTGGCCTTGTCACATACCAAGCTGTCCACCAAATTTGTCTGAATCCGTTCACAACTCTTGGAGATATTTTGTTCACAGACAGACAGACAGGCAGATGGGATGAAAACATAACCTCCATCCACCTTCGTGGCAGAGCTAACAATCTAAACTTGTCAAAAACAATCGAATCAATCTCTACCACTGAAGGTGGTCAGGGTTATGTTTTCACCCGTGTCTGTCTGTCTTTACGGGATATATCAAAAAGTTGTGGCAGATTCGGACGAAACTTGGTGGATGGGTTGGGTAGGTGACAAGAACAAGCCAATTCGATTTTGGAGGTCCGGATGAAGTACTGGCCCATCAGTGGGATCCTGTAAAGGTAAAATGTTCAGCCTGGTGAAGGTATGCTCTCTACAGAGTGCCGTTCTAGTTACCTCTGTATTGTCAGGAAACCGTATCAGCACTTGGCTGGGAAAGAGGGGTATGGAAGCAAAGAGAATGCAAGGCAGATAAATAGGATTATAAAATGTTTTCAGCTTGTTTGAAAGCTTTAGAACTATGTTCAGTCCAAAAGTTTATCGATAACTAGTCATTGACCCCAGGTGAGCCAGGTATGGCAGTTTGTATATATCTGTTGCCGTACTACTCAACAACACAATGCTATCTCTGGGTACGAATCCGAACAATGTGCTGAAGGCTGATATTTTTAGATATCCACTCGGGAAAGTTTTTGGAAAGGTTGCTGTTTGCAAACCTTGCTGAACTTCTTATCCACAGAAGAAAACAATAGCAGTGAGCAGACCGCTCAGCAGAGGGGATTCAACTTTTTGTGTGTGTGTATGTGGGGGGGGGGGTACAGGCAGGGGTTTCACTGCGAACGAAGTACTTGAACATTAGAGTATTCAAAGGAACCCAAGAGAAAACGAGTTACCGCAGTCTCGTCTTTACATTTCCTTCTTTGTAAAACATCACTGTACAATCACAATCTAGTGTGACAGCATGTAGACAACTCTCAACTACACATGACCATCCCCCACCACCTCCGGCGTGTCACAAGCACGTACAGTGCCATCACCGATTTCAGATGGAGCAGCGAAAGGTAAGAGGTGCGTTCAGATCGTGAGATTTATGGGAGCTTCACCCTGCACGTCAAATCCTCAGATCATCACCAAAGACAATTTCCCACGACTTAATGGGATGGCCTATTTCACGAAGTCGTGGTAAATTGCCTTACCTCGATTGTCGTGCCTCAAGACAATACAGGTAGCCACCGATGCCGAACTTACTATGGCTAGTCAACCACAGTTTGCCAGGTTGGCTACCTGGGAAAGTAAGTTATATTGACAAATAGAGCACACACAACTCCTTAACTCGCTACACACGGATTGTCCGACCACAATTCGGATGGTATTTCGGGAATAGGTACTGGCACAGGTGATGACAACCTCTAATCTTCCTGCACGGAGCATGAGTCAATGTGATGGCTTCTCAAAGCTACGTCTGTTGCAATATCCACCTCGGCCCGTCAGTCCTCATTCATGGTCGATGGGGTAATGAACGACTCGACATGGATTCGGCAGCCAGGTTTCCCGCGAAAAGGCAAGTTTCCCGCGAAAAGGCTTTACAGTCATTGTCCGTGTTGTCCAAAAAAAACCCACAGACACACACGGAGCGCTCTCCTCCGAAAAGCTCCAGTACAGACCCGCCAGAACACGACTCCGCGCTCTCAGCTGGACACGGACATCGCACCGTGAGGTTGGTCCGGTCCCAGAGGCTCAAACAGACCACCGGCTTACCTGGAATGTCGGCCACTCCCGGGCACAGGTCGCCGACGCGGTCCGACACGAGGCAGATCGAACGGCACTGAGGATTTGAACGCGTTGAGAAGTTAAGCACCAAAAGTAAAAACAGAGTCGTGGGTAATGGGAGGTACGAAGGGCGGAGAGGAGGAGGAGCGACGGCGGACGGGGGTCTTTGGGAAGAAACAGGGACAGGGGGAGGCGGAGACACGGACAAGCAATGGGTGGGACCAGAGGCTGATTCGAAATGAAAATGGCGAAACTATGGACGTGCAAGCAAATGTCGCACGAAGGGTGGCCTGTGCTTTATCAGCACCACATTCATTCAATCCATCAGTATATCGACTTCAGTGCACTGGGAGGAGTGGGGATGAGGTGAGGAGAGGAGTGGGGATGAGGATGAGGAGCAGGAGTGGTGGGAACAGTCGGGGGCAGGAACAGGGACATCATCATTCAGGACGTTATATAAATATTAATATTATACATTCCCTATTTTTATTAGTCTAATTCATCCCCAACACGAATCTTGCAATATTTTATCCAATCTATTAAAGTATTTACACTTTCTTGATCCCATTTGATCACCACTTTCTGCTATCTACATTACCTCCAAGTTTAGTGTCATTTGCAAATATGGGAATCAGTTCTTAAGCCGACAATCCAAATCGTTGATGTAAATTTGAATCAATAATCGTTGATGTCCCAGTATTGATCACTCATGTACTTACATCCTCCCCTCACAGCCACTCTTTGCTTCCATCACTAATCCAGTTCGTTACCTTACGAGGCACTCGACAACCCTTCACTTTGGTTCACAACCTCCTATGTGGACCCTTATCGAATGCCTTCCGAAAGTCTAGATCTACTGTGTCTCCTGCACCTCCCTCATCCACCAAGCAGAAACTGCTTCATAGAACTCCCTCCCTTTGGTAATAAGTGCCCATTAACTACCTTAATAAATTAAATGTATATATATTTCCTTCCACATCTGATCCATACATAACGTCTCCAACAACTTACCCACAACTGAAGTTAAGCGAACACGTCCACAATCCCCCAATTATTCTCTGGAAACTTCCTGTAAATGGGAGGACCGTTGGTCCGTTGGACCAAATTTTCATGGGTCTTCACGGCCTTGGTTGTTTTTGCTAGTCTGAACAAAATCAATAGGTTTCCCAGCCTAGAAGCTTTGGAACCCAATAATAATTAGTGGTCTTTCAGGGTCTTGGTGGTCTTAAGGGTCTTCAAAGGTCGTAGGGTTTCAGCAATCTAAAGGTCAAAAGGTAGTTACATTCCAATAGTACATAATTAGTTAACAGACGTACGTAATTAATAGACAAACCATGACACATACAACACACACACACACACACACACACACACACACACACACACACACACACACACACACCACACACACACCACTCAATTTGTATAGATAAATTATATTTATAGTGGTGGGCTTGGGATCCTATGATCCTGAGTTCAAATCCTGCTTTCTGTTGAATTAATACCAGATGGGGTTGATTCAGCCTGTCATCCTTCAGAGGTCAACAAAATGAGTACCAGCTTGCTGGTATCCTGTGTCGAGTGGCGACCCTTCCAGGATTGTGCCAATAGCCAAGGAGACTGCTTCGGCAGCACCAACGCTCTGCACAGAGTATAGTCCCAATGGATGTTTGGAATCCTCTGGTAGCTGTTCCCACTCCACTGAGCTGTTAAAGATATCTGCTCACATCATGTTTACCTGCCTTGTTAACATCACACCTATCTGCTCTGCCACAATACCCTTGGATGCATATTATCTGACCCTGGAGCTTTATCTTGTAGTGTTCCTTGCTTCTTCCAATCCTCCCTAAAAACCCTTTTCCACTCTCGAGTAGATTATCTCCCCTGTTCGTCATTACCATGTCTGTTTTTGTGTAAACATTGAAGTAAAATAACTTGAATAATCTCGGTAGACGTTCTGCCAAAAGAGCTGTCCTCAAGACAAGGTAATGATAAATACTCTGATGGTTTGGCACCTGCAGGTGATGATGAAAATGACCTATTAAACTGGTTTATCGTTGGAACCTCTTCTACCAGGTGGAACTTAACCCAGCTTAAAATACTAAACCAGAATGGCACTCGTAGAGTGCATACCTCCACTACGAAATTCCTCATCCAGAAGAACATATCAGGCCCAATAAATATTTGATATATTATGCTATACACATATCGTGTTTGCTCTATCTCTCAATGGTGAAGAATCACTTTGAGAATTAAAAAATTCCATGAGCCGGATTCGGATCCTCGTCAAAATCGAATAAATTCGTCCTTGTCACACAGCAACATGTCTACCAAGTTTAGTCCGAATCCGTCCACAAATCTTTGAGATATCCTGCACACAAACAAACAAATAAACCAATGTCACCCGCAGGGTGACCCGTATCTTGCCAAAAGGTGACCACGTGTGACTTCTTTAAGGTCACACTGAGGTGAACAGAGCTGCTATCCACCAGGAGCGACCCTTGAGGAATATCTGCCTACGAGAGTTTCCGATGAGAATCGTTCTACAGAGTAACCATGAAAAATATGTGTTTGCCTCATAACGTCACCAAATGACGTCATAATGTCTTAAGCTTGACATATCTAGAAAGCACTCATCGAGGTGTTCAATTTGAGGTACTACACGATATGGTTCCTAAAACTTGAAATATTTGACCTTGGGTCAAATATGTTTGACCTCAGGCGCTAACCATGAAGTCAAGGCCAATCGCCACCAAAAACTAATCAGCTAAGCGCCAGACCATGAACTACTTCCCATAAAGTTTGGAGACGATTCGATTAAATAATTCAAAAATAAGGGTTTCGTCGACTCCCCTGATTTGCGACAAAGTGACCTGACCTTTGACCTTGACCTTCAAAATTTTATGCGCTGAAAGGGACCTCTATAGGCATCTGATATGCGAAGTTACAAAAATTTCCAATGATAACTGTGCTCTGCAGAGTGATTTATACGTGATTACAGACAAAAAAAAAAAACATAAGAAGGTCAAGGCCAATCGCCACCAAAAATTAATCAGCTGAGCGCCAGACCATGAACTATATTCCCATGAAGTTTGAAGACGATCCGATCAAAATTACTCAAAAATAAGGGTTTCGTCGACTCCCCTGATTTGCGACAAAGTGACCTTGACCTTTGACCTTGACCTTCAAAATTTTGTGCGCTGAAAGGGACCTCTATAGGCCTCTGATATGCGAAGTTAACAAAATTTCCAATGATAACTGTGCTCTGCAGAATTTTTTATATGTGATTACAGACAAAAAAAAAATAAAAAAAACATACAAGCTGACTAACATATCTTGCAAAAACTTCGTTTTGGCAAGATAACAAGAAGACGTCGTGCAGAGCACGATACTTGCAAGTCCATAGAACAATTTGACCTAAAAAATTAGTGGTTGAATTTATTGACAAAAATATCAACTCTTCAAATTTCAAGTGAATCGGATGAAAATTGAGGATTTTAGAAATCTCAAATATGTTATTGACCTTTGGCTATGTTGACCTTTTGACCTTTTGACCTCAAAAACAATATGCTTCTTCCTTATGACAAACTTTACCATGTGGTGAAGTTTCATGAAGATCGCTTTAAAATTGTGAGCTGTAGGTGGCAAACAGCCAAACAGACAGACAGAAAAACAGACAAACAGACAAACAGACAGACAGATAGAATAACAAGATAAAGAGAAGAAAAAGAAGAAAAAGAAGAGCACAATACTTGCAAAATCCACCCCCCTCTCTCCAAACGTTGCCATGGATACAATCAAATTGTCCATTTCATTAAGATTAAAATTGACAATTAATCAAAGCTCAGTTCAATCGGATGAAAATTGATTATTTTTCAGATTGAAATTGATGATTTTAGAAGTTTTACTTGAGTTGACCTTCGACCTTTTGATCTCAAAAATAGTTGGTTTCCAAATTCAGTGATACA
>CM068962.1:55825224-55854521 GCA_035128595.1 Eptatretus atami
TTAAACTGGAATATTAAACCGTCCCCCATGCTCTTGTTTAAGAAGGCCACACACTGATGGTCAGGCAGACAGGATGGCTTCGAGGGACACACACTCACATCTAAACTGTCTCGCATGGGTTAGAATCCCGACCCAGCAATAAACTGTCATCCCAGTGTTTCACAGGCAGGGTAATTCATCAGCGTGTGTGCCGTCCCTCGGATGGATATTAAATGGGTGTCCCATCTGCCAGCATTGATCGGTGTCCGTTAAAGATCCCATGGTGTCCTTCACGAAGAGTAGGCGAGCCATCGCTAGCACGATGGACAAATTCCAAATTCCTGCTCTAACCAGCAGAGGGCATTGCATTGGCGGCACAGCCACACCCTCAGCCAATGATGCTGGCCTGTAAGTTGTTGTCTTAATGGTTAGGGTGGCTGTCTTGGATCTTCGGGTCCTGAGTTCGTTGCCCTGTCAGCTGTTGAATTATCACCAGGTGGGGTTGACTCAGCCTGTCATCCTTCCAAGGTTGGTGAAATGAGTACCAGTGTACTGGTAATTGGGGCATGACATCAATGGCACAGCACCGCACCCTCAACCAATGGTGCAACCAGCAGCCACAGGCTGCACACGAACAAGAAGCCAATGCTGCGACCTGCAGCCTTGTGCTGCATACGAACAAAGGATTGATGGCACAATTACACTACAAGGCATACAGTCCCCTCCCTCCCCCCTCACTTTCCTCCCTCATGCACAAAACTAGATACTATGGTCTTCAATACGTTCAACTAGATACTCACCCTGTTCTGAAGACATTCTGCAATAAGTCTTCTCTTTGTGCTTTAATGTTCCGAATGAATGATGTTGTACCTCTATAGAATAGGTAAGTAGTCAGGTTAAAATATGGATCGCAACAGAAGCTGTTGAAACGATTTCCTCCCCAGAATTGATGGCTGAATAACAAATCCAAAATTCAACAAACATGGAAAATGGGAAACAACATGCAAAACACACACATTCAAAGTAGGCCAGGGGGATCCATACATCAAAGTCCGAGGTACAACACTCAAATCGACACAAAAAGTGAATTTGGATATTTATTACACTCGCCAACCAAGAGGGTATTGTGTTTGGGTCTGTTTGTTACTTGGCAATTATTTTTTTTGACAAGTTTGTTGGTCACCTCCGTTTGTTTGTTTGTTTGTGTGTTTGTTTGTGTTTATTTATGTGTTTGTGTGTTTGTTTGTTTGTTTGTCTGTCTGCTCGCCTACAGCCCAAACCTCTCAACCGATCATTCGGAAATTTTCAGAGATTAATGTCACCGACACTGCGACGGTCCCGCATTGAAGCTTCATAAAATTTGGTCGATCGAAAAGGTCTACATCGGCCAATCGGCCAATTTGAGCCAAATTTTCTAAGAACCTCAAATTTCATCTGATTGATTTGAAATTTGAAGAGCATATCCGGTCACCAATTTCGGCATATGAGGTCACCAAATTCAACCACCTATTAATTTTGAGGTAAACAAAGGCCATAAGGTCAACATAGCCCAAAAGGTCAACATAGGCCAAATTTCTAAAATGCTCAATTTATGTCCGATTGACTTGAAATATGAAGAGCATTTTCTTGTCAGGTCGTTGAATTGAAACACCCATGAATTTTAAGGTAAACATAGGCCAAAAGGTCAAATTGAGCGAAAAAGCCAATTTGGGCCAAATTTTCTAAATCCTCAATTTTCATCCGATTGAGTTGAAATTTGAAAAGGATTTACATATCAGGTCACTGAATTCAACAACCTATTATTTTTGTGGTCACCATAGGCACAAAGGTCAACATAGACCAAAAGGTCAACAATGGTCAAATTTCTAAAATCCTCAATTTTAATCCAATTAACTTGATATTGGAAGAGCATTTTCATGTCAGGTCGCTGAATTCAACTACCAATTAATTTTAAGGTCAAAAGGTCAACACAGGCCTAATTTCTAAAATTGATAGGTAGGGTCAAAAACTAAATATATCACTATATCTCAAAAAGTTGTGGACGAGTGATGACAAAACAAGGTGGATGAGTTGAATAGGTGACAAGAACAAGTGGATCGGATTTTGGTTTGGATCCAGTCCATCAGTGGGATACAAAACGTGAACTGTTCCACCTGGCAGAGGTATGCATGATACCGAGTGCCATTCTACTTTTTGCTGTTTTGCCAAGTTGTCACTCGATGAATGATTTTTCATTTGTTTGTTTGTCTGCACAGAACTTTCATGTTTTTCTATGCAACCACTTGTTGGATTGAGCCAAAATTTTCACCATAGGTGGGACTACTCGTGTAGAATGTTGTAATCATAATTATGACATCATAGGTTACGTGGTGTGGCAGCCATGTTGGAAAAACGGGAAAAAATTGGACCCCTCTGTATCTCTGAAACTGCACGAAGGAAAAAATTGAAATTTAGCACATGGCAAGTACTCCTCGTGGGGAATGTGTGATTTTTTTATGATGTCATAGGTGCCTTCATTATGATATCATAATTGCATATGCAGAATGCTGCATCTGATCAGTATGAAAATTATTGAGTGTCATCTCGGAATAAAATGGTCCACAGAAAAATATTTGATGATGTCATCGGTCACGTGATTCGGCAGCCATATTGTTTTTTGTTTTTCTTTAAACCTTCAAAAATCTTCTTCTCCGAAACAGCTGAACACATCAATGTGAAACTTTACACGTATGACCGCCTATCCATGAGGAACAAAAGTTTCACAAATATGACATCATAGGTCACATGTTGTGGCAGCCATATTGGATTTACCCTAAAACATCGAAAAATCTTCTCCAGAATGGCTGGACAGATCAATGGGAAACTTCACACAAATGTTCCCCAAGCCTTTGGTGTCCAAGTTTAAGGAATAACTGCTAAGTCACATGGTTTGCCAGCCATATTTGATTGAAGAAAATATTAAATAATGTTTTTTCTGGAACTGCTTAATGAATCGACATGGAATTTCACAATTATGATTTAGTAGAGATGGGGAATACTTGTTTTTAATTTCAACTTGATAGGACACATGGTCTGGCAGCCAGAATTATTACTTTTTTTTGATCTGGGTTCCATATTATTATTAATATTTTTTAATAAGCCTCACTTGGCTGTGCCTGGATGGGTTTGAAGGTAGAGGAGTAGCAGCTGAAATGCAAATCCTCTCCAGGTTCCTCCTGATGACTTCACCTTTGCTTTTTTCTTGTTTGGGTTCCTTCTGATGACTCCAATGCAGAACTGCACCTATTTGGTCTTCCATTTGATTTGAATTTAATGTGTTTTTTTTATAATCCAATTCTAAATTAAATTGAATAATAATAAAAAACGTCATGGGTCAGGGTCAAGTATCCAATCAAAGCAGGGTTGCATCAAAGTGGGATGTCTTGGTATGCGGTCATCACTGCCAGCAGTTATAAAGTGGCAGTTATAATTATGCCTCATAATAATTACATAACACACCAGTACACAAATACCACACAAAATACACCACACAAAATACAGGGTAGCATATATGTGGGAGTTGTTCAAGGTGGAGTAAGACCCCAATTCTCAACCAAATTTCGCAAGTTACCAATGCCCAAAGTATGGTGTGTCAGGGTAGCATATATGTGGGAGTTGTTCAAGGTGGGGTAAGACCCCAATTCTCCATATGTAAATGTGTATCGTATCATGCCACCTGGTGGTAGCCAGTATTGCAAATCATCTTGGACATTTTTACCCGTTGCTTTGATGATGGATTTAATGAAAAGACAACATGTTGTACTTCACAAACATTTTGCTCCATTCACTCTATAATTTGCCTGAGGTCATCTTCCATCTGCTTTGGAGTCAGCTAACATCACCTTCATCAACCAACCTTTCTGCTTATATATTATGACGTCAGCAAAAACCATTTTGCACTTCGCTGCAAAGCTCAGTGTTTGGTCATTTGATTTGACCTCTGCTTAAAATGAGTGCAATGAAACATTTTGGAAATTTCCAATTATTGTCACTTAGATTTCAACATCACCATAATGCATAGAGTCAAGTTGCTTAAACTTTCCTTATACAAGATGATTTGACTGTAATACCAGTTACCACCAAGTGGTACGATACAAAACACTTGGTTGGATTTGGTTCAGTAGTTTGGAAGCATAAAAATACAAGCTAGAAGGGCATTCGGTGGTCCACATACCTCCACCACGTAATGCCTGATCCACGAGAATATATATCAGGCCCAAAGCATTTTTGAAATATCACTTTAGAAATTAAATAATTCTCGTGTCCAGATCCGGATTCGGATCTTTACCAAAATCGAACTAATTTGTCCGTGCCCACACCCAACCTGTCCAACAGGTTTCGTCTGAATCCGTCCACGACTTTTTGAGATGTGCTATATATCACTTTTGCACTATCTCTCAATGGTGAAGAATCACTTTAAAAATATCAGACCCGGATTTTCACAGAAATTGAATCAATTCTTCCTTGTCACACACCCAACCTGTCCACCAAGTTTCATCCAAATCCGTCCACAACCTTTTGAGATATCGTGCTATATATCATTTTTGGCCCTATCTCTCAATGGTGAAGAATCACTTTAAAAATTCTAGTAGCCAGATCTCAATCGGTATCTTCACCATAATCGAATCAGTTTATCCTTGACACACACCCAACCTGTCGACGAAATTTCATCCGGATCTGTTCACAACGTTTTGAGATATCTTGCACACAAACATACAAACAGACAGAAAGGGGTGAAAACATAACCTCCTTCACCTTCAGTGGCGGAGGTAATAAACAAGCAAACAAATATATAAACACTCTGGAGAGTTCATAGAACACGATACCCCATGCAGTGTTCAAATCTATAATTCAATTTAAACCAGGAGAAAAGACATAAAATGTCAAAGCCCCCATGGTTTGAGTAATTTTGCTGTGAGGAGTTAAAGGATTAGCCCATATTTACAAGATTGATGTGTATCTGCAACTCACTTGAGTAGTCATGTGACATACAAGAACATTTGTGACATTTGCGAAGTTTGAACAAAATCAGACCATGTATGTACAAGAAATGGTTGGGGACATGTTTAAGTAACAAAATGGCCACGAGTTGGCCATCTTGGATCTGATCTCGAAAAAAACATGACGTGCATATGTAAGCCATCATTCATTATCTGTATGCCATGTTTGAACAAGATCGGTAAATGCCTGTCCGAGAAATTATTGAGGACGTGTTCAATACCGGGGTATTTTTCCAACTAAAATGGATGCTAGTATACCGGTCAGCCATCTTTGCTCAGATCGCAAAATAAAGTGAGGTGCATGTGGATGCCATCATGTTCAGTGCTTGTGCCAAGAATGACCAAAATCGGACCATGCATGTTCAAGAACCAAAATGGCCACCAGTCGGCCATCTTGGATCTGATCTCAAAGAAGAATGACTTGCTTATGTAAACCATCATTCGTTATATGTGTGCTAAGTTTGAACAATATCGGTAAATGCATGTCCGAGAAATGGTTGAGGATGTGTTCAATACTGGGCTTTATTTTTACAACCAAAATGGCCACCAGTCTACCAATCGGTCATCCTTGATCAGATGGCAAAATAAAGTTAGTTGTACATGTATGCAATAATGCACTTTACTTGTGCCAAGTTTGAACAAAATCGGATGATGAATATCCGATAAATGGTTGGGGACACGTTTAAGTAACAAAATGGCTGCCAGTCGGCCATCTTGGATCTGATCTCAACAATAAATGGCATGCATATGTAAGGAATCATTTTTTATCTGTGCACCAAGTTTGAACAAGATCGGTAAATGCATGTCCGAGAAATAGGCACCATGAGAAAAAATAAAAGGGCACCACGTGGCCTGGATGAAGGCCTGGCCGACCCATCGCTGGCCTTGCTCGTGGCCGTTTTTGACTGTCTGGGGACCATCGCTCCTGGCTCTTGTCGTGTATCTGGTCTGTAAAGTGGAGACCATTGTGTCGAACTGCACCCACACCAGTGCATCAGAAAGAAAAGGGAAGTCCTATCTGCGTTGTTTGTTTGTTGTGAAAGTGTGATCTGTTGGCGCCTAGTGGGTTCGGAATTGAGCTTTTATTTTGCCGTCATATAAATAATTTTGCAAATTCCATCACCCTTTTTGTGTCTCTTGACTCACTTGGTTTGTTCCGTTATGATAGCGTCTTGTCGATTCTCTTTCCGGTGCTTTGCTTAATAAAAATAAATCATTTTTAAGGAAAGAAGGCATGTTTCAGCCGTTTGCTTTTTGTGTGTGTTTGCTGTCATTTTGGCTCATTTGGGAGACCTTGGGGAACGGTATTAAAAGAAAAGTAATACTGAACGCAGTGCCTTAAAAGACCGCTTGAACCATCCCTCGGGATGAAAGGTCCAGGCGCTGAGGAATTCCGTATTCATGGATACTCAGTTTCGGTCCATTCAGTCTGACACGACAGGATGAAGTTTCGCATAGATCTGTAAAGCGTTTCTGAAGATTTTTTACATTATTAATTTCAATCCAAAATGGCCACCAGACCACGTGACCAATGACGTCGTAAATTTAATTCTTCACTCACATCAGGTTGTAGTGGGGCAACTTAGCATAACAATTGTGCATTTTGTGAGGAAAGCACCAAATTTGGCATACTAGTAGCCTAACATATTATGAACAGATTTGGATATTGGGCCATCTCAAAATTTTTGATTGCAGTGGAAAATGGCTGCCACAGCCATCAGCGGCTGAATTTGAGATGGCCCAATATCCAAATCTGTTCATAATATGTTAGGCTACTAGTGTGCCAAATTTGGTGCTTTCCTCACAAAATGCACAATTGTTATGCTATATTTAGCTAAGTTGCCCCACTAATAGCCGGGACCCCCAGAGACCACAGATTTTCATTATTTCTCACCCTGGTCAAAAGGTAAGTATTTAGCATGTGAAGATAACGATCTGAGGTCACAGGTACTTAATTTTTAGTATGAGGGTCTTCAAAAAAGAATGGGGAGCTAGATTGGTGGCGAACTCAACCTAAGCTAGACAGTGATTTTTGGATCGTGAAGTGATGCTTCTTTACGTTTTTTGGCTTTTCCAATCCCAAAATCGATGTGTTTATTCATCATCCTGTTAATGTAAATATGGCACTCATCAGAGAAAATGGTGTCATCGATATTTAGGTCTTCATTCTCCAGTGCTTCAGAAAGCAATGACAAAACTCATTCTGTCTTCTGTGATCATTTTCATTCAGTGTTTGAAAAGCGGGATTTGGAAAGGAAAAAGCCCAATGTGCTGGCTCAACCGACACTACATGGCAATTTTAGTCCCTGAGTAGCGTTGCAGAAGCCATCCTTGTTTTGAAGTAGGGTGGCCATTGAGGGACCTCAAGAATAGAGGATAATTACATGTGATTTTTTTTTTATAGCTTATTTGGAATTTAAATTCCAGATAAGGTATTGTCATCATGCACCATCCATCCGTCTCCTATTTTGACTTCTCCAGCTAAAGCGCTGGGCCGATCTGGCTGAAATTTGGCAGCAAATGTCCTCTCCTGACTGGTAACAGGTATTGCAAAACTCGTTCCAGTCACGTGACATTAAGGAGGTCAAAATGGCTGACTTAGTAAATTTCTTCAAAAATCTTCTTCTCCAGATTCACCAATCAGAATGCTACCAAATTTGGGTTACAACATTAGGCCACAAGTGAAATTGTGGAGGTCATGCCGACCACATGACCAGAAGTGTGTCAAAATGGCCGACTTAGTCAATTTTTGGGAAAATCACAAATTCCTTCAAAAATCTTCTCCAGAACCATCAGTCAGAATGCTACCAAATTTGGGTTGCAACATTATAACACAGTCGTGATGTGAAATTGCGGAGGCGATGATGATCAATTGACCGTAAGTGTGTCAAAATGGCAATCACACAAGTTCCTGACAAATTCTTCTTCACCTGTTCCACCAGGCAGAAGGCTACCAAATTTTGGTTGCAACATAATATAAGGCCAGGGTAGGAATGTTAAATTGCCAAAGTCATGCTGATCACATGACCAGAAGTTTGTCAAAATGGCTGACTTGGTCAATTTTTTGGAAAATCGCGTAAATTCCTTTGAAAATCTTCTTCTCCAGAGCCACCAGTCTGAACGCAACCAAATTTGGGATACAACATTAAAACATGGTGCTGATGTTAAATTGTTGAGGCCATGCTGATCACGTGACCGGAAGTGTGTCAAAATGGCGGACTTAGTAAGTATTTGGGAAAATCGCACAAATCCCTTTTAAAAACGTTCCTCTCCAGACACACCAGTCAGAATGCTACCAAATTTGGGTGACAACATTAGTCCAGGGCACAGATAAGCTACAGGTCCAGTGGTACTGTGTTTATTTTCTAAATGCAGTGCTAATTCATAATAACCACAGTTATAAAGACTACCAAAAAGTTAAATGTGTACTCACAATTCTCGGATGGACTAGTGTTTGCATTTCTGTCCTTTCCTGGCATCATTCAACAGTTGTTTGTTCTCAGGAAGTAAATGCACATGTCTTTGTATTCTTCTGAAAAATTAATGCAGATCTGAAGCTCTGCTTTCACACCGTCCACTTGCAATCTGTTCCTCTGGTTTCTCCAAGTAGTGGTCATCATTGAAAAAACCCGTTCTGAGTGAGCATTGCTGCATGGTATTGAGAATAAGTAGGAGCCAATTATCTTGATGTCCTAGAAGTGTATCTGGGCTTTGCTGAAAATTTTCAGATACCTCTCAGATAATTTCAGGAGAGCACATAACAGTTCCCATAATGCCGAATTTTTCGTACAGACTAACATTTATCAACGTCAAGCAACAGCCGTAATGTAAAGGCATCATTAAGAAACGTGACAAATCGGATCTTTGCTGGCATTCTGAGGACCATTACAAACGTGAGATTAATTAAATGACAAATATATTAACCAACGAAGACCAACAATCAAAAGTTAAATTGTGTGTTGAAAGGTTGAGTGGCTCAAGAGAAAAGTAGAGGACACAAAGGCAGCTGGTTTCATATCAATAAAGGACAGAGCAGCAGAAAACCGGACTATCCTCTATACAGTAAACCCGGACAAATGGCCAACCTATTTGGAAGTGATGCGGTGGTTTGCAATGAGCATGATCTAAGTAGCATGGCGTATTCAACGTTGGAAGAACCCTTTTTGTTTCATTTATCTCGCCTGAATGCACCTCCACCTCCTAACTGGTGCTTAGCAGGGCTGAGATAATATTAGTGTGGGAGACGACCCTTGTTGCTCACATATCGTGCAGCATTTACTCTTATGGGACTCGGTCTGTGCCTTGCTGCCTCACCAAGTTAGGGGTTCAATTTTTATTTAACGCAACTTATCTTAGTCACAAATAAATGAATTTGCGGAATGCCATCCTGATGAGCTTGTAATAAGGATGAGCTTTAAAAGACCTGATTAGTGCTGCGGAAGCCATCTTAATTTGGAGGTGATGTGGTGGTTTACATCTCCACATTATGTCAGTGTCTTGTTGTATTCAGGATTGGAAGAAGCTTCGTGTTGGCTTAACAGTTAAGGTGGCTGACTTAAGATCTTAGGGTCTTGAATTTGAGCCCCTGTTGGGCTGTTGAAATAACACCAGGTGGGTTGACTCATCCTGTCATCCTTCTGATGTTGGCAAAATGAATAACATCTTACTGGAAACTGGTGCTGCATCAATGGCAGAACTGTGCTTCCAGAAAATGATGCAACAAGCAGCCACTACAACAACAGGGCTGGAAGAGTTGTTTTCACACACACACACACACACACACACACACACACACACACACACACACACACACACACACTCTCTCATCCTTAATTGCAATGTGTGACACAGCACTTTTCACCTGCGATTTTCTGGACGGTATCACATCGAGTGATGTTCTCCAGCTCTCCTTAGTAGTTGAATGTGTAAAGAAGAGAGAGTATGAGAATCTTTGAGGTCGCTTGCTTGACTTGGTCGGCCTCCGCACGCGATATTTTTAATACCGTAATTATTTCTCAAAAAGATATTATTTAACACGTCTTATTTCACCCTGCTCGGAGCACGATCATCAGCACGAGGTTGCTATGAATCATATTTACTGATGAATTCTCACAATGTTGTTTTGCATTATTGGGAAGTTAATTGCTTGGAAAGAAATATTTTGTGTTTTAACACCTACAATAAATATTGGTTCACGAAAAAATATTTTCACGAAAAAATAAGTGACCAGAATATTCGTTATTGTTGTGTGTCTGTCTGTCTGTCTGTCTGTCCCGAGCATAGCTCCGTGGGTTTTGATCCGATCCTGATAAAATTTTGGTGGGAGGTTTATATCATGATCGAGTGTGTTTTCCTGAGAATGGCGTGGTGCGCCCATTATGGGCGGAGCCACGCCCAAAAAACATGTGTTGTTAGGGGTGCCGAATTCAATTTGCATCTTCTCCTAGGGGGTTTGTCGAATCTGACAGGGGTTTCGGTATTTGTTAGCCCAATGGCACCTGCATAGCCCCACCGAGCTCGATTTTTCATTTTCGTCACAAGGTCAAGGTCACAAGGTCACGAACTTAGAAAATTGCGAATTTTGACATAAAAATCATACGACCGCCCAAATTTTGAGAGCTAGGATGACAATATTTTTTATGCATAATCTTGAGGTCATTCCCCACCTAAAGTCTTGAAACCATTTTGCTCTATCTCGAACACCTTGCCCATGGCGCCCCCTTCAAGTTTGTTTCTACGCTGATTTCATCAAAGTATGGATAATCCGAGGAGTGGAAATGCCATATAGCCTATACGACGTTATATTGTTCCTGGAATGTTCCAGAGGAAGTTTTGCACCAAAGTCATAATCCTTGACCTTTGACCTTTAAAGTTCACAAAGTCAAATTTTCAAAGTTGTGGGAATCGAACCGGTTTTCGACCTTCTTGACGAACTAACTCCAATAAGCATAGCACGTATCCTGTTTCCTTATTTTAATGTCCACAACATTGTTTTCTGACCTTTAAAGGTTATGCAAAGGTCAAATTTTTTATAGTTGTTGAACAAACCGGGTTTTCGACATTTTGCAGCTAATAACCTGTCACTCGTACCACATCATGTTGATCATTTTTTAACTTGGTCAAACATTATCACATTGTCTCATCCTTGACTTCTGAAACAATCTACATCGTCAAATAACACTCGTGAACCATCGTTCGCTTCAGACTTGTCAACTACAATATCGTGCAGCCAATTTGTGCAAGTTGCTGTTAATTGATGGATGTGTGAACGATGAGGTCAGGTAATTTATCCAAAGACCATTCATTGTTGGCTGAAAAAGCCATGTTCGTGTTGCCCGAGGAAGCCTTGCAACAGAAACTGTGGTCGCTGACTTGCTACTGTTTGTCCTGGCATATTGGCAGGAAGTCACCTCTGGTTTTAAATGTCCTGTGTGCGAAAGTAATAGCTGTTATTGCCAAAGACATACCCTAATTGCCCATTGTGGGACATGAAAAGAACAAATAATTTATTTGGGCAATGTGCTTTGACACACCCTGATGAATGTAACATCTCATATTTATCTACTGTACAGGCTGTCACATTCAATGTCTTGCAGTCCTTCTGTAGTACTGACTGCACACACATATCGGCACCAGAATTAAACACTCTGGAATTGAAACAAAGTTATAATGATTCTGTGTTCATATATTGAAGAATTTAATTTCTACTTCGTTTTTGCTCGTCAGAGTAAAATAGACATTGTAACAATTAAGTTTCTGCCCCTTCCTTCCTTCCTTCCTTTCAATTCTTTCTTTACTTGCTTTTTGTGGATTTGATTAATCCCATTCAGTTCCCAGGGTGTCTGGGACTTCCGAAGCCTGCCTGCTTCCTGGGCAAGAAAATACATCGGGTAGTTTACCAATGCATTCCCAGTAGTCTTATTTTGGGCAGGAATTTGGAATATGGCCAGGGTGTCTGATACTCTGCGAAAGACACCATGAGATGTTTCACGCCCACCAGCAACACTCAATACGAGCAGACAGATTCCAGGGTTCATGTCCAGGCAACAGATGGTCTACTTTGTAATGCAATGCCTTGCCTGCATAACACCCATCCAACAATTTATAGTTGGATCAGGAATCGAATGCAGACTCCACAGGTTAAAAGGAAAGATACTACCTTCCTGCCAGCCATCCTTTCTGTTATTATATGCAACATTGTATAACTTATGCAAGTCCTCATATAATTAAGGGCTTATTGAAGTTTAAGGAGCACTTCTTGAAAACCACTAAGTTTTAATTTGCCACATTGAACAATCAATAATTACCTCCACCACCGAAGGTGAAGGAGGTTATGTTTTCACCCCTGTCTGTTTGCCTGCCTGTGAGTAGGATATCTCAAACAGTTATGGACGGATTAGGACAAAATTTGGTGGATAGGTTCGTTGTGTGACAAGGACGAATTGATGGATTTTGGTGGAGATCCAGATCCGGATCCTAGAATTTTTAAAATGATTCTTCACCATTGAGAGATAGGTCTGAAAACGATACATAGCACGATATCTCAAAAAATTATGGAGGAGTTTTGACAAAACTTGGTGGATGAGTTGGTAGGTGACAAGAACAAGCCAATTTGATTTTGGTTCAGGTCCAGATGCAGATCTCACCTATCAGTGAGATAGAAAACGTAAACTGTTCAACCAGGTGGAGGTATGCGCTACACCAAGTGCTGTTCTAGTTTTTAAACTGCATCCTGGGGATTGGTAACCAATCTGGAGGAGAATTGAAGGTTTAATGTTGGTCTTTCTTGGGAAGTGGAAGCAGTAGGGACAAGAGATATGTTTCATTTGGAATTGGATAGTTACCTCGAAGCAATGGGGATAGAAGAGTAGAGGGACACAGGCAGAAATGGACAGTAAACTGGAATGGAATTGATCAGTCTCGGGGTGTTGTGGTATCTGTGGGTGTTGTGCATGTTGTGGTGTTTGGGATCCTGAGATAGTTACTTTCTGAGTTGTGGGTGTTGTCAACCATATTTCATGTTTGTGTAAATTCAATCCTCACATTTCCACCCCTGAACACCCCCCAAAATAAGAAAAAAAATCCATTAATCGTTGATGTCAGATCTGTGACCTCTTCGCAACCACCCCCTCCTCTCCCTGCTCTTTGCATTCTCTCTTCCCATTGAGTGGATGTCGGGTTCGATTTGGGGTTGTGGTACGGGTGTGGTTTGTGTCTTTGGGGGTCAGTATGCTCGTGGATTGGATGAATTGGATTAGGTTTTTTTGGGGTGGGATTGTGGCACAGACACGATGGTCCTGTTATTAACCTCGCCAGAGGAGAGCGTGTTGCGTTTGGGTTTGTTATCTTGCCAAAACGAAGTTTTTGCAAGATCTGTTACTTGGTAAGTTTTTTTTTGTTTGTCTGTAATCATTGGATTTTTCACCTTTATATCACTCTGTAGAGCACAATTCTCATTGGAAACTCTTGTGGGTACACATATCGTAGTATTATTACAATACCCTTCAGCACACATAAAGGTCAAGGTCAAGGTCAAAGGTCAAGGTCACAAAAAGGTCAAGCATGAAGGTCGACGAAACCTTATTTTTTGAGTAACTTTGCTCGAATGATCTCCAAACTTGGTGGGTATGTAGGTGTGTGGTATGGCGCTCAGCTGATTAATTTTTAGTGTTGATCGGCCTTGACCTTCAAGGTCATATTTAGGTCATTCATTTTTTACCACAAGGTCAATTTTCAAGTTTCAGTTACCGTATCGAGTAGTACCTCAAATTAAAGCCCTTGATGAATGTTTTCCAGACATATAACTATTTTGACGATGTGAGGTCATTTGACGACGTTATGACGAAAAAAACTGCATTTTTCATGTATATTGTATCGCTTTAGTTCACATCAGAAACTTTCTTTAGGTCACTCTGTACAGCACAGTTCTCATTGGAAACTCTTGTAGGTTCACATATCATTGGATTATTGCAATACCTTCCGTCACATAAAGGTCAAAATCAAGGTCAAAGGTCAACGTCACTTTGATGTCAATTATGGAGGTCGACGAAACCCATATTTTTTGAGTAATTTTGATCGAATCATCTCCAAACTTTGTGGGAATGTAGCAAATGGCTTAGCGCTCAGCTGATTAGTGTTTGTTTGTGATCGACCTTGACCTTCAAGGTTAGCACCTGAGGTCAAACATATTTGACCCCAAGGTCAAATTTTCAAGTTTTAGGAACCATATCGTGTAGTACCTCAAATTGAACACCTCGATGAGTGCTTTCTAGATATGTCAAGCTTGAGACATTATGACGTGATTTGGTGACGTTATGAGGCAAACGCATATTTTCATGGTTACTCTGTAGAACGATTCTCATCGGAATCTCTCGTAGGCAGATATTCCTCAAGGAGTCGTTCCTGGTGGATAGCAGCTCTGTTCACCTCAGTGTGACCTTAAAGAAGTCACACGTGGTCACCTTTTGTCAAGATACGGGTCACCCTGCGGGTGAAATTGGTTTATTTGTTTGTCTGTCATGTCTGCACCGAATATGCTAATATAGGCCACAAATGCCACCTGGTGGTAGCCAGTTTTACATGTTATCTTTATTCAACTGAGTACGTCTATAATAATTTTTTTTTAGTATACCTTGTCGAGGCTCGTATGAGAGCGAACACACAGCACACAGCAAGGGGGTATGAGACAAGAGGGGCGGGACTGGGAAGACAAAACAGTGGGGAACAGAGACATTAGAGATCTGTGGAAGGGAGAGGGATGGGGCGGGAACATGGGGAATACAAGATGGACATTACAGGGACTTTCAGCAAGGAAAGCAGGAATTTGAAGGAGATGGGCTTGGGTGGATTATCGGGGTAGAAAAATATCGAGGATTTGGATGGGATGATAAGAGTGGTGGTGAACAGCTGGTTTGAAGTCCTGGAGGGAAGAATGGGAAAGAATAGAGTGAGGGAGTTTATTCCAAAGGCGGGAAAAAAGAGGAATGAAAGAGTGAAGGTGAGCAGTGATTCGTGATTTTTGTAGTTTCACAGAAGGGGGTTGTTGGCGGACCTTGAGCGCCCTGTGGAAATGTGGTGGACAAATCGCAGAGAGAGCAGGGGGGGCAAGGCTTGAGAGGAGACGGTAGAAGACAGAAAGACCACTGACCAACCTGCAGTGAGAAGTGAGGCCAAAGACTCAGCCTCATCGCGGAGATGCCAAAGATCCGAAATGCCTTGGTTTCCACAGCGTGTAGCTGAGAAAGGTGAGAGACAGGAGCATCAGCCCAGAGGGGAGAGCAGTATCCATCAGGCTACGGACGATAGCTTTGTAATGATCAGGAGCTCAGGTGGGCCGAGGAAGGACTTTGCATGATGGAGGATTCCCAGTCGGACTGGCTTTGGAGGCGAGGTTTGAAATGTGGCTTTCCAAGGAAAGGTCATTGCAGATCGTGAGACCCAGAAGCTTGAAAGAAAGGACTTCTTCCAGAGGATTGTTGAGAAAGTGGATGGGGGGTTTCTAAACGGTCCTTTCGGAGAGACATAGTGAGAGTGTGAGATTTGTCCGGATTGAAAGACATGTTCCACATGTTGGACCAGTTTGTGATTTTAAAAATTATTATTAAATATGTACAATTAGAATGCAAGTACGTCTATAAAGTACATACGATTACAATGCGAGCACATCTATAAAGTACGTACAATAGTATGTCAATTCAGGATGGAGTATTAAGAATGTGACTACATCTATAAAGTACATATTATAAAAAAATATTGTCTCTGTCACTAAAATATGTACATGTATGATAAAATACTTACGTATGTAGTCTATATAATACAGTACATACGATTGGAACATGAACGGAAACAATAAAACCGAAAATGTCTGTCACAAACACCACAAAAACAAATCCTGGCGAGGGTCTGCAATCTGATTGCTCTTTCTAGTCTTCTTCCTGTGTCAAGATTACCTTGTGTAATATTCATAAAATTAACCAGTCGGGATTCAGGACGTATGTCTTTTTGCTTATAAAGTTTGAATAACTCACCTGATTCTTGTATGCCTTACATCAGCTATTATGACATCATGCCCGCAACATAACTGAGGTTCAAATGCAATAACTTCATCTCACAATTCCAGGACCTTTTTAAAATATGCACTCAGATCTAATTATAAACACAAAACAACATCACGATGGGTTTCACTTCAGGCTTCTGCTCTTAGTAAAGATTCCCCAGTTGCATCTGACTGTAAGTCTTCACATTAAACAATAATCTGTTGAGTTTCAACAAATTATTATAACATCGTCACACAGGATGCATTTGTAACCTTGACCACCTTTGGGATACAATGGTGGCTTCAGCTATAAAAAAAATCTCTACCTACAAACGTCCTGGAATCTCTGCCAGAGATTTTTTTACTCTCCGCTGATAAACCGTCAGAACTAAAAAGGTCTGCATAAAGATTTGGCTCGACGTCCTTTTGTGACCTTAAGGACAAATTTTAATTTCAAAAATTTTCTCTCGGTTCTTTTACTTTGAAAATGCTTCAAGCTGCAAAGTGCAAATTGATGTTGTTTGACTCCTGGATGAAGTCTGCCAATGCTGGAGTTTGATTAGTTCATCCGATGTGCAACCAAACTGCTTTGAGAAAGTTTGGAGACTCACACAGACGTGTTGAATGATCTTGCGTCCGGTAATTAAATCGTTCAAGTGGCGATCGGACAATTCGGACTGATAACAATCAGACAAACGAGCAACGTGTCACAATAAGCCACCAGTTTAATGAAACAAGATTGTTTCTACTGATGAGGATAATGACCCATCTCACACATTCCCATATTATGACATCCATTCAATATGTCTGTGATTTCTGAAGGTAATAATGGGACGTTTTCTGATAGATACCAGCCATTTTGTTGACATCACAGAGCCAAAAAAGGACGCACAGCTTGGCAGCTGTCGAGAGGATATGAATGTGACCTCAACGCGAAGCGTATCATTTATATATCTCCATGAAAGCCTCTAATTTAATAAGGAGGTGGAATCTTGTCTGACAGCTGATCACAGTCATTTGTCCAACAAAGCATTATAATAGGAGCATGGGTGGTTTGGAGCCTTGCTTTTTTTGCTGAACACTCACTTGTGTTGAACTTGCCAAGATCGGCCTCTATTACTTTCACATTCGAGAAACGCCAACTCTGCATCGGAGTTCCATCTCACCCTCCGAGCACCTCGAGCTGCAGAGGAGGCATGACCATCTTACCTGGTCCACCGTCGGTTTGAAGCACGGTTATTGGAACGTGCATTTACACGTTGGGATCGATTTGTGGTGAAAGTTAGAATAGCTTTGTTGTACGTCATCAAACTCATTATCTAGGGATGGACTTTCGTGCTTTTCCCATAATTAGGATGGTCCAGGATTAACAATCCACACTTTGATCCAAATCTCTCCAAACATTCAGCGAATGTAGCATTTATAATCTTCGTCATTATCACAATGCACTCAAACTGTCGTTTCCCTTGACTCGTGGAGTCCAGATTAAATGTTTTATTTTTAAGTTTAAACCTAAACTGGGACGTGAAACGAGCCACAACAGTGTTAGGGTTGCCATGGAAACGTACACGTGCTGTGTACCTTTTTCTCAAAGCAATTATTTGATTATTTTTTTTCTTTTTCTAACATAATTTATTTTTTAACACTTCGTATCTTGAGAAATGCTCATTTCATATGAAAACGTATGTATGATCAGTTATGGACTTTTCGGGTGATGTTTTACATTTGTGATGATAATTGTGGACACTTTTGTCTTTGGCCATGTAAAGAGTTTGGTGGGTGAGCGAGGAGGGAGTCAAACCCCAATGGACTATTTGCAATGAAATATTATTTATTAAAGCAATGTAATATATTACTGTCACGATGAGTTAGAATGTACGTTAATTAAATAATTCATAATAATATAAATTGATCATAACATAAATGGTATATTTTGCATCCAGGCATGGTGCAACCTATTTTTTTTTTCCCATATTTTTCATTTCTTGAACAAGAAAATAATGGAGACCAGTGTCCAAAGGGCCTAGTCTTCTTCCTCATTCGCCTGAACGACCTCTCTGATGCTCCTGAAACCATCTCTTGCCTGCAAATGGCTCTGCATTATGTCTCATAGCACATCCATCTGACAGGCGGACAGCAACTGCGTCACTCACTGCTGATCTGGACTTAATTAGATGTTGCTCTGATGAATAGAACATGTCATCAATCCCAGCAAATTCGGCAGTCTCAACTTGTCTCTGCAGAATGATAATCAAACGAATCCACCTTTTTATTTCCATGATCAGCCACAGGGAGGGGTAAAGCCTATTGAACTTCGATGCCTCACCATCAGCCTTGACCTCTCCTGTGCTGATCATATTTCAAAACTGGCCTCCAAAGCCGGCTGTAGACTGATAATTAATAAATCCTTCGTCATTCCAAAAAGAAGAATTACACAAAGTGTTAAAATCGTTTGTCTGGAGCTCAATGGAGTATTGCTCTACCCTATAGACAAGGGCCCCAGCATTACATCTGTCTTTCCTGAAAGCTCTCAACATTAACAGAATCTCCCACAATCAGGCCAAAATTGTTCGCATATCACAGGCAGGTCAGTGGTCTCTCCCTCCCTCTCTCTTTTTTTTAACTGTTTGTCTGATCTTGCTCCCTCTGTTTACCCAGGCATCCAACACTCTCCAGCAACTCCAAGATGTATGCACTCTTCCACTAATTCCATCCTGGTTAAACTCCCAAATTCAGGCTTACTGCACAACTCAACTCTTTTGCTCCATTTTTCTCCAGGTTGTGGAATCATTTTAAAGAGGCTGTTCGATTCCATTCTTTCCTCCAAGGCTTCAAGTAGGCAAAGTACAACTATCTCCTGTCACCCCACATCCCTGTCCATGATCTATTGTACCTCCACTAACCCTACCGCACCTAACCTGACTGAACCTAGCATAACCCAAAACTCCTATATAATGGTTAATGTGTATCCTCCCCTCCTCTTTTGTTTTTGTATACAGAACCAAGGCTCGTGGAAGAGCTAGAACACAGAACGGATCAGGACGCAAGAGAACAAAATGAACAGCAAAAAAAGAAGGGGGAAATGCCAACAGCAGGGGTAAGGATGAGGGGTAGGGGCAAATGCAGGAGGAGGATAAGAATGGATACAAGAAGCAAACTCTCAGGAAGGAAAAACTGAAAATTCTGGGGGTGGTTCAACGGGTGGTAGAAAAGATCATGGTTTTGAATGGGGGATGATCTGAGATAGTGGAAAACAGGAATCTTGAACACCTTTTTACGTTCATTCATTACATTACGTATTTTTACCTCCGCCGAAGGTGGATGGAGGTTATGCTTTCACCCCTGTCTGTTTGTCTGTCTGTGAGGAGGTCATCTCAAAAAGGTGTGGACAAATTCAAACAATATTTGGTGGACAGGTTGGGTGTGTTACAAGGAGAAATTGATTCGATTTTGGTGAAGATCTGGATGCTCGAATTTTAAAAATTATTCTTCACCGTTTAGAGATGGGGCCAACAACGATTGATGGCACGATATCTCAAAAGATTATGGATGGATTACGACAAAACTTAGTGGACAGATTGTGTTTGTGTGTCAAGGACGAATTGATTAGATTTTGGTGAAGATCCGAATCCGATAATTTTTTTTAATTTTTCAAGATTCTTCACCATTGAGAGATGGGGCCAAAACCGATATGTAGCATGATATATCAAAAAGTTGTAGACGAATTATGACAAACCATGGTGGATGAGTTGGGTTGGTGACAAGAACAAGCCTATTAGATTTTGGTTAAGGTCTCGATCCAAATCCGGCCTATCAGTTTGATACAAAACATAAACTGTTCAGCCTGGAGGAGGTATGCGCTCTACCGAGTGCCATTGTTGTTTCCAACTGCTGCTGCAATGCCCTAATGATGGTCCGTTGCCTTTTATCACCCTCTGTCACCTTGCTTTTCCATGAGCCTAGATATTTCACGAAAGAATAGTTCGAAAATTCACCAAAGACCTCATATCTGAGAATGAGAAACATCCCTCTAAAGATTGCTTTCATGGATGATGACGTTATCAGTGGCCAAAGGCAAAATACAGTTAAACAGTAAGTTAGCAGCATCATGGTTTTTCACTCTCCTTCTTTTTTATTATTTAAGGAATCTTAATCAAATGACTTCTCAGAATCTCCCGGGATTTTTTTTTTTTTTTTTTTTTACCTCCATCACAAAAGGTGGACGGAGGTTATCTTTTCACCCCTGTTTGTGACTTTGAAAAAAAATTTCTTTTGCCAAGTATGTTGATCTGTTCCGTTTGTTTGTTTGTCCACTCGCCTATAGGTCAAACTGCTCAGCTTATCATTCTGAAACTTTCTCAGATTGGAGGCACTGTCCCTGCAACGGTAAAGCAACCAAGTTTCGTGAGGTCAACATTGGCCAAAAGGTCGACATAGGCCAAATTTCTAAAATCAATTTTCATCTGATTGACTTGAAATTTGAACAGGATTTCCAAATCAGCTCACTGAATTCAACCACCAATTATTTTTGAAGTCAACGTAGAACAAAAGGTCAACATAGGCCAAAGCTCAACAGCTTGGGTAGTATTTCTAAAATCCTCAATTTTCATCTAATTGACTTAAATTTGAAGAAGATTTGCATAACAGGTTACTGAATTCAACGAACAGTTATTTTTCAGGTCAGGTCAGGTATGGGAGCATGCTCCGGAGCAACGCGTTGCTGTGTCCACTTTCCACCGGTACTCCAGGGGCCTCCGTCTGGCCATCCCCCAGGCAGATGCCTGGCCCGTCCCCATCTCCTTGAGATGATGATCATCCTGCTGCAATCACAATGCATGTGGTTGGCCCATTGGCACCCTGCACTCACGTCCTCCAGACGGCATCCCTGAGAAAATCTGGTGAGCAGGATCAGCATCAGGAAAATGAGACACATGTCCATACAGCTGATGCTCATGCAGCTAACAGCTAACAAATCTCATTTGAGTATGTGTCAGCAACCACTCATTGAACACAAAGTCCAACCAGTGATATCCAAGGATTCTCTGAAAAGACCTGGAACCAAATTTGTTAAGTCTTCATCTCAGATTCCTGGTCAGAGTCCAAGTCTCACATCCGTAGAGCAAGAATGGAAGCACCAATGACCTGAAGACTCGGACTTTCATCCCCCTGCATAGGTAGTGACAGTGCCCCGTGATCGAGTGAATCCATGACTCCCCAGGCCCGACCCAGATTTTTATTGACCTCTGGCTCAGAGCGGCAGAGACATGAATACCACTGACAAGGTAAGTTAATCTCTCCGTGACTTCAATCCAACATCCACATCACACACAGGTACAGAGAATATAGCAGCATCGAAGATGTCATTGAAAGCCTGGATCCTAGTTTTGACACAGAAAACCCGTAATTCCAGCGGCTCCGACTCCTCATTCAGCACCTCGAGGGCCCCCAAAAGAATATCCAGAGGCTACACAAAGATGACTGCATCATCTGCGAAATCATGGTCAGAGATCATGACATTCCCAAATGATGCACCGCAGCTTGACTTCTCTGACATCCTCCCCAGAATCCGGTCCATACAAGCGCTGAAAAGTGTGGGGGCCAGTACACACCCCTGATTAACTCCAGTCACAATTGGAAATATGTCAGAGATGGTACCACCACATCTCACAGCACTCTCAGTCCCAGAGTGTTGTTCAGACATCAGATTGATCAGTTTTGGTGGCACCCCACGAAGACCGAGAATCCTCCAGACGGCATCCCGATTCACTGAATCAAATATTTTGCAGAGATCAAAATAGGCTGCAAGCAACCCCTGCTTAAACTCTCTTCTGCATTCGGTGAGGAACTGAAGAGCAAAGATATGGTCTATCGTTGACCTCCTTGGTGTAAAGCCTAACTGCTCTGGACGCTGGTGCTCAAGGAGATGGTGGTGAACCTTATCAATAGTTATCTAAGCAAAGACCTTGCCCGGCACTGAGAGCAGCGTCACCCCTCAGTAGTTGTTGCAGTCCTGGCGATCACCGTTCCCTTTCGAGAGAGAGACAACAAGGCCGCTGTTCCAGTCAGTTAGGATGATGCCTGTGTTCCAGGCAAAGCACAGAACTGCATGTAACAACATGAGTACAGTCTTTCCACTAGCCTTCAGTAGTTCAGCATGGATGCCACAGATTCCTGGAGCTTTACCGTTTTCAACCGGTTCACAGCAGCCTGTGTTTCCACAAACGAAGGTGGATCACAGATGATTGGAGGGTGAGCAATAGGGTTAGTAACACCTTGACATCCAACTCAACAGCTGGTGGATCAGCCTGGTACAGCCACTCAAAGTAACCGGCCCAGCGGGCCTTAACTTCAGACTCCTCTCTCAAGAGCCCACCGCCCTCCGCTCTATTTGCAGTACACCGAGGGATGGGCTTTGAGGAACACAATGCACAAATTCCCTTGGAAGCAGGACAAGAATCATTTGAACACAGGTGATGCTCTACCCCCTCAAAGATTCCTCACCCATAGGACTCCTTGTCCACCCTCAGTGCATGTACTGTTTTATGCCTCAACTCCCTGAACAGCTCAGCTCTGCCATTGAGCCTGGCCATTAAGAGGGGGGAGGGAGAAAGGAGAGAGAACATGAGGTGGGAAGGGGAAGTTAGCAAAGAGAATGTTATATTTTGACTTTGCCTTACATGAACTGCTGGATGCCCTTCAGGGTTGGCAGGCATGATGCCGCCGTGATGAGGTCATCATCATAACGATGGTCCAAGTCAGGAGAATCACATATACATATATATATATATATATATATATATATATATATGTATTATATAATATATAGGGGCTGCAAAAGTAGGTATACAGTAATGATATACTGATGTACTCCTTACTGTATACCTACTTTTGCAGCTCCCTGTATAATACATATACATATATATATAAGTCAACCCCCGCTTCATCGCGGTTCACCTATCGCGCCCCCGGTTATCGCGGGTTTCCCTTGGAACGTAACTAATTTTTTCTGCGGATTCCCCCGATACATCGCGGTAATAATGTATAAAATATAAATTATTTAAGCAATAAATTATAACGCGTGGTGCTCGACCAGTCACACAACGCACGAGACAAAATTCGCTTGTGAACTTAGAATATTTTCTTCGTTTTTTCTCCAAGCCCCACGATGGCGCCCAAACGCCCTGCACCTTCGAAGGTTTCTGGCAAGGAACCGAAGCGCCAGAGGAAGGTCCTGGGACGCTCCAGGAGAAGGTTAAGGTAAGGTGCTCGATATATGCTTCGGGAAGGAAAAAGATTTGCCCGCCGTTGGACGAGCACTGCTCATACCCAGCACCTCAAAACCGACCAGACCAGACTAGTCGATCTCCGGCACCTCAAACCCAATCACTGCCAAACCGACCAGACCAGACCAGTCGATCTCCGGCACCTAACCCACTCACTGCCAAACCGACCAGACAGACCAGTCGATCTCCGGCACCTCAAACCCAATCACTGCCAAACCAACCAGACCGAGACCAGTCGATCTCCGGCACCTCAAACCCACTCACTGCCAAACCGACCAGACCAGACCAGTCGATCTCCGGCACCTCAAACCCAATCACTGCCAAACCAACCAGACCAGACCAGTCGATCTCCAGCACCTCAAACCCACTCACTGCCAAACGACCAGACCAGACCAGTCGATCTCCGGCACCTCAAACCCACTCACTGCCAAACCGACCAGACCAGACCAGTCGATCTCCGGCACCTCAAACCCAATCACTGCCAACCGATCAGACCAGTCGAATCGATTTTTTGGGGAGGCGTCCATTCATCGCGGGATTTTCACTTAGCGCGGGGAGGTTTGGAACGTAACCCCCGCGAGAAACGGGGGATTACTGTATATATATATATACAATAAGAAAGACCCACCCACATCTCTCACCTGTGAATGGAGGGAATAACCAATCAGCTCTCACCTAATCAATTAAACCCAGGTTGGTGGGATTATATAAATAAATCTACTCCTCCCATGCTCTTCCAGCTGAAGAAGCTGCATTAAGCAACCTAGAAGGCCTACACAAGGTAAGCACTTTGCTGTATCAAACCCTTCCCAGAGTTCCTCCACAACTATAAAGACATTCACAAACAGTGCATGCATGAGAATCCCAATGCTACACACCCCCTCAACTTCTGGACCAGTTTCGTTGCTTATTGGTGGATCATCAGTGACAGCGCAGACAGCAATGCATACTAATGAAGCTCCAAAGCATGTACCACAGTCTTGTGGGTGGGTCTTTCTTTATCATTTATATATTGAATGCTTTCGACATTTGTACAAGTTGCTCTTGGAGTGATTTTCTTTGGACGACCACTCCTGGAAAGAAGAGTAGCAATGGTATTGAATTTTCTCCATTTGTTCACTATCTGCCTGACAGTGGATTGGTGGAGCCCAACATCTTTAGAAATGGTTTTGTCACCCTTTCCAGGCCAATGAGCATCGACAACTCTTTTTCTGATGTACTGAGAAAACTCTTTTGATCGGGGCATGACACTCTTACACAAGCCTGTGTGGTGAAGACCAGACTCTGATGGTGATGAACAAAGTTTGTTTTGCTTATCTGGAATAAGAATACCAGATAAGGTATTGTCATCATGCACCGTTCGTCCGTCCATTCATTCATCAGTCTGCCCATCAGTCTGTCTCCTATTTTGACTTCTCCGGCCAAACCACTGGGCCAATCCGGCTAACATTTGGCAGCAACGTTCTGCTCCTGACTGGTAATGGGGATTGCAAAGCTCATTCCGGTCACCTGACTTTAAGTAGGTCAAAAAGGCTGACCTAGTAAATTTATTCAAAAATCTTCTCAAGACCCCCTGGTCAGAATGCCACCAAATTTGGGTTACAACAATCGGCCAGGGCCCAGATAAGCTACAGATCCAGTGGTCCAACTTTTTTTTAATGTCGGGCAGGGCCACACAAACTCACTCGTGATTGTCACCCCATTAGTTGAAACACGTGACTGTAATTACCCAATTAATTGAGCTGACTAACCTCGAGGTTCACATACTTTTTCTGACAAAAAATTGAATGTTGCATTATTTTGCTCAATAAATAAATGAAAGTAGATTTTTTTTTGTGTGCTATTTGCTTAATCAGGTTCTCTTAATCTATTATTAGGACTTAGATGAAGAAATGATCACATTTTAGGTCAAATTTATGCAGAAATACAGAAAATTCTAAAGGGTTCACAACTTTTTCTCACCACTATATGCAGGGTTTTGCACATGCTGGTACTCATAGAAGTGTTTAACCATAAACATGAGGCAGCAGGGGCTACACGTTCAAAATGACAGGAACACTGATTGGAGAAGGATGTCAATGTGCGAAGCTGAATTAGAAAAAAAAAATTCGTGAAAAAAGGCTTTAAAAATAATCTTTAAGAGCCTTTGAACTTGAGATTAGGTGACAGTCAAATTAATAACTCATCGAGACTTTAGTCTGGTGAGCTGATGCGATCGATCAGTGTCCGTAGGTGAGTTAGCGAGTCAGTCGGTCAGTCTGTCCATAATCACTTCCTTCATTATCGCTTGAATCAAACACACAATTTTAATGAAGCTTGGTGACAAGCATCATATTTGATGCTTCATATCATATCATATCACAAGCATCACATCGTGGGGGGTTGGGGAGGTTGACCCCCCAAGATAGTTATTTGCTCTCTTCTCCGAAACTACATACACAATTTCAATGAAACCTGACCACAACCTTCATCGCCCATGTTGTACCAAAGTGTATGAACCGCATCAAAATGTACGCTCCTTAAAGGGGTCTACGTGGTGGGGGGGGGGGGGGTTAACCCCAAAATAGGTATTAGCTCTCTTCTCTGAAACTATACACAATTTTGAGAAACTTGACCACGACTTCATCACCTATGATGTACTAAAGTTTATTCACGGCATTACAAAAATCAAGATCTCTGGGGATCTGCGGGGGTGTTTGAGTGATTGTTGCTCCAGATCCTGGTGAGCTTCAGGACATGCAGTTTTATTATCCACCCCCCCCCCCCCCCCCCGGAGAGAGGGAGCGGGATATTGTAATCGTCCGGTTTGTTTGTCTGTCTGTCTGTTAGCAACTTTACGGCAAAACGGCTTTAGCAAACACTATCATTTAATCCACAGGTGGGCAATGAACCTTGGACGACCCCGTTAACTTTTGGGTCCAATTGGATCAAAGGTCATGGTCAGGTCACGAAAAGATCAAAATCGTTTTTCGCTCATTACTTCGTGAAAAATGATCTGATTTACTTCAAACTAAGCTTATAGTGAACCGTATTCTATTTGTCACTTATAATCCTACCCATTCCTATAGTGAAAAATAACTTTATGCCTTAAATGGGCGGGATTTGTTGTGCCTGGCACCACTTGTTTTTATTGTTATTATTTTGTATGCATCCTTTGGCTGCTGGTTGCATCATTGTTGGGAGTGCAGCAGTGCCACTGAATCAGTGCCCTGTTTCCTTTAACCTGATGCACATTTTGCCAACCTCGGAAGGATAACAGGCTGATTTCACCCTCTTGGTGTTATTTAACGGCACGGCAGGGACTCAAACTCAAGACCCGAAGATTTTAAGCCAGCCACCTTAACCATTAAGCCAACACAAGGCTTGGCAGTCAAATGAAGCAACCTTTTTGAAAACCCGTGGAAATTAAATTACCTTCTTCTTCTTTCACGGTTACAATTATTATTCCCTTTTGTGGAGTCGGTCAGGAGAAACGTTTCTGGCATGTCTTTCTTGAACCTGCTGGCCAGGCATGATGACGTTCAACTGAAGGTGATTTGGGCATGGATTTGTCATTGTTCAAGGTGTCGCCTGTAACTCGGCTACTCTTCACGAAGAGACCCTATGGGATCTTTAACACCCAGTATCCACCATTCCAGTAGATGGTTTCTCCAGCGTAACGTCCTTCTGATGGATGGAACACATATTGATCGATCATCATGCCTGCAAAACACCAGGATGGCAGTTGATAGCTGGAGATCAAGATTTGAACCTCGGCTAGACAGCTCAAAAGTGAGTTGGCTTACCTCTAAGATTTCCTGCCATCCCTCCCTGGAATAAAATCAACAATGCTTGTTAATAACAGGTTTAATATATCGGTAGGAGTGGTAGAGGAGTTGCGGTACTGGTACCATCAACCTGGTAGATCTCAGGATATTTTAAAGTCAACAGGGACACGTTTCAAGCAACTTTGATGAAAGCTAGAGGAGAAAGTTTTCACCTCCATGGGTTTACATTCGTTAGTGTTCCAAGTCTATCGTATCTGTTGAAAATAAATTTATTTAAAATCCCATAGATAGTTCCAGCCGAGTTTCTTTGGATAACAAATGAAGTAAGGCCAACCGCTCGAGTAAAACTATTCCTTGGCAAACAGTACAAACAGGTAAGAAATCTTCGTTAAATAATGTTTCACTGAGACAGATGATGACATCACAATGCGTGACTTCTTCCTTATTAAGTGACTGAAGAATTAAAGTAAAAAGCGTTTGTTTTGCTGTGGTTTTGGCCTTTTGACTGAACGCATTCTCTCATTGTAGACACGTCAATAACATGCACCAAAAGCAGATAAGAACAATGGAAGTCATTATTTCAATCGAAGATAAGTCCAAGTCAAATGTTATATTAAAGTCAGTACGATCCTTTTTTTTTTACTTTTCCTTCAAACCCATTGTTGTATTAACTGTCCTTTGCACTTTCCTGAGAGATGCCATCAGAAAACGAGGAAAAAGAATGACGATTAAACATTTCTATGAATTGCTGGAACAAAGGATGAAAAAAGAAATGTAAAGGAAAAAAAAAAAAGGTCTGAAATTGTTGAGTTTTTATTGGTGTCAATATTGGATTACCTTCACAACAGGAAATCGATGGTGAGGGTGGAAAATTGAGGTCAGGTCACTGCATTTCTCAAAGCTCACCACTTCCTCTCCTGCCCTTTGCAGGTAGTAAGTACAGCAAACAAGGATAAAAAAAATGGGTGGATTTTCTTGTACCTTGATGAAGCAGCAAGAGTCCAGTCACTTGTACTATTGTTTTATTTTCCCTTCATTTAAAGGACTTCAAAGCAAACTATACTATTACCACTACTACTACTACTACCACCACTACTACTACTACTACTACTACTACTACTACTATAATGGCTATGACTACTACTTGGCCAGCAAACGCTTTTGGCCCAAGTTTATCACGAACCAATTGGCCAGGCCTGACGTTTGACTGGAGGTGGTCTATGGAACAGGTGAGCAATATATAATCTGTTTAGGGTACTGGTGATAACTCACCTTTCTCGGTGGAATATTCACTGTGTCGAACAGCTATTGCTAGCAGACCGGGCATCCGGCTTATCGTCCATCCGATATACGGTGCACTTTGTGATGCAATGCACTGCCTGCAAAGCACCAATCTGACGGTTTATAGTCGGGCCTGGAATCGAACCCGGAGTAGACAGCTCCATGGTAAACCTCTGACCATCCTGTGTGACCTTTAAAGCAAACCAGTGTATGCTTAGGGCCCTGTCACACCTTGACGTTTTAGCCAGCATATGGCAACGTATCAAAATGTATGTAAAACGCTGGCGTACTGCAACTATTGATGTTTTTTTTCAGTTTTGGGCGTATTCATAATGAGTTGGACGTATGCATAACGTATTAGTAACGTACACAGAACGTTTCGATAACTTATACATAACTTATACCAACGAATGCTTAGCGTGTTGTAGGCGTTCACAACGTATGCCCAACGATAGTCTAACGTATGCATAGCGTGCGGCAGCGTATCGCCGACGATCACGTGGCGTAGCCTATTAATAGGCTGCTGCTCAACGATTTAAATCGCTGCCGCTCGACTATTTAAATGGACGCTGCCGCTCGACGATTTTAATCATAACCAAGCTAGACATCGAAGTGTCAACATCATCGTCATGCCGAAGAAACTTCGAAAGATGCTGCCAAGAAGTCTCCTGCCGTGGCCGTGGACGCGGACGCAAGGAGGATCCACATCACCCACACCCTCCCCATCACGCTACCTACTACTACTGACATGGACCTACTACTAGTTATACTACTACTGACACGCTCACCTACTACTACTACTACTACTGATACTACTGACATGGACATCTACTCACCAAGGAGTCTGAAACTGACGGGTTCCTCCTGTGAAGCCCATTTTTATATACCAATTCCCCTAAACGCTGCCAATACA
>CM068962.1:55855305-55877284 GCA_035128595.1 Eptatretus atami
ATAATACCCCACAGTGTAAAATGTCCTGGCTAAAAAGGCCCTGTTACACCTTGACGTTTTAGCCAGCGTATGCTGACGTATGAAAAATTTGTCTAAAACGCTGGCGTACGTCGAATACGTTATGGGTAAGTTTGGTATACGTTAAAAGCACGCTGAAGCACGCTGGCATACGTCGTAGTACGCCGAGCTCGTCGACAAATTTTAAGCATGCTCAAAAATTTTCGACTGTATGCCAGCGTATGACTCACATGTTCCGTATACGCTGGCCATAAGTTATAGGCACGTTATGCGATCGTTGACACACGTCGACCACGTTACTTGTAAGTTACTCATAAGTCGAAACATGTCGAGGTAATGTTTAGCGTACCCCAAACTTATTTCTAACCTATGAGTAACGTGCTTTGAACCGATGTGTAACGTATCTCCAACACATATTGACCTATGTAGACGTATTTCATTGACGTCTTCCGGACGACCACAGAACTTACTGAACGTGTTTCTAACTTACAGCTACCGTAAATGGTGTATTGGCAGCGTTTAGGGGAATTGGTATATAAAAATGGGCTTCACAGGAGGAACCCGTCAGTTTCAGACTCCTTGGTGAGTAGATGTCCATGTCAGTAGTATCAGTAGTAGTAGTAGGTGAGCGTGTCAGTAGTAGTAGTACTAGTAGTAGGTCCATGTCAGTAGTAGTAGGTGAGCGTGATGGGGAGGGTGTGGGTGATGATGGATCCTCCTTGCGTCGCGTCCACGGCCACGGCCAGGAGACTTCTTGGCAGCATTCTTCGAAGTTTTCTTCGGCATGACGATGATGTTGACACTTCGATGTCTAGCTTGTTATGATTAAAATCGTCGAGCGGCAGCGTCCATTTAAATAGTCGAGCGGCAGCGATTTAAATCGTTGAGCAGCAGCCTATTAATAGGCTACGCCACGTGATCGTCGGCGATACCTGCCGCACGCTATGCATACGTTAGACTATCGTTGGGCATACGTTGTGAACGCCTACAACACGCTAGCATTCGTTGGTATAAGTTATGTATAAGTTATCGAAACGTTCTGTGTACGTTACTAATACGTTATGCATACGTCCAACTCATTATGAATACGCCCAAAACTGAAAAAAAACATCAAAGTTCAGCGTACGCCAGCGTTTTACATACATTTTGATACGTTGCCATATCTGGCTAAAACGTCAAGGTGTGACAGGGCCCTAAGCATACACTGGTTTGCTTTAAAGGTCACACAGGATGGTCAGAGGTTTACCATGGAGCTGTCTACTCCGGGTTCGATTCCAGGCCCGACTATAAACCGTCAGATTGGTGCTTTGCAGGCAGTGCATTGCATCACAAGTGCACCGTATATCGGATGGACGATAAGCCGGATCCCGGTCTGCTAGCATAAGCTGTTCACACAGTGAATATTCCACCGAGAAAGGTGAGTTTCACCAGTACCCTAAACAGATTATATATTGCTCACCTGTTCCATAGACCACCTCCAGTCAAACGTCAGGCCTGGCCAATTGGTTCGTGATAAACTTGGGCCAAAAGCGTTGCTGGCCAAGTAGTAGTCATAGCCATTATAGTAGTAGTAGTATAGTAGTAGTAGTAGTAGTGGTGTAGTAGTAGTAGTAGTGGTAATGTATAGTTTGCTTTGAAGTCCTTTAAATGAAGGGAAAATAAAACAATTACAAGTGACTGGACTCTTGCTGCTTCATCAAGGTACAAGAAAATCCACCCATTTTTTTTATCCTTGTTTGCTGTACTTACTACCTGCAAAGGGCAGGAGAGGAAGTGGTGAGCTTTGAGAAATGCAGTGACCTGACCTCAATTTTCCACCCTCACCATCGATTTCCTGTTGTGAAGGTAATCCAATATTGACACCAATAAAAACTCAACAATTTCAGACCTTTTTTTTTTTCCTTTACATTTCTTTTTTCATCCTTTGTTCCAGCAATTCATAGAAATGTTTAATCGTCATTCTTTTTCCTCGTTTTCTGATGGCATCCTCAGGAAAGTGCAAAGGACAGTTAATACAACAATGGGTTTGAAGGAAAAGTAAAAAAAAAAGGATCGTACTGACTTTAATATAACATTTGACTTGGACTTATCTTCGATTGAAATAATGACTTCCATTGTTCTTATCTGCTTTTGGTGCATGTTATTGACGTGTCTACAATGAGAGAATGCGTTCAGTCAAAAGGCCAAAAAACACAGCAAACAAACGCTTTTTACTTTAATTCTTCAGTCACTTAATAAGGAAGAAGTCACGCATTGTGATGTCATCATCTGTCTCAGTGAAACATTATTTAACGAAGATTTCTTACCTGTTTGTACTGTTTGCCAAGGAATAGTTTTACTCGAGCGGTTGGCCTTACTTCATTTGTTATCCAAAGAAACTCGGCTGGAACTATCTATGGGATTTTAAATAAATTTATTTCAACAGATACGATAGACTTGGAACACTAACGAATGTAAACCCATGGAGGTGAAAACTTTCTCCTCTAGCTTTCATCAAAGTTGCTTGAAACGTGTCCCTGTTGACTTTAAAATATCCTGAGATCTACCAGGTTGATGGTACCAGTACCGCAACTCCTCTACCACTCCTACCGATATATTAAACCTGTTATTAACAAGCATTGTTGATTTTATTCCAGGGAGGGATGGCAGGAAATCTTAGAGGTAAGCCAACTCACTTTTGAGCTGTCTAGCCGAGGTTCAAATCTTGATCTCCAGCTACAACTGCCATCCTGGTGTTTTGCAGGCATGATGATCGATCAATATGTGTTCCATCCATCAGAAGGACGTTACGCTGGAGAAACCATCTACTGGAATGGTGGATACTGGGTGTTAAAGATCCCATAGGGTCTCTTCGTGAAGAGTAGCCGAGTTACAGGCGACACCTTGAACAATGACAAATCCATGCCCAAATCACCTTCAGTTGATCGCATCATGCCTGGCCAGCAGGTTCAAGAAAGACATGCCAGAAACGTTTCTCCTGACCGACTCCACAAAAGGGAATAAAATTGTAACCGTGAAAGAAGAAGAAGGTAATTTAATTTCCACGGGTTTTCAAAAAGGTTGCTTCATTTGACTGCCAAGCCTTGTGTTGGCTTAATGGTTAAGGTGGCTGGCTTAAAATCTTCGGGTCTTGAGTTTGAGTCCCTGCCGTGCCGTTAAATAACACCAAGAGGGTGAAATCAGCCTGTTATCCTTCCGAGGTTGGCAAAATGTGCATCAGGTTAAAGGAAACAGGGCACTGATTCAGTGGCACTGCTGCACTCCAACAATGATGCAACCAGCAGCCAAAGGATGCATACAAAATAATAACAATAAAAAACAAGTGGTGCCAGGCACAACAAATCCCGCCCATTTAAGGCATAAAGTTATTTTTCACTATAGGAATGGGTAGGATTATAAGTGACAAATAGAATACGGTTCACTATAAGCTTAGTTTGAAGTAAATCAGATCATTTTTCACGAAGTAATGAGCGAAAAACGATTTTGATCTTTTCGTGACCTCGACCATGACCTTTGATCCAATTGGACCCAAAAGTTAACGGGGTCGTCCAAGGTTCATTGCCCACCTGTGGATTAAATTTGATAGTGTTTGCTAAAGCCGTTTTGCCGTAAAGTTGCTAAACGACAGACAGACAAAACAAACCGGACGATTACAATATCCCGCTCCCTCTCTCCGGGGGGGGGGGGGGGGTGGATAATAAGACTGCATGTCCTGAAGCTCACCAGGATCTGGAGCAACAATCACTCAAACACCCCCGCAGATCCCCAGAGATCTTGATTTTTGTAATGCCGTGAATAAACTTTAATACATCATAGGTGATGAAGGTCGTGTCAAGTTTCATCAAAATTGTGTATAGTTTCAGAGAAGAGAGCTAATACCTATTTTGGGGTTAACCCCCCCCCCCCCCCACCCACGTAGACCCCTTTAAGGAGCGTACATTTTGATGCGGTTCATACACTTTGTACAACATGGGCGATGAAGGTTGTGGTCAGGTTTCATTGAAATTGTGTATGTAGTTTCGGAGAAGAGAGCAAATAACTATCTTGGGGGTCAACCTCCCCAACCCCCACGATGTGATGCTTGTGATATGATATGATATGAAGCATCAAATATGATGCTTGTCACCAAGCTTCATTAAAATTGTGTGTTTGATTCAAGCGATAATGAAGGAAGTGATTATGGACAGACTGACCGACTGACTCGCTAACTCACCTACGGACACTGATCGATCGCATCAGCTCACCAGACTAAAGTCTCGATGAGTTATTAATTTGACTGTCACCTAATCTCAAGTCAAAGGCTCTTAAAGATTATTTTTAAAGCCTTTTTTCACGAATTTTTTTTTCTAATTCAGCTTCGCACATTGACATCCTTCTCCAATCAGTGTTCCTGTCATTTTGAACGTGTAGCCCCTGCTGCCTCATGTTTATGGTTAAACACTTCTATTGAGTACCAGCATGTGCAAAACCCTGCATATAGGTGAGGGAAAAAGTTGTGAACCCTTTAGAATTTTCTGTATTTCTGCATAAATTTGACCTAAAATGTGATCATTTCTTCATCTAAGTCCTAATAATAGATTAAGAGAACCTGATTAAGCAAATAGCACACAAAAAAAAAATCTACTTTCATTTATTTATTGAGCAAAATAATGCAACATTCAATTTTTTGTCAGAAAAAGTATGTGAACCTCGAGGTTAGTCAGCTCAATTAATGGGTAATTACAGTCACGTGTTTCAACTAATGGGGTGACAATCACGAGTGAGTTTGTGTGGCCCTGCCCGACATTAAAAAAAAGTTGGACCACTGGATCTGTAGCTTATCTGGCCTGGCCGATTGTTGTAACCCAAATTTGGTGGCATTCTGACCAGGGGGTCTTGAGAAGATTTTTTGAATAAATTTACTAGGTCAGCCTTTTTGACCTACTTAAAGTCAGGTGACCGGAATGAGCTTTGCAATCCCCATTACCAGTCAGGAGCAGAACGTTGCTGCCAAATGTTAGCCGGATTGGCCCAGTGGTTTGGCCGAGAAGTCAAAATAGGAGACAGACTGATGGGCAGACTGATGAATGAATGACGGACGAACGGTGCATGATGACAATACCTTATCTGGTATTCTTATTCCAGATAAGCAAAACAAACTTTGTTCATCACCATCAGAGTCTGGTCTTCACCCAACAGGCTTGTGTAAGAGTGTCATGCCCCGATCAAAAGAGTTTTCTCAGTACATCAGAAAAAGAGTTGTCGATGCTCATTGGCCTGGAAAGGGTGACAAAACCATTTCTAAAGATGTTGGGCTCCACCAATCCACTGTCAGGCAGATAGTGAACAAATGGAGAAAATTCAATACCATTGCTACTCTTCTTTCCAGGAGTGGTCGTCCAAAGAAAATCACTCCAAGAGCAACTTGTACAAATGTCGAAAGCATTCAATATATAAATGATAAAGAAAGACCCACCCACAAGACTGTGGTACATGCTTTTGGAGCTTCATTAGTATGCATTGCTGTCTGCGCTGTCACTGATGATCCACCAATAAGCAACGAAACTGGTCCAGAAGTTGAGGGGGTGTGTAGCATTGGATTTCTCATGCATGCACTGTTTGTGAATTCTTTATAGTTGTGGAGGAACTCGGGAAGGTTTGATACAGCAAAGTGCTTACCTTGTGTAGGCCTTCTAGGTTGCTTAATGCAGCTCTTCAGCTGGAAGAGCATGGAGGAGTAAGATTTATTTATATAATCCCACCAACCTGGGTTTAATTGATTAGGTGAGAGCTGATTGGTTATTCCCTCCATTCACAGGTGAGAGATGTGGGTGGGTCTTTCTTTTGTATATATATATATATATATATAATATATATATATATATAAATGTATATGTTATATACAGGGAGCTGCAAAAGTAGGTATACAGTAAGGAGTACATCAGTATAATCATTACTGTATACCTACTTTTGCAGCCCCATATATATAATTATATATACATATATATATATATATATATATATATATATATATATATATATATATATATAGTATATGTGATTCTCCTGACTGGACCATCGTTATGATGATGACCTCATCACGGCGGCATCATGCCTGCCAACCCTGAAGGGCATCCAGCAGTTCATGTAAGGCAAAGTCAAAATATAACATTCTCTTTGCTAACTTCCCCTTCCCACCTCATGTTCTCCTCCTTTCTCCCTCCCCCCTCTTAATGGCCAGGCTCAATGGCAGAGCTGAGCTGTTCAGGGAGTTGAGGCATAAAACAGTACATGCACTGAGGGTGGACAAGGAGTCCTATGGGTGAGGAATCTTTGAGGGGGTAGAGCATCACCTGTGTTCAAATGATTCTTGTCCTGCTTCCAAGGGAATTTGTGCATTGTGTTCCTCAAAGCCCATCCCTCGGTGTACTGCAAATAGAGCGGAGGGCGGTGGGCTCTTGAGAGAGGAGTCTGAAGTTAAGGCCCGCTGGGCCGGTTACTTTGAGTGGCTGTACCAGGCTGATCCACCAGCTGTTGAGTTGGATTCAAGGTGTTACTAACCCTTTGCTCACCCTCCAATCATCTGTGATCCACCTTCGTTTGTGGAAACACAGCTGCTGTGAACCGGTTGAAAACGGTAAAGCTCCAGGAATCTGTGGCATCCATGCTGAACTACTGAAGGCTAGATGGAAAAGACTGTACTCATGTTGTTACATGCAGTTCTGTGCTTTGCCTGGAACACAGGCATCATCCTAACTGACTGGAACAGCGGCCTTGTTGTCTCTCTCTCGAAAGGAACGGTGATCGCCAGGACTGCAACAACTACTGAGGGGTGACGCTGCTCTCAGTGCCGGGCAAGGTCTTTGCTTAGATAACTATTGATAAGGTTCACCACCATCTCCTGAGCACCAGCGTCCAGAGCAGTTAGGCTTTACACCAAGGAGGTCAACGAATGACCATATCTTTGCTCTTCAGTTCCTCACCGAATGCAGAAAGAGTTTAAGCAGGGTTGCTTGCAGCCTATTTGACTCTGCAAAATATTTTGATTCAGTGAATCGGGATGCCTCTGGAGGATTCTCGGTCTTCGTGGGGTGCCACCAAAACTGATCAATCTGATGTCTGAACAACACTCTGGACTGAGAGTGCTGTGAGATGTGGTGGTACCATCTCTGACATATTTCCCAATTGTGACTGGAGTTAATCAGGGGTGTGTACTGGCCCCCACACTTTTCAGCGCTTGTATGGACCGGATTCTGGGGAGGATGTCAGAGAAGTCAAGCTGCGGTGCATCATTTGGGAATGTCATGATCTCTGACCATGATTTCGCAGATGATGCAGTCATCTTTGTGTGAGCCTCTGGATATTCTTTTGGGGGCCCTCGAGGTGCTGAATGAGGAGTCGGAGCCGCTGGAAATACGGGTTTTCTCGTGTCAAAACTAGGATCCAGGCTTTCAATGACATCTTCGATGCTGCTATATTCTCTGTACCTGTGTGTGATTGGATGTTGGATTGAAGTCACGGAGAGATTAACTTACCTTGTCAGTGGTATTCATGTCTCTGCCGCTCTGAGCCAGAGGTCAATAAAATCTGGGTCGGGCCTGGGGAGTCATGGATTCACTCGATCACGGGGCACTGTCACTACCTATGCAGGGGGATGAAAGTCCGAGTCTTCAGGTCATTGGTGCTTCCATTCTTGCTCTACGGGATGTGAGACTTGGACTCTGACCAGGAATCTGAGATGAAGACTTAACAAATTTGGTTCCAGGTCTTTTCAGAGAATCCTTGGATATCACTGGTTGACTTTGTGTTCAATGATGGTTGCTGAACACATACCAAATGAGATTTGTTAGCTGTTAGCTGCATGAGCATCAGCTGTATGGACATGTGTCTCATTTTCCTGATGCTGATCCTGCTCACCAGATTTTCTCAGGGATGCCGTCTGGAGGACGTGAGTGCAGGGTGCCAATGGGCCAACCACATGCATTGTGATTGCAGCAGGATGATCATCATCTCAAGGAGATGGGACGGGCCAGGCATCTGCCTGGGGGATGGCCAGACGGAGGCCCCTGGATACCGGTGGAAAGTGGACACAGCAACGCGTTGCTCCGGAGCATGCTCCCATACCTGACTGACCTGAAAAATAACTGTTCGTTGAATTCAGTAACCTGTTATGCAAATCTTCTTCAAATTTAAGTCAATTAGATGAAAATTGAGGATTTTAGAAAACTACCCAAGCTGTTGAGCTTTGGCCTATGTTGACCTTTTGTTCTACGTTGACTTCAAAAATAATTGGTGGTTGAATTCAGTGAGCTGATTTGGAAATCCTGTTCAAATTTCAAGTCAATCAGATGAAAATTGATTTTAGAAATTTGGCCTATGTCGACCTTTGGCCAATGTTGACCTCACGAAACTTGGTTGCTTTACCGTTGCAGGACAGTGCCTCCAATCTGAGAAAGTTTCAGAATGATAAGCTGAGCAGTTTGACCTATAGGCGAGTGGACAAACAAACAAACGGAACAGATCAACATACTTGGCAAAAAAATTTTTTTTCAAAGTCACAAACAGGGTGAAAAGATAAACCTCCGTCCACCTTTTGTGATGGAGGTAAAAAAAAAAAAATCCCGGGAGATTTCTGAGAAGTCATTTGATTAAGATTCCTTAAATAATAAAAAAGAAGGAGAGTGAAAAACCATGATGCTGCTACTTACTGTTTAACTGTATTTTGCCTTTGGCCACTGATAACGTCATCATCCATGAAAGCAATCTTTAGAGGGATGTTTCTCATTCTCAGATATGAGGTCTTTGGTGAATTTTCGAACTATTCTTTCGTGAAATATCTAGGCTCATGGAAAGCAAGGTGACAGAGGGTGATAAAAGGCAACGGACCATCATTAGGGCATTGCAGCAGCAGTTGGAAACAACAATGGCACTCGGTAGAGCGCATACCTCCTCCAGGCTGAACAGTTTATGTTTTGTATCAAACTGATAGGCCGGATTTGGATCGAGACCTTAACCAAAATTAATAGGCTTGTTCTTGTCACCAACCCAACTCATCCACCATGGTTTGTCAATAATTCGTCTACAAACTTTTTGATATATCATGCTACATATCGGTTTTGGCCCATCTCTCAATGGTGAAGAATCTTGAAAAATTAAAAAAATTATCGGATTCGGATCTTCACCAAAAATCAATCAATTCGTCCTTGACACACAAACACAACTGTCCACTAAGTTTTGTCGTAATCCATCCATAATCTTTTGAGATATCGTGCCATCAAATCGTTTGGCCCCATCTCTAAACGGTGAAGAATAATTTTAAAATTCGAGCATCCAGATCTTCACCAAAATCGAATCAATTTCTCCTTGTAACACACCCAACCTGTCCACCAAATTATTGTTTGAATTTGTCCACACCTTTTTGAGATGACCTCCTCACAGACAGACAAACAGACAGGGGTGAAAGCATAACCCCATCCACACTTCGGCGGAGTAAAAATACGTAATGTAATGAATGAACGTAAAAAAGGTGTTCAAGAATTCCTGTTTTCCACCTATCTCAGATCATCCCCCATTCAAAACCATGATCTTTTCTACCACCCGTTGAACCACCCCCAGAAATTTCAGTTTTTCCTTCCTGAGAGTTTGCTTCTTGTATCCATTCTTATCCTCCTCCTGCATTTGCCCCTACCCCTCACCTTACCCCTGCTGTTGGCATTTCCCCCTTCTTTTTTTGCTGTTTCATTGTTGCTCTTGCGTCTGATCCGTTCTGTGTTCTAGCTCTTCACGAGCCTTGGTTCTTGTAACAAAAACAAAAGAGGAGGGGAGGATACACATTAACCATTATATAGGAGTTTTGGGTTATGCTAGGTTCAGTCAGTTAGGTGCGGTAGGTTAGTGGAGTACAATAGATCATGGACAGGGATGTGGGGGTGACAGGAGATAGTTGTACTTTGCCTACTTGAAGCCTTGGAGGAAAGAATGAATCGAACAGCCTCTTTTAAAATGATTCCACAACCTGGAGAAAAATGGAGCAAAAGAGTTGAGTTGTGCAGTAAGCCTGAATTTGGGAGTTTAACCAGGATGGAATTAGTGGAAGAGTGCATACATCTTGGAGTTGCTGGAGAGTGTTGGATGCCTGGGTAAACAGAGGGAGCAAGATCAGACAAACAGTTAAAAAAAAGAGAGAGGGAGGGAGAGACCACTGACCTGCCGTGATATTGCGAACAATTTTGGCCTGATTGTGGGAGATCTCTTAATGTGAGAGCTTTCAGGAAAGGACAGATGTAATGCTGGGGCCCTTGTCTACAGGAGTGAGAAGCAATACCATTGAGCTCCAGACAAACGATTTTAACACTTTGTTTAATTCTTCTTTTTGATGACGAAGGATTTATTAATATGCAGTCTACATCTCTCTTGTCTGTGCTCACCAATAATACAGACCCCATTCCAGATTCAGGTTGGTGTTGTTTTTGTTATTACATTGTTCTCAGGTTCGTTGTTGAACTGAAAGATGGTTATGATTAGGGTTGGAGTTAAGTTTGGGTGAGTGAGTATAACACAGAATTGACCTGGGGACACAATGTGGGATAGCCCAGACTATACTCGGGTGTATACTCGTTAAAGAGAAAGATTTTGGCTGCAACACCAATCCATATAATGATGCCTCATATTTATTTACTCGAAAAATCCATTAATTGTTCATTTACCATCAACTCCAAAGGTAGATTTCATTTATAGCCTTTTTTTTGGATAATGCTGTGTCAAGACATTTTAGGTGATAATGCAATGAAGTCAATGGGAATATATTTCAGAATATATTTTTTTCGTGAAGTCATTGAATTTTTAAACTAAAATAATTGATTGGATGGAATTTTATTCGATTCTCATCATTAACAGCTTTGACAATGCATTCCCATGTTCAAAATGTACATCTTGATGCCAACATCTTCCCGTACCTGAATGTTATTGAAATAGAACTTGTGTGCCTTAAAGCGTACCAATGTGAATGAACAAATCCTGCAACATTCACTCAAGCCTTACACAATCAGGATATTCAGAGTAAAATGTCACTGCGTCATTAACTTTGATTGTATGAATGCAGGAATGCCTTGAACTTTGACCTTTTGCAAAGCTTTTTGTAAGGCAAAGCCTCGTGTTCGACATATCTAAGAAATCTTCTTTCCAACAATGCGTCGGACAATCTGAGCTCTGCTTTACCTATCCACCGACATTATCCAGCAGCTGGACACTGACGAAGTATTTATGTCCAGGCTTATGGCCTCTAAGGAGGCCACGCAAGCCTTTAATAACACCTTCTGAAGGCAAGTGTAAATCTCACAGGCCACGGCATGGTTATGCTGAAGCTATAAAGCTTCAGACCACTGGCTTCCTGCCCTGGAAGGCCAAAGGTCAAAGCAACAGCTGTGCTGTGCAGAAACTTCAAAATGCAAGAACATTCCAGCACTTACCTTCTTGTTTGTCTCATTCTGTTGGCTTGCTCTCGAGGATTTGTAATGTGCTTTCAAAACGTCGAGAAAGTAGTGCGGAACAGATATTGTTGGTCAGGAAAAGCTAATTTTTCGCGTTGCTGTTGGATATTATGCAAAACAAATTATGACATTGGATTATTTTCAAAAATGTTTTCTCTTGAATTCAACTTGTGAGTAATCCATGTGCAAAGTTTACACTCCAAGCAATGTCTGCTACAATTAGGTAATAATTGAGTGGAACAAACCAACTAGAAGGGCACTCAGTAGAGCGCACACCTCCGCCCCAAAATACCTGATCCACGAGAACATATCGGGCCCAATACATTTCTGAAATATCATGCTATATAGTATATCGTTTTTGGCCCAATCTCTCAATGGTGAAGAATCACTTAAAAAATTATCAGATCCGGATCTTCAACAAAATTGAAACAATTCATCCTTGTCACACACCCAACATATCCACCAAGTTTCGTACGAATCCGTTCACAACTTTTTGAGACATCGTGCTATATATCGTTTATGGCCCGATCTCTCAATGGTGACGAATCACTTAAAAAATTCCTAGTAGCCGGATCCGAATCCGAATCTTCACCAAAATCTAATGACTTCATATCCTGCACATATACAGACAAACAAACAGACAAACAGACAGACATAATGGGGTGAAAACATAACGTGCTTCACCTTCGGTGGTGGAGGTAAATATATCAACTGTGCAAACAAATTATGGTTCCTTCCTTATTATTCACACAAAATGCCCATCGATGGCATCATCGAAAAGTCCAAAATATGAGTCAAACCTTGCAGTGAGTTGCATTTGATGGAAACACCAATGTAATGTCTGATTTCCATACAGATGAAGATGCTTGATTGAATCCTTTGGAGGAAGTGACATAACTTCAGGTTGCACTCTGCATGCTCGTGACACAATCATGTGGCATCGCTTTTTACTCTGCATTCAGCGGAACAATTAAGGATAAATCTACCCAACTACTACTACTACTACTACTACTACTACGACTACTACTACTGCTGCTGCTACTACTACTACTACTACTACTACTACTACTACTACTACTACTACCACACACAATGTCAATGTAAGGATTTCTCTGTGCTCTATCCTCTAAAGTCTAAATGCTGAGCATCAAGCAACGAAGCAGCACATACCATTTATTTTGTATGATTCAGGTGGTGTCACAATCAAATTACATTCTATCAGATTCAGAGTGGAATGCAGAATACTACCTCTTCGTTCACCATCATAATATGGTGGGCGCTATGATGTGCACAACATATGTTGCTTGCTATCAGTTAATTATTTGTATATAATTGAATGCAATGCTTTATTAATAAGCAGGATAGAAATTGATCCAACTAAGGTCTGTGAAGCTGATTAAATAGATGACACATGTTACTCAATTTACACTTGTACAAAGGTAAAATAAAAATAAATAAAAGAAAAGAAGTGTTGTCTGCAAGGAAATATAACTTGCAAGTTCCTCAAAAATGTTATGTAGGGCCCTACAAAGTTATTGATGAAACGTCCTCAACGATAAAACAAACAAACAAATAGATATGAAGCAATTAATGAGTCCGACAGAATGGTGAGAGGTTGCATACTTGCTTTTGAGCTGTCAGGTCTCAGTTTGATTTCCGATCTGACTACAAACTGTCGTTTTGGTGCTTCCCCTTTTTTTCTTTTTATTTGTGTACAAGGTGAAGGCTCGTGGAAGAGCCAGAACACCGAACGGATCAGGATGCAACAGAACAAAAGGAACAGTAAAGAGAGAGTGGAGGAAATGCCAACAGCAGAGTTAAATGACAAAATAGAGGTAGACTTGGACAAACAATGGGTGTGGGGAGGAATGAGAGGTTTGGGAGGACACATGGTGTGGATAAGATGGACACAGAGGCAGAACTTGCAGGGCATTTCCTTGAAAAGTGCACCCTTGCATGGACGTGAAGCCAGAGAACCCGGCTTTCAGCACCGGTTATTACCCATCGACGGATGTCAAAGATCAAATGTAATGTTTCAGGAAGGGTAGGTGTGTTATCGGCAACACCCTGAACAAATTCAGTACTCCTACCACCTTCAGTCAAAAGTCAGACCTGACCAGCCGGTTCATGAAAGAATTGGATCCAAAATATTACCCAGCCGACCCCACAAGATGGTGGGAATAATTGGTGCTGTTAAAAAAGTAATATATAAAGCAATGAATGATAGTCTTGTATGAATATTGCATTTTTGCAAGAGTGCAATTAGACCCCCTTCATGCTGGCACTTTGCTCGTAGTGTGTGTTCTCATCTGAGTCGAGTGGTTGTTTGTATTTGATTACAGAGTGTGTAACCTCTGTGATCTGTTAACTTGATGATTGCAATACACCACCGTTTGGCCCTTTGGGAGGTTAACAAATCCTTTTTTTATGATTTTCATTTTTCTCGATTGTACAAGAAACAAGCTCAAATGAGCTAAGATCCTCGTCCTCTTAATGATGACGTCATAAAAACGAATATGACGTCATTGTGATGTATGAAGTTTGCGATAAATTATCTGTGCTAATGCCCGGCTTGATTCCCGCAAACAAAATTCAAACAGCTTGCCTAGTTTCGGAGATAATGGTAGAGGCGATTTCCATTAGCAGCGATATTATGACGTCAACTTTTTTTCTCGGAAGAATTTCCAAAATTGGAGATGGTTACTGCCTGCGCGTGGGCTTTGTGCATATACATGGCAAGTTTCACGAATATCCGATGAAAACTCTGGGTTGTGAAACAAAAAATGTCAAAAAATAGGAATGACGTCATAAAAATTGATATGACGTCATAGTGATGTATCATATGTGCGGTAATTCATATCTGCTAATGCCCCGTTCGATTCCCGCAAACAGAATTCAAAAAGCTTGCCTAGTTTCGGAGATAATTTTTTAGGCGATTTCCATTAGCAGAGATATTTTGACGTCATAACTTTTTTTCTAGGAGGAATTTTCTAAATCGGAGATGGTTACTGTCTGCGCAGGGTATTTTTACATACATATGCCAAGTTTCAGGAAGTTTCGATGAAAACTGTAGGCTGTGAAACAAAAAAGTCCACAAGAAGAAGATGAAGAACAACAACGTGAGTAAGACTTCGAGATCCTCCACGAGGATCTAAAAACGTTTTTTGGTAAAACAATTTTTTTTAAAAAAAATAACCCTTTCACATTTTTCCTCCTCACACAAAATATCAAAGTTGCACAAGGAGACATGTTACAATGACTGGGAACTAATTGATTAATTAGTCTTGCATTTATTTATAAAACATATATTAAAAAAATCAATTTCATTGTTTTCATATCAAATTTTTCATATCAAAAAATCATTTTCATATCATATCAAATATCAAATTTCAAAAAATAAAAAAAATCAATCATTGGTTTCATAGTCACTCCACACTGATTAAAGTTAGGAAAAGCATTTTACCAGAAATTATAATATTGTGTTTAACCTGTGCTCCCGTTATCATTAACAAGATAAACTAAAGTAGATTTCCTCTTGAAAAACTTATTATATCGTTGTAAGTTTTGTAAACATGTAGAACACTATGATAGTCTCAGGTGCTGTTTAACCGTTTTACAGTTTTGCCACCAATGACATCATCTCGCACAGTCATCTTTAGTGCAGAGAAATGTTTCTGCTTAACAGGGTATCAGATTTGTTCTCTTTGAGGGAAAGTAGTCCGTATTAAGTAACACAATTGTTTGTGTAAATTAGGCAAAAAGAATGTGTTAATCTGCACATTCGAACCCAAGACACGTTTGCTAGCACCTCTCAGTTCACCCTTGATGTCATTGGTTCTTTAATAAGCTCTGAATGGTATTTTCGACTTTGACCTGAGTGGTGGAATATAAATAAGTATTTGTATTTAATTCCCTCCAGAGACAGAGAGTTACAGTTGTCAGGTTTATTTATTCACCAAAATGTTGCTTCCACCTCCCCCAGCCTCATCTCCCTCCCTCCAATTGTGAGCCAACTGTGGAGTAATCCATTTTCATTAATTAGCATATCTTTGCACATGTCTGCAGGGATCAAAGCTGTTAACTATGAGTATGAGCATCCAAGTGTTTGTCATTCAATGTTGACATTACCATAACCACCTATTTGCATTCCTCATTGATAATGGTCGAACCTGCACCAGAAACCTGGAGGACTTTGAACCACCTGGACTGTATGAAACCGTAAATTAATTTCAGAAACTGTGAGACGGTAATGATTAGCAAAGTGCAGTAAACGTTTCATTTATTTCCTCATCATGAAAACATGTTCACAGACAGCGTGATTTTGGCTACTTGCTGTTTTCGGGTGACGAGAATTGTTCAGGTTATGATAGCGAGGGCCGAGAGTTATAAGAACTAGGGTGATGAGAGCTGGAGTTATGAGAGTAAAGGTTATGAGAGCTACGTTTACAAGAGTTAGACTTATGAGAGCTTTTATTTATGTGAGTGAGGGTTGTGAGAGCTGTTTTGGTTATGAGAGCTGTTAGAGTTATGAGGGATCTTAATGTTATGAAAAGCTTCATGGCTAAGGGAGTTGTTAAGGTTATGAGAGTTGTTACTGTTATCAGAGCTGCTGGGGTTAGGAGGGCTGCTTGGATTATGAAAGCTGGGATTATAGCAGGTGGAGTTATGAGGGTTAGCCTTATGAGGGCTAGGGTTATGAGATCTAGGGTTATTTAAGCTAGAGCTATGAGAGATTTTGGAGTCACGAGAGCAAGGGTTAAATGTGTGAGAGTTACGAAGCTTGGGCTATGAGAGGTTGTATGATGAGAGCTGCTTGTGTTATGAGAGCTGTTCGAGTTATGAGAGCTCTTAAGTTTATGAGAGTATTTAGGTTTAAGAGAGTTGTTCGGGTTGGGAAATTTGATTGGGTTATGAAAGCTGTTAAGGTTTTGAGAGCTGTAAGTGTTTTGATTGCTCATCGTGTGATGCGAGCTAAAATTATTGCAGCATGAGTTGCGAGAATGAAAGTTAGGGTTCGGGCTATGAGAGCTTGGGTTGTGAGACCGAGGGTTATGGGAGCTGCTTGGATTACAAGCTGAGTTACAAGGGAGCTGCTTGGGTTACAAAGGGAGCTGAGCATTACATGTGGTCAAGTGATTCTCGTCCTGCTTACAGGGGAATTCGCGCCTTGCGTTCGTTCAAGTCCGTCCCTCGGTGTACTGCAGTTAGAGTGGAGGGTGGTGGGCTCTTGGCAGAGGAGTCCAAAGTGAAGGCCCGCTGGGCCGGTTACTTTGAGCGGCTGGACCAGGCTGATCCACCAGTTGTCGAGTTGGATGTCAGGGGTGTTACAATCCCTATTGCTGACCCTCCAGTCAACGGTGGTCCACTTCAAACTTGTAGAAACACAGGCTGTGGTGAACCGGTTGAAATGGGGAAAGCTCAGGGATCTGTGGCATCCATGCTGAACTTTCAAGGCTGGTGGAAATGCTGTACTCATGTTGTTGCACGCAGTTCTTTGCTCTGCCTGTAACACAGGCATCATCCCAACCGACTGGAAGAGGGGCCTTGTTGTCTCTCTCTGGAAAGGGAAGGGTGATTCCCAAGACTGCAACAACTACCGAGGGGTGACGCTGCTCTCAGTGCTGGGCAAGGTCTTTGCTCGAATAATTATTGATAGGGTTCACCACCATCTACTTGGGCACCAGCGTCCAGAGCAGTCAGGCTTCACACAATGAGGTCAACGATTGCTTGCAGCTTTTGTTGATCTCTGTAAAGTGTTTGATTCAGTGAATCGGGATGCCCTCTGGGGATTCTTGGTCTTCGTGGTGTCACCAAAAACTGATAGATCTGATGTCTGAACTATACTCTGGTACTGAGAGTGCTGAGATGTGGTGGTACCATCTCTGACTTATTTCCAGTGTTTACTGGAGTTTGTCAGGGGTATGTACTGGCACCCATACTTTTCAGCACTTGTATGGACTGGATTCTGGGGAGGATGTGGAGAGATCAAGCTGCGGTGCATTGTTTGGGAATGTCAAGTTCTTTGACCTTGATTTCGAAGATGATGCACTCATCTTGGCAGAGACTCGAGATATCCTTTTGGGAGCCCTCGAGGTGCTAAATGAGGAATCGGAGCCACTGGGATTATGGGTTTCCTGTGTCAAAACTAAGATCCAGGCTTTCAATGACATCTTGGATGCTGCTATCCTGTCTGTACCTGTTTGTGGTGAGGATGTTGAGGTCACGGAGAGATTCACTTACCTTGGCAGTGATATGCATGTCTCTGCTGGCTGTGAGCCAGAGGTCAACAGACATCTGGGTCGTGTCTGGGGAGTCATGGATTCACTGGATCATGGGGTGTGGTGCTGCCTGTACCTGTGTGGGAGGACGAAAGTCCGAGTCTTCAGGTCCTTGGTGCCTCCAGTCTTGCTCTTTGGATGTGAGATTTGGATTCTGACCAGGGATCTGAGATGGAGACTTAATTCCTTTGGTACCAGGTCTCTTCGGAGAATCCTTGGCTACCATTGGTCGGACTTTGTGTCCAACGAGCAGTTACTGAGAGAGACTCAAATGAGATTTGTTACCTGCATAGTACGTGAGCATCAGCTGCAGCTGCATGGACATGTGGCTCATTTTCCTGATGCTGATCCTGCTCACCAGATTCTCTCAGCAAGGGAGCCTCGTGAGTGGAGGTGGCCAATGGGCCGACCACGTGCCTTGTGGTTGCAGCAGGTTGATCAGCATCTCAAGGAAATGGTGATGGGCGAGGCATCTGCCTGGGGGGTGGCTAGACAGAGGCCCCTGGAGTATTGGTAGAAAGTGGATGCAGCGATGTGCTGCTCTGGTGCATGCTCCCATACCTGACATGATCCTGGGTTACAAGAGCTTTTGGAGTTCTGAGAGCTCTTGCAATACCTATAGAAAGTCTACACCCCTTTTCAATTTTTTCACCTTTTGTTGCCCAGTAGCCTGGAATTAAATTGCATTAAATCAGACTTTTTCCACCTTGATTTACACATTGTAACCTCCAACTTCCAAGTGAAAAACAAATTCAACAAATTTCAGAAAATTAATTAAAAATACAAAACTAGACTATCTTATCTGGATATGTGTCCACCCCCCTGAGTTAGTATTTGGTGGAAACACCTTTGACAGCAATTACAGCTGTGAGTCTGTTGGGAGAGGTCTCTTCCAACTTTACACACCTTGAGTGAGAAATATTTGCCCATTCTTCTGCACAAAACTTTTCAAGCTCAGTCAAGTTCCGTAGGGAGATTTGATGGACAGCAATCTTCAAGTCATGCAACAGATTTTCGATTGGATTTAGGTCGGGGCTCTGACTCGGCCACTCAAGGATATTTATCTTTTTGTTCATTGGCCACTTCAGTGGAGCTTTGGCTGTGTGCTTCGGGTTGTTGCCATGCTGAAAGGTGAACTTCCGTCCCAATTTCAGCTTTCTTGCAGAGGGCAGCAGGTCTTCCTCTAGGATTTTTCTGTATTTTGCTCCATCCATTTTCCCTTCTATCCTGACAAGTATCCCAGTCCCTGCTAATGAGAAACATCTCCATAACATGATGCCACAACCACCATGCTTCACAATAGGGATGGCGTTATTTGGTTGATGTGCTGTGTTGTGTTTGCGCCAAACATAACATTTTGAATTTCGGTCAAAAAGTTCCATCTTGATTTTATCAGACAACAAAATGTTTTTCCACATGGCTTAAGAATCTCCGGAATGTTCTTTTTGCATACCTCAAACGGGACTCAAGGTGGGCTTTTTTGAGTAATGGCTGCCTTCTTGCCACCCCATCCTCCAGGCCAGACTTGTGAAGTGCTGGGCATATTGTTGTCACATGCACACAGAGACCAGCCTTTGCCATAAAGGCATGCAGCTCTTTAAAAGTTGCCATTGTCCTCTTGGTGGCCTTTCTGATCAGTCTCCTGCTTGCTTGGTCATCCAGTTTGGAGGGACGGCCTGATCTAGGCAGGGTCTTGGTGGTACCATACGCCTTCCACTCCTTAATGATTGTCTTGACTGTGCTCCAAGGGATATTCAAGGCCTTTGAAATATTTTTATACCCATCCACTGATCTGTGCTTTCCCACTTTATCCAGGAGGTCTTTTGAAAGCTCTTTTGTCCTCATGTTTGAGTCTTTGCTGTGAAATGAACTACCCAGTAGAGGAAACCTACAGGATCAGCTGATTTTATTCTGAAATGATCAGAATCACGACAATTTAACACAGGTGAAGGCCAATTAACTTGGTGTGTGATTTTGAATGTGATTGGTTACACCTGAGCAAATTTACAATTGCTATTGTAAGAGGGGTGCATGCTTATCCAACCAAGATATTCTAGTTTTGTATTTATAATTAATTTTCTAAAATTTGTAGAATTTGTTTTTCACTTGAAAGTTGTGGGTTGCGATGTATAAATAAAGGTGAAAAGCCACACTAGTCATTTAGACTGTTGACTTGAAAGTTTTATTTATAAACATACACCAAATAAAAGACAACAATTTGAAAAGCAAAATACAGAAATGAACAATTTGCAATGAAATGGTTTTCCACATAAATGAAAAAAATACTCATATAAAATAAGGAAATCTCAAGAAATAAGGAAACAGCTTAAAAAAAACAATGCATAAAACATGCATCAACTCTGCTTCCTGACATAGAGTACGTATTCTATTCAGTTCAAAAAGGAAAAAGTATAACGTAGAGAGCAATTTGATTTTGCAATGTCAATGCAATTCGCACAGGCGAACCATTTTTTCCACTTTGGCTGTGCATTTATTGCCACAAACAAAGTTTTTCACATACATCACATTTGTCCGAAGTTTTATTGTTATTACGCTGACCGATCTGACATTGCTTTATTTTTGGTGTACTACTGGAAACAGCACTAGTTCCAGGTTGAGTTGCTTTTCGTGGTGACATTTCCTCATCCATGAACTCCTGTCAATGCTCGGTGGCCAGCTTCAAGATAAAATCCCTCCTACTGATATTTTCACCAGTGCATTCCTTGTTAAAAACAAAGGAATTGATGGCTGCCAGTTCAAATATTTCGTAAAATACAGCAACTGACCACCAGCAAGAGCCAGTTTTCACTGAATACCAGCATGCTATCTGATCTGCAACATCCACTCCGCTATTTGTCTGAACATAGAAAAAACAGTGTCTGATTTTCTTTTCTTGTCTGCTGTTCACACCAACAGGCATGTGAAGAGAACCGAGAAGGTATCCATTCCTCCTCGGCATGCACTTATTAACCATCAGAGTAGTGCAGTTACTGTGCTTTAAAATTGCACAGGGGTACTGCGGTGGCTGCAAATTTTGTGCAGATGGTGGAAGCTTTCTTCTTGCTTTGTTCACTGTTCCACCTCGACTGGGATTTTTCTTCTTTGATAATTTTGCCAATTCCAGGGAAGTAAAAAAAGAAGAAAATCAGCTGTAGTGACATTGCTTCCTTTTCCAAAGTATGGGGATGTAAACCGAAGCACAACACTGTCTGCGAGGGAGAACATTCACAATGTATTTGTTTTGTACACACAGCCAAGCCTCTTGCAAGAGCTAGTCGAGCAAATGGATCAGGACGTAACGGAGAAAAACAGGACGCAAAACATGCATGCATGAGGTGGACAAGATAGACACAGAACGAAACTCCAAGGAGGTTAAACTGTAGAAAAAAAATTTATTTGTTTTTTTGTATACATTGTCGAGGCTCGTATGAGAGCTAAAATGCAATGCACAAGGGGGGCAAGAGACAAAGGGGTGGGAGTGGGAAGGACAAAACAGTGGGGGAACAGAGACATTAGGAGATCTGTGGAAGGGAGAGGGATGGGGTGCGGAACTTGGGATATATAAGATGGACACGGCAGGACTTTCAGGAAGGAAAGCAGGGAATTTGAAGGAGGTGGGTTGGGGTGGATTAACAGGGATAGAAAGATCGAGGTTTTGGATGGGGAAGACAAGAGGTGGTTGGTGAACAGCTGTTTTCAAGGTCTGGAGGAAGAATGGGATTGAAGATAGTGTGGGAGTTTATTCTAAAGGCGGGAAAAAAGAGTGAAGGTGAGCAGTGATTCTTGATTTTGGTAGTTTTACCAGAAGGGGTTGCTGGCAGACCATGAGCATCCTGCAGAAATATAGGGGGGGGGGGACGGACGACGACGACATATCACAGACAGAGTGGGGTGGGTGGGGGGGGGCGAGACCGGCGAGGAGACAGTGGAAGACAGAAAGACCACTGACATGCCTTTGGTGAGAGAGTGAGAGGCCCAAAGACCCATCCTCACCACGGGAGATACCAATGATCCTAAATGCTTTGGTTTCCACAGCGGGAAGCCGAGGAAGGTGAGAGGCAGGAGCACCAACTCAGAGGGGAGAGCAGTACTCCATCAGGCTGTGGACAAAAGCTTTGTAGGTGGTCAGGAGCTTAGGTGGGCCGAGGAAGGACTTTGAACGATGGAGGATTCCCAGTCGGCGACTGGCTTTGGAGGCCAAGTTGGAAATGTGGC